>OZ010750.1:80850386-81450386 GCA_963932245.1 Tachinus rufipes | reverse complement strand
ATTGCTCCTGGGGTTAGCCAACAGACCCATCTGAATCCACGCCAAACCGGAAGTCCGTAGGTCAAAGGGTTTTCCTTCGGCGATCAACGAAAGTTTCGGTTTTATCGCCAATACGTACATAAGCTCACGTCGCCACTCTAAAATTCGCAAACGTGGACCAATGTTGGTAATTTTTTGGTTACTATGGTAACTTGGACCCCTGATTACGATTCCGGAATCGCCGAGTCGATATTCTTAACCGTTCACCTTCTAATCCAAAGCGGTTTTTCAGTGTATTTTTATTACGAAAACGTGTGAAACAAATATAGTTTTAACGGGCCGACGGACACGCAATTGCTCCTGTGGTAAGTCAACAGACCCCGGCAGATGCTCTTGCAAACCGGAAGTCCGTAGGGCGAAGGGTTTTCCTTCGGCGATCGATTGTATCGCTTAGTACGTACGCATGCTCGTGTTTTTCAGAGTAAAATCCACAAATGTGGATGAAAGTTTGTAATTTTTTGTTTGCTAAGGTAATTTGGAGCCCTGATTACGATTTTGATATTGCCGTTTTGATATTCTCAATATTACCCCCTCTTATCAATAAATGGCTATTTTTGGTCAATTTGAAAGTTTTAAATGCGTGAAACTAACATACTTCTAGCCGGCCGATGAGGACCCAGATTTTTTTGTGTGAAGCCACAGACCCTAGTAAGTTGTGGGAGAAAGCGGAAGTCCGTGCTTCAAGGGGTTCTCTTTCGGCGATCAAAAAAGTCGAAACATAGCAAAGGGGGGGGTCTTTCTCCTTTTTGGACAAGGATTTTTTCAATTTTAGTGAAAAAAGGTCGGTTTTTTTGCATTTCCTGACGTAAAATAAACCCCTGATTACGATTTTTGGGGTCCGACTCCGATATTCCTAGCACCCTGGCGGCAATTTTAAAATAACTGCCAAAAACACGATTTTTTTGCGTTTCGAAGGGCAAAAAAGGCAGTAAACGGGGAAGGGGAGGGACGCAATTGCTCCTGGGGTTAGCCAACAGACCCATCTGAATCCACGCCAAACCGGAAGTCCGTAGGTCAAAGGGTTTTCCTTCGGCAATCAACGAAAGTTTCGGTTTTATCGCCAATACGTACATAAGCTCACGTCGCCACTCTAAAATTCGCAAACGTGGACCAATGTTGGTAATTTTTTGATTACTATGGTAACTTGGACCCCTGATTACGATTCCGGAATCGCCGAGTCGATATTCTTAACCGTTCACCTTCTAATCCAAAGCGGTTTTTCAGTGTATTTTTATTACGAAAACGTGTGAAACAAATATAGTTTTAACGGGCCGACGGACACGCAATTGCTCCTGTGGTAAGTCAACAGACCCCGGCAGATGCTCTTGCAAACCGGAAGTCCGTAGGGCGAAGGGTTTTCCTTCGGCGATCGATTGTATCGCTTAGTACGTACGCATGCTCGTGTTTTTCAGAGTAAAATCCACAAATGTGGATGAAAGTTTGTAATTTTTTGTTTGCTAAGGTAATTTGGAGCCCTGATTACGATTTTGATATTGCCGTTTGTTTTGATATTCTCAATATTACCCCCTCTTATCAATAAATGGCTATTTTTGGTCAATTTGAAAGTTATAATGCGTGAAACTAACATACTTCTAGCCGGCCGATGAGGACCCAGATTTTTTTGTGTGAAGCCACAGACCCTAGTAAGTTGTGGGAGAAAGCGGAAGTCCGTGCTTCAAGGGGTTCTCTTTCGGCGATCAAAAAAGTCGAAACATAGCAAAGGGGGGGGTCTTTCTCCTTTTTGGACAAGGATTTTTTCAATTTTAGTGAAAAAAGGTCGGTTTTTTTGCATTTCCTGACGTAAAATAAACCCCTGATTACGATTTTTGGGGTCCGACTCCGATATTCCTAGCACCCTGGCGGCAATTTTAAAATAACTGCCAAAAACACGATTTTTTTGCGTTTCGAAGGGCAAAAAAGGTTAACGGTAAGAGTCCGTGGCTTAAAGGGTTTTTTTTTCGGCGGTTGACGAAATTTTCGGTTTTATCGCCAGTACGTATTATAAAAATTCAATGGTTCTACTATTAGTGCGTTCCGTATATCAACTGAAGCGACCGAAATGCTAGTTATTCTAAAACAGGTTAATATACGGAACGCGTTTACCTGAAGAAGGTTATAAAGGTTGCGACCGCACTCACCATGAACGAAATTTAAATAAATTGTGGTTACTCGTTGCAGTAAATTTGAAATGCAAATAAAAGTCAACAAAAGCTTCATTTGTTATTCGTCTAGCGTCTAGTGTTTTGTGTGTTCAGTAGCTGTGACGTTGTGTGTATTATGAATTAAAAGATAATTAAACTTTTCATAAGCCTAAAGGCCTTAATGTTAGCTGCTGAGAGGTGTTAATAATAATAAAATAAAACAAATTAAATTTAAAGTTAGGTTAATTTGCCACAACATGAGTTGGATATTACGACCCTAAATACAAGAAAATAATATAATAAATTATTTTTGTAGGGTTTAATAATATTGCCAAGTTGTTTTAGGAAAACATTATTATTGTGTTTAGTTGCCTGTTATTCCTGGTCAACCTGTACTGAGATTACTGTACAAGCAGGTAGATAAATACAAATAATCATCTAAGATTAAGCACTGAAACTTAAAATAAAAAATATATCTAACGCTAACGCCAAAGATTAAAACATAAATTGTAATAAATAAATTCATGAGATTTGAGTCCATAACATGTTAACATTTCAGTTTTGAATTTTGTCGTTAAAATAACCACTGTCGTTTCATAATTCAACCAAGATTTTCAGCAACCGATCATAGCTGTAACCTAACCGCCGGTTACTTCGGTTGATATACTGAAGAACGCGTTATATGTAGAACAAAAACTTCCAAAAGAAATTAAAAAAAACATTTTCTAATTTTTTTTTAGATACGGCCTTGTGTCATTAGACATTTGTTTGTAAAATAACTATGAAATTGCACACTATTATTGAATTTTCATATTATAGAAAAGAAATTAGATAACTATGATATGTAGTATCAAGTATAAATTATCAATTATCCATTAACAATTATCAATTATCAATTATCAACTATAACCATATCACACTTACCATCATGAATATTGGTTTATAGTAAACACTCTAATAACAGGTCACAGTTGTATTCTCGCGAGTTTAAAAATATATATACATTTTATGTTTTTGCTCCTATGGACGCCATCTTGTTATGAGAAAGCACATTTACAATAATTGCAGTAATTACAGTTTACATCTTTTCCTGCAATACACGCCGCGGATACCGCATTGCCATCTGTTGTGAGTTATGTTAGGCATTGAGATAAAGCAGATCAAAGATGAAATGGCGGGCATGGCGGCACATAGTTGTACTAGTCACTAGTTGTAGTTTATAAGTGTTGTAGTGTAGTGATCTATTATTGTATGATATGATCTGTGGTCCCGATGTGTGGATTGTCTCGTGCTATGATCCGTTCAAGTGCCGCGGTTCTATCCGATTTATTTATAGAGTTCAAATTGTGCGTGCTTCGACCCGCGAAATAATTGATATTTGTGTTGGGAACGTATCCACTTGGACAAAATGAATAAAACGAATGGTAAAGCAGATGATCCAGACGATATTACAATGACAGCACAGGAACTACATATTCTATCAGAACTTGACAGGTAGGGTGCCTTCTATATCAAAATAAGACCAATTTTATAAATAAATAAATAATAAACAAAATAATGTTTGGTTTATTTATAAATTAATTTAATTGTTTCAGTCGACAGTTTGGTTATTTGTTATTAAATCTACCGGAAAATGCTAAAAAGAAGACTCTAGTTGTAAAGGTATCCCGCATTGATATCTTATGTTACGCTATATTACAAATTTTTGTATTTTAGGCTGTTAAATATCTTCAGTTAATGGTAGTGCAAGCAAGGAGACAACAAAAAGCACAAATTGATAGTGATAATCCAAAAATGACTAAAAAGATATGTATCGATCCAAAGACATGGGTCAAATTGGGACATTTTCATTTATTACTTGAGGAGTACCGGAAAGGTATATAATTGTTGCAAAGTGTTTATATGTTTATACTATAAGCAATATTAAAATATTTTAGCTTTATCTGCATATCAAATGTTTTATACAGCCCAAGCTGAGAATCATTGGATGGATCCCACATTCTTGTATGGATTAGGATTAGTTTACTACTACTACAATGCTTATCAATGGTAAGTTATTTCTTTATTAATTAATTACTAATTAGATTAAGTAACATAAATTGAATTTAATTCAGCGATTTGTAGCCTAGACGCCAACCAAACCTGTCTAATGTTTACAATGTGTTGAAGTGGGTCTAGCTGCTGGCGCCATCTATTGCATATATTATTATTTCATTTACTTCATACGATGTAGATGGCGCTGTCTGTGTTGAACGTTTTATAAGTATATATACGTACATATAATATTCTTAGCCGCATTGAAATGTTTATATTAAATTTGTAGGCAATTGAAGGATTTTGTTTTACAGAATATTCGTCGTTCCAAGGCTCTGTTGAAACAATCATTAAATTAATTACATTTTATATGTGACTGTGTGGGTGGATGCATCCAGCGTGCACTAGATACTAGGCCTTATTAGTTGTGTGTAATTGTTTAGGAAGGGGTTAGAGAAGCTTAATTGTTCTCCAAGATTTTCTATGAGCTTTCTCTGGCATCTTAAAAAAGCGTTTTTGCGATAACTTTGCTTCATGTGTGATACGAAAATTGTAACCATATAGATTTTGTTGCTTTTCACTCTCTCAATTTTATCGAGATATCGAACGAGAAAGAAAAAATTAAGAGATTGAAACCGAGGTTTTTTACTAATATAATGTGATTTTTCTATTTTTTTTAGAAAAAATAAAATGACCGCTTTTAAAGCGTCGCAAGTGTAGCGTGCTTCATGCTACACGTGTGTCGGGCTCTATATTAGAGCATTTCATGGGATTTCAGAAAAGGTATGTATAATAGACTCTTTTATATTACGGAACATCTCTTCGTAGCGTTTCAAAACGATTGTACGTGTTTCGAAACAATGGTTTTATTTGCAAAAAAAACTTTGGTTTGAAGACGTGTCCAAGAAGAGAACTCTTTTAGCGAAGAGAAGACGTGAGGAACATCAGCGCATGTCCGTGCTACAAAAAATATGGGAATGAAAATTTGCATCTCGACGTGAATCTGAACGGAAAAGCCCAAAGAATAAGAAGGACAAGCGCAGCTTGGGATTGTTTTTGATTTAAAAAATAAATCCTTGTTTTGTGAAGAAGTAATTACCAATGAACTTAAATTGCCGATAAGCAGACAAAAAGCAATTTATTTGGTATCGTAAAAGTCAAGTAAACACCTTGATGGACGCGACGATGATTTGGCTCTTTCATTCAGAGAGAGCGTGACGCAATGGTCTAGGCATCCGGCCGTTGCACCGAAGATTGTGGGTTTGATTCTCATATACCGTGATACACTTTTCACATGTTTATACGCTTTCCCACTCCCCAACCCGCCTTGTCAGCTTGGGGTTTCACAAACATTCTCTGATGGAGTGATGAAATCTCTCGAGCGGTTTGGAATTCACTTAAAACTGTAGGTCTCTTGTAATGTAAGTTGCCAGTATTACTAGCAGAAAAGAGGCTAAGACAGCAGCAGTGGCGTGTAAATATCTAGCGAAAGAAAAGAACCGAATTTTTGAGCGTATTTCAGCATGTACCTAATCTTGTCGCCGCATGACCTCAGTACTACCAACAATGCAGTTTGTGTGTGCATACACTACCTGCTAAGCGGAACAAAGAAGACTACGTCATGTAGGAACTTTACTCTTTTCTAAAGGAGAATACCGACGAATGTCCATTTTCTATGAATGGAACAAACAAAATAAGAACCGTAAGCAAAGTTTAAAAAGAATTAGTGAGTTATTTTGAATTAATTCTAACTGCGCTTCAAGTGTTCTAAACTGTTCCTACGTTCAAAACTATTTCAAACAGTTGCGTATCCAGGATTCTTAGGCCTTGTAGCAAAATATTGAGAGGACTCCTCATTAAAGTTGGTTTTGAAAAAAAGCGCATTCTTTTTTATTTAACTAAACCCCCAGGTTTTTAATAAACGTCGCAGGGCCTCTTAGTAGCCTCGCGGGCTTTTCTGCATTTCAAAGCCCTGCCTGCTGTGTATTTAATTAATTTGGTATTTCTGTTACCCAAATAACAAGTTTTATAAATAACATTATTAGTAATCTAAATTTCTTTTCCAACTTTTAACTAGTTCAAATACATTGGACAACAATTTATAATTGGCACAGTTACAATAAAGCAATACTAAATATTGCATTTTTTATCCTATCCAACATTTTTCTATTGAACTGACCGAAAGAATATAGCTTTCGGACAAATGAAATGTCAATATGAGTAAGCCGTTATCTAATTGAAACACGGCCACAATATCGAAGATTACAAAATGAATTTATCAACCCTCCCTTTTATCTCGTTTATTAGATTCACCCTGTAAAAGGGGAAGCTACACATTAAAACGCTCACCCTTTACTTCAAAGAGAAAACGAGCGAGCGTCGCGTTGTGTCGCGGTGTTGATAAATATTATTCAATTTTCACATTTACTTTTCAAACAATCATGTTTAATTAGATTTTCGATATTAACGATACGTTCAAATTGGGAGTTCTAACTGGATGCAAAACTGCTACTGAATTTGATTTAAATATTATTACGATTCTAGATATTTTAAATAGCGCAATCATTGACATTTTATTTAATTCCTATTTGTATATTTGGGAAAACGGTTGTTCATCAACCTAAATAGTTAATTCAGATGATATTGCTAAAAGGCTGAAGTTATTTTAGTTGCCCGTACCAATAGTCTAAGAATAAATCTTGAGTTAATTCTGGATTGTAGAATCCAAGAATATTTGTAAGATATATTTATCGTTGATAAAAACTAAATCGAGTGGTGCCCCAGGGACATGGTTTGCACGGGACTATACCCTAACAGACTGATAACTATCCAAACTGGTTATGATCTGCATCAATAGTCTGGAAGCAGTGGCAACAATCTACAGAGTTTGACTGGTCTGGATACCAAAGGATAAAAGAAAATCTTATGACAAACCAGACATTTACTGGACCAGAACTTGCTTTCGGGCTTCCATACAAGACCGGAAAGGAAATAATTTGTAGGAAATCATCAACCTGTAAGGGATTGACACTTTCAAGAGTATTTTTAACAGGACCATCGCATAATATCAAAATCTTGGTATTACACATGAGTTGAAACAAACTGCGAAAGCTCACAGGACTGATAACCGGACACCATGGTCTTAACAAGCACATGTATGGAATGGGAATAGAAATGGATCCTCTAAGCCGCGGGTGTATGGAAGAAGAAGAAAAGACTCGGCTACACTTGCTGAGTGAATGCAAACATAACCTAGCCCAGGTAGAGCTGAAAGTAATTCGTTGGCAAAAGATTCTAGACTTCATCGAAGAGACAGAGCTGCTAAAATAGTAAGACATCAGAGGTATACAACAGGTCCAGCAGGATCGCAGTGCAAGGGGCGCCAAGTGAGCCACCCCGTAGAAAGGTGGGAATTTTAATCAGTAAAGGATTTTCCCGTGCCCACGCAACAACAACATAAAAATACCTTGAATTTCAACGAGTGAAACCACACTCACTGAAAACACATTAAAAACAAGATTAAGTAGTCTGTGAACATTGATCTTGAGTATTTGCGGATTATAGGTCTCAGTAAATGATTTTGTAAGCGTATTCCATTTATTGATAGTCTGGATAAAAACTAAGTTGGTTATATTGGATTGATTACACTATATGCGTTCACAACGTATACACTGTATAAAATATACATTCGTTTGTCTCACTTTTAGTATGTGCGGCTTAGCATATATTATATACTATTAAAAAAAAAACAGAGCTTAGTTAAAATAAATCTAAATTGATGAATTATTTGAGTACTAATGGAATTGTGCATAGTTTATTAGTTTAAGTCGATGTGAGTGTATAGTGGTATAATGGTATAGTATTTATATAATATCGTTATGTGTAAGAAATTGCCATAAAGTAAACACTTTAGAAAATATAGCTCGGAGTGAAAATTGTTTGCGCCTCCTTATCGATTATGATCCACGCACATAAATAAATATAAACACGTCGTGTGAATCTCAGGTCAATGGCATTGTTGTATATTTAGGAATACCGTGTTCGTGTCTTCGTCTTTATTGGGCCAACAACACTAACAGTGTCTAACAGCAGTGTCAGCACAGGACAGACATACAGACAAAATGCAACCGACTATTCACTAGTATAATCAATACTTTTTGTATAGTACCGACTACCGGGGGAAACTAATCTAATGGGCTCCTCCAAAATACATACATTTTTAATCAATATAATGGGGACCTCACCGAACTCAACTCACCGAACCCACCGAACGAATCCATTCAAACAGTTGGCCAGCACGTGCCGTATCATTTGTAATTATAAAAAAGGGTTTCTATCACGCACATGCCCTACACATAAAATATAAATCTGAGGAAAGTAAAAAATAAATAAAAAATAATATGCAATAGTCAAATAATCGAATAATGAAAGAATGAAATAAAAGGATGCGAATCGTCCGTCCACTCGTCGAAAATGTTGCACGTGCAAAAAGTGCTGCACAAAAGCGACTCGGATTTTTATTACATTTGCATGGCCTGATGCATTCGCATATTAAAACGAGTAATGCTTGTGTCGGCGCTATTTATTATGTGTAAGTGGGGTGCATATCGTTTAAAAATATCAATTACTTTGTGTGATGTTTTGTTTCATGGGATATTTGCTTTGTTACGGTTTGAATTTATTTTTAGCAATTTTTGTTGTGTTCAAAGGTGACGTTCCGAAACGTGTTTTCGACACGTCTAAAGCTTTTTTATGATTATTATTATTAATCATTTTATTATATTTACCTAAACAATATTCAACCCCGATCACCAAAATCTGATTATATTTAAACTACATATTTTATTTTCTATCGAAATAGCCGATTAACGACAGGAAACGATTGCCATCTCCCTATTTATTCCCTTGTTCGCTCTCCCATTGACGCAACGCATAGAACTCGCCCCCTGCTCTGAACCAAATACAATGCGCTTCCATTCTAATAGAAAATAAAATTCGACATTTAACGGACGATCGAAACAGACAACATTAAATTCAACTACTTTACAAGAAATTACATAATAACTAAAATAAAATAAAATATAATATAGGAATATAAAATACTGAAAAAGAAAATGCAAAACTTCAATCATATTATCACAAAGAGATTATTTCGTGCAGTAAATGATTAAAAAAAGAGGTTTTAATGCAGCTTTCGCTTTTCAAACGGTGGTGAAATTGGACGTTAGTCATTGAAGCATTGTAGCCACTCCACTCCAATGGCTTTTATTTGAACTCGAATATTTCTTTTCAAGTTTGTTTAAATATCCGAGATATTTTAGCTTTTATACTTTTCCGTTGATCATTTTTTTTATGAACGAAACACATTGAGTGATAAACTACATCGTTTGAGAAGCCATTGAATTGGTGCAGATATGATTTTCAGAGGCGTAAGTTATCTATTAGTGATAGACCCGTGCATATATGATTATAAATTTGTTTTATAGTATAAGGCAAGTACTGATAAAATGCGCAATTTTATTCGAGTAAGACAGAGGGATGCGAAGTGAACTCAGAAATCCGAATTTATTCTTTTAAAAACAAGGATAGTCCGTGGGGAAAATAGTTTTTCTTTGATGATCGAAAAAAGTTCGGCTTTATTGGGAACTGCTAAAAGCCAATGTATCCCGGTCAAGCAAAAATATCATGGCCATTGTGGCCATTTTGAGATTTGTGAGGGCATCTTGATGATTGATTTTAAAGAAAGAAATATTACGCTAAATGGCGCTTATTATGCTACGTCATTAATATGTTGAGGGAAAATATTCTGGCAAAGGAGTCAGGTTTTTGCACGACAGCGCAGGTTGCTCAACTTGCCATAAAAAAATGCACTTTAAATGTTGTTAAACATATGTGTGGCTACATTTTTACTGATTTTGAGTAACGGACAAATCTCAAAATAAGAGTTTAATTCTACTATTTTTGTATGTATAAAATCTTTGGATTGTTGTGTTAGATATCTAGATTAAAACATAGTTACGAATAGTTACAACATGAAAAAACATTTAAATAAATTATAGATTTGCTATTACTAACAATACAAAAAAAGTTGATTTTCACAATTACCTAAATTAATATTTAAGGTTTTGTCAAAAACTTTAATAGTATTAAATAGAAAATACCCATTTAAAAAAAAATAATTTATACTTTGGTTTATTTTTGCACGCAACATCGAGGCAGCACATGATACATCACAACATATTTTTTCCTAACCAGAAAAACTAATTCTCCAATTAGCGGATTCGAACCCGAGACTCCTGGTGTGGCAGTAAAGTATTCTAACCACTACATCGCCTGGGTAGTGAAAATACACAAGCACACTAATTATTAATTAAATACTATAATTTTAGTTTTAAAGATTACACGAAAATCTAAATCTTTAATTAAGGAGAATCGTAAGTAATAATAGTACATGAAGTGCATGTGCCGGTATATGTAATTGATGTTTATAATGGTAATTCTAAAGTGATTGATTAAACAAATGAAATTGAACAGTACATGCCTCTTACTATAGAAACTAATTAAACCTAACATATGCTTGGAACCAATCAATTAATTCTACTGCAAACAATTGTTGCTTTGATTCGAAACGATTAACATATAAACTACACGCACGCACCTCAATTTATTGGTATTACACACCTCGCCATAACAATCATCACAATCACTATGTGTGTGTGTGTGTGTGTTTTTATGTCGCGAAATATTGTACGTCGTTAAGAAAGCAAATACGTTGCAATAAAATAAAATTACATATTACATCTTAAGCTACATAAGAATAAGTGGTTTGGATCTATTGTTTTCTTTTTGTTTGACAATTAAATTTGCCTAAGTTTACGTCGTTTGTTTAAAATAAGGTCGGTCGATTATTTAAATTTTAAAAATGTGTGTTTAGGAATGCAGTAGATATGAAATGCAAATTAAAAGAATTGAACAATAATACATACTTATATATAAAAACAAAAAAAATATGAAACAAATTATTTCACTTTAATTACTTTTATTTAATTACTAGCTTTCAAGTTATTATTTCCAGAGACTTATAATCTGCAACCATTTAAGGTCGATGTACACAGACTGCTAAATGCAATTCAAATTTATTTTAATTTAGTTGTGAAATATTAAATACTTCCTCAATATATTGAAATTGAAGAAAAATGTAATTTTGCATAGTATTTCATTAATAGAAATTTTAAGGATTACAAACTTGTTTCTCCGGAAATCAATTGTTACGCTCGCTTAACTACCCGTCTACAACACTGTGCGTTCACGTCGTATGCTAATTAATTATTTACTAAATTACTTTGGAATTGCCGCTTATCGTCAAACGTAGTTTCAGCTTCAGTTTGCACTTGTCACACTGTTCTTAGTTTCAGTATATTCGGCCTATCACGTCTTCTCGCATCAACGCGCTATTGCCACGGCTTTATTAATATATTCTGTGCAACTAGCAAACATAATCTTTTTCTAGCACAAGACTCAATAGGTCGTGATGCCAGAATTTCTATCGTAACATTAATAGATAGTGGCTTCTTTGGAGTAGTGCTAGCTTGCCCGACATGATAGGACTGAGCAATGATTGCGTTTGTATTGGCTAAATTGGCCAACATTGGACGGTATTTGAACCTTTTCAGTTAGCAGAAAATACTGTATGGGGGCGGGTACGATCAGGTTAGTACCCTGGTTGAGTACTACAAAAAATACATGTGTAATAGCCTCGGGTGTCCGAAGCGATGGTGGGCCGATGAGGTCAAAAGGACAGGGTTCATCTGAAGACGATTCAGCATTATTTTTGGACATGAATGATAGGATTAAATTGACGGAACATGGCCTCGCCTGTGCTAGCTACCAATTTAATCAACCAAACATTGGCTTAGTTTGTAGCTTAAAAGTTAATTTCTATAAAATTTGTGGTCAAAAAAAGAATTTAAATTCTGTTCAACGACATATCCATTTTTTGACTGAAACCAAAGTAAACAATAAAGATTCAGTTTGCTTTAATCTAGTAGATTTAATATTAATTAATTAGAACAAAATGACCTCATCTCAGATAATCAATATGGATTTCGATCAAAACGTTCAACAGATCTTGTGACTTATCTTAATCACAAATGGAATGCTACTTTAGACAAACATGTAGAAAATCTAGCAGTAGCTCTAGACTTTTCCAATGCATTTGATAGGGTATGGCATACTAATCTAATCAACTTGACAATTATAGTTAGAATTGATGGTTTTACCTGTGACTCTAAAATCATAAATACTAGTGTTCCTCAAGGTTCTGCTTTTTTGCCAACTTTATTTTTGATTTACATTAATGAACTTCTTCAAATAACTAAAAGCCCTATTTATAATTTTGCAGATGCTAGTACTATTTATACTTTTATTTTGACGAATCGGGCAGAACGTCTTAAATTTTATAGGTTAGAATCTGTAGCATCTATAAACAAAGACCTCAAAACAATATATGAATGGGGTACTCCCAACATGGTCAATTTTAACTCTAAAAAACTCAATTTTTTACTGTTTTAAAATCAAAATTCGAGGTATCATCAGTACCAAATATTAAACTAAACGAATCCATATCTAAATCTTCTTCAATTTGTTTTCTAGGGGTTACAATCTTGCATAATCTTCTCTGGAACGACTATGTTCTTAACATAGCTTTGAAAGTATCTAGAAAATTAAGATTTCTTAATAGATGTAAACAGTTATTTACTTCTTGCTCTTATATATATATATATATAAAATTAATATTCGTCCTTGTATTGAATATTATTCTCAAGTATGGGAAGGAGCATCCACTAAAAAGTTATCTATTTATCACTCCGGTTCTTAAAGCGTTGTCATTAAAAAACTATGTTACATTTAATCAGTCACTATATTGGAAAATCCGCGACATCGGATTTGAAGAACGTTATTGTAAGGCTTGGAGGATTTCATCTATTGTTGTCGGTATGACATGTCCAGCAGTGGGATTGAAGAGCTTTTAAAGATAATTCACGCTGTAACAAGCACATTTAAGATGTATAGGTAATAACACTACCCTGTTACTAAGAAGTCCCAAATATATTAATCTGGTTATTTCCCCAAAGTTATATTAACGACATAATCTGGATATTTCCAATAACTAATTAAGCAACGGACGCGACGGATTATAATAATCCGGATATTTCCAGCAGCTGTGCTGGAGTATATTTTATAGTGGGAAAATGTAGTATATAAGTATTTTGTAAAACATTATTTAGGCAGTTAAGATTTCATTCTTGTTACATTGTTAGACGATTATTATTATTTCACTGTTGATTAAACATTATTCACGAAGAACCACGTTATTATTATTATAACCCTACAACACCCTGTTACAATTGGAGCCCAACTTAGTGGCTCGTGATTAAAAAGATTATCAACGTGCTATAAAACGGCGTCTTACAATTTGAGAAGCAAGATGTCCTTATCACAGGAACAGCTCCTAGCTGTAATGGAAAGCATGAAAGGAGTTTTTAGTGATTTGGTAAAATCGGCTCAAACACCTGCACCAGCACAAGAGCAGAAGATGACCCTTGCCACCTGCAGATCGAGATTCGCCGGAGATGAAGCCGATGATGTAGATGCCTTTATCGATGCAGTCAACATATATAAAGATTGCATGAGAATTGACGATGAAAGCGCATTAAACGGATTTCCGATGTTGTTAGATGGTGCAGCGAGAACGTGGTGGAAAGGAATAAAAAGAAGTGTTTCAGGATGGAAAGAAGCACTCGACGCCCTACGCCACGCATATGGGTACAACAAACCTCGATTTATGGTATTCGAGGAACTTTTTTCATGGAAGCAAAACAAAAATATGCCGACAGATTTGTTTGTGAGTAAAGCACGAGCACTACTATCACATTTGCCAAATGATCCAGAGCTGCCCGAGATGTATCAGATAGACATGGTATACTCACGTTTAAACTTGAATATTAGAAAAAGGCTATCACGCGAGTCAGTGAAAACGTTTAACGAGTTGATTATTCAAGCTCGAGCCATTGAAATGATGGAGGAAGATCCACCAAGAAGGAACAATGAAACATTGAATAATGCAAGAACAAGTCGCCCAAGATGCAATTTCTGTAAAAAGTTTGGACACGATGAATTTATTTGTAGGCAAAAACAAAATGCAACAAACCAAGTGCCGCCAGCACCTAACACAACACTTATATGTTTTGGTTGCGGAAAACCCGGACATATCCGCAGTCAGTGCCAGGATGCACAAATACCATCTACAAGTATTAACAACGCATCAAGTTTTGATTTCTCCGCCGCCGATTTTGAAGCAAAATATGGACGTCCAAGTATATATATTACTGCAGCAAACCATACCGATCTGGTAATAATAGATACTGGCGCAAATGGCTGCGTTGCAGGACGACAACTGAATGATCATCTTGAAGAACTTAATTATCCATTCCAGTACGACCAAATTTACATGTCACTTGCGGACGGAGTAAAGAAAAAGCGAGACGTAAGACGTTATGAGTTACCAGTTACGGTAGAAAACAAAACTGTAATGGTTCCGTTTATTGCTGTCCCAGAATTTACCGAAGCAAGAACTCTGATGGGACAAGATTTTATTCGAAAAACAAATATGGTTTTAAATGTTCCCCGAAACAAATTTTATTTTGATGAAAATCCAGAGAACTGTTTTGCATTAATACCTGAAGGTGAAGAAAATGATATAAAAATAGCAGTAGAAGAATCTACCGAAAATCAGATTCAGAAGCTAAGCGACGCTGATCAACAAAAACTAGATAATTTGTTGAAAGAGCACCAGGAAGTGTTCACACGGCCTGATCAAGCAACCCCGTTTGCAGAACACGCAATTCGGCTATCATCAAATGAACCAATTGCTGTTCCGCCATATAGAATGTCTCCTGAGAAAAAGAAGTTTCTCGAAAAAGAAATAGACAGACTACTAGAAGAGGATATTATAGAAGAGTGCGAATCCCCATATGCAGCCCCTGTAGTATTAGTACCAAAAAAGACGGGAGAATATAGGCTATGTGTGGATTATAGAAAACTAAACTCCGTAACTATAGCAGACACCTATCCTCTACCCAGGATTGACGATTTACTTCATACTGCCCCAAAAACTCTTTTTATGACGACATTGGATCTAAAAGCAGGATATCACCAAGTAGCTGTAAAAATAGAGGATAGAGACCGTACCGCTTTCATTTCCCCAGTTGGAACCTTTCGATTCAAACGAATGTCATTTGGTCTTCGCAATGCCCCAGCGACATTTCAACGGCTCATTGACCGATTCCGGAGCGGACTCAAAAACATTATTATTCTTGCCTATCTGGATGATATAATCATCTTGTCCACAACTTTTGAAAAGCACCTACAAGATCTAGATGAAGTATTTCAACGGTTAAAATTGTTTAAACTCCAAGTCAACAAAGAAAAATGTGAATTTGTACGTGATCGAGTAAAATACCTAGGACACATATTAACACCCAGAGGAATAGAACCGGATCCCCAAAAAGTGAGTGCAATAGAAGAAATGAAGCGACCTGGGAATGAGAAACAAATTAGATCATTTTTGCAAACCTGCTCCTGGTTTAGAAGATTTATACCAGATTTTTCAAATATATCTCAACCGCTAAGCAGACTATTGAAAAAGAATGCAAAATTCCACTGGGACGAATCGCAAGAAATTGCGTTCAAAGAGTTAAAAATGAGACTGATAAATTATCCTATTCTACGATCGGTTGATCCTAGTTTGCCATACACCCTAAAAACTGACGCAAGCGCCTACGCTTTAGGAGCTGTTTTGCTCCAGGGGGAGGGTGCCGACGAGAGACCAATAGAATATGCAAGCCGACTACTGACACACACCAGAAGCAAAGCAGCCAACAACTACACATCAAAATTTGCTCCTAAACGAGATGGACCATATATAATAAAGCGACTTGTAAGTCCAACAACATATGAAGTGGCTTCTCCAGAAAATCCAGCAGTTTCTTTGGGAACATACCATACAAATGCACTGACTCCATTTAAAGAAGACATTACACCCATACCGATACCTGTAAAGCCAATTCGCAGAAGAGGACGGCCGAGAAAACAATAAAAGCACTTTCGAGGACGTTGAAGCACTTTTAAGGGGGAGTATGTAACAAGCACATTTAAGATGTATAGGTAATAACACTACCCTGTTACTAAGAAGTCCCAAATATATTAATCTGGTTATTTCCCCAAAGTTATATTAACGACATAATCTGGATATTTCCAATAACTAATTAAGCAACGGACGCGACGGATTATAATAATCCGGATATTTCCAGCAGCTGTGCTGGAGTATATTTTATAGTGGGAAAATGTAGTATATAAGTATTTTGTAAAACATTATTTAGGCAGTTAAGATTTCATTCTTGTTACATTGTTAGACGATTATTATTATTTCACTGTTGATTAAACATTATTCACGAAGAACCACGTTATTATTATTATAACCCTACAACACCCTGTTACAACGCACATTTTTTTTTTCATTTTGTCACACGTCACATAAAAAAACGTGCGTTAAACTGTACCTCTATGGTAGTATGGAAAAAAGCTTTTTTTCTTATTCAATATCTGGACAACAATCAATAGCACATATAGGTTTATTGCTTTTTTTTAGTGACTGTACTAATTAGGTAATATGCAAATTAATATTAACAACTTACACCAAAAACCTTTTTCTTCTAAACTAGAAGCTCAAATTTCACATGGTGCGCGGAACACACACAGACTCCATGTGTTTGTTGGTTTCTATTGTTTGAAGGTAGAAAAATGCAATTAAAACAGCTACCAATCTGGAGGTCCAAACCAAGCTCCAGTAATATGATGCTAAAAACAATAAAATATATCATTATAAAATAGGGTATTATTTAATTTTTGTTTTGCCTGAAACTAATCCGGTATGTTGATTAGTCGAACGAAACTAATAATTGCCATTTCCCAGTCGGTGTGTGGTGGCAGTGTTGGTCTTGGTGGTGTGTCCAGACTGTCCAGTGTCCCATTCATTCGTAGTCCGTTTTCGGGTGAACATCGCACATTGTGATTTAAAATCAATCACAATACAATAGTGAATAATATAAGCAACCGGTGAGTGGTAATACTGACAATCATTTTATTTACAAAACCATTTACGTCGCGCTACTTCAAAAGTAAATTGTTCCATCAACATATTTCACAAATTCACATCCCAAATTACATTCAGTTCGATGTTCGATGTTAATAAGTGTGGCGAGGTGAGGTGAGGACCCTGGGCCCGAGTCTGAACTAACCGAAAATGCATATTACAGTTTCGCACTGACAGGTCGTTTACCTGCCGATGGCCACTACGAAGTCTGTGGCTGGCCAGTGCACTTCTCTCATATCCAAGGTCGCCTAGACAAGTCGCCAGCGATCATCGAAAAAAGAAACTAGAATATAAGTTTTTAAGGTTTGCGGCCGCCTGCCTCTTTCGGGCCGGATCGGACCGGGACCATTGTTCTATAAATCTATATCATATAAAAAAATAATAATAATACCGTCCATCCATCTATCCATTCACCTCTAATTATTTGTTGCGGTTTTCGAAATGATTCATTTTATTTCGACTGAAATGGCTCGACTGGGCTTCATGAAAACCCGGAACCATCTAATTGACGGATGATTCATTTATAGTGTTTATTATTATAAAACGCGTGAGTTTATCTTTAGTTTTCTCTGGTTGTTTTACGATGATGGTTTGAGTGGTACTTCAACGTAACTTAATGGTATGTTACTAACAAATATATTTTATAAAGTGTCACTTATATGTTAATACGTTATCTACGAATGTGTCTTGACTGCCATGCATGGCAATTCGAAATTCATTATCGATCAACAGTTTATTATTCAATAAATAAATTATCCGAGCACAATTAAGATTTATTTCAACAGTTTTCTTGAAAAAAAAGTTTTAGTGTGCTATCAAGTTATCGCTTTTAGATTACAAGTGAATTTATTATAACAGTGAATAATGTTTAATTGAACAGTACAGGATTTGAAACGCGGTTCGCGAATGGTTAATAAATAAATATTTTTTAATGAAAAGTATTTATTTGTCTTAAATAGTGGTAGTGTAGAAAGTAATTTTCTGACTGTGAACCTTATGTCACGTAACGAATGAATTTAATTACGAAATATTGTAATCATAATGAACGTCATAAAAATTGATTGTTTGTTTAATGCTTCAATTATGTACGCGTTGTTAATATTACATGTTTATGGCACACTTATCAGTTTAATATGTAACCGTATGGATGTTAGATTTTTTTTGTTAGATAATCTGTATACGTTTAACGTAACGTTTTTTCAATTTTGCAAAAAATCAATCGCAATTTATTATTTAAGTTAATTACTTAACAATTGTAGGTAATATATACAATTATACCGATAATAGATACAATAACATAAAAGTAATAATAAATTTTGCTTTTTAGGATTTGTTTTTGTTTGAATGAAAATTTGTGCTACAAATTTCACTCTAGAGAGCTCAACTAGTCTCAAAAGATGCGCAATTTAATGTAGAATTACGTGTTTAGCTTGATTTATATAGACCCAGTACACAGTTTTTGAGTAGATTGCAAAAAATTGTTACAAAGAGGCTCTTTTTATGCAAATGTCTTTCTCTTTTCAAATCTGTGCTTACTGTGACTTATATTATCGTTTTAGTTTAGTAATGCAAACATCTTGTCTATCTTTTTAATAGTGTCATGTGAAAACTAAAATATTATTTAATTTAAGCAATAATTTGTTAGAGGTAAATTTAAAATTTTTGATGAATCTAATGTAACAAATTTAGAATTTGAACTGAACCGAATTTGAATAAGGTACGAGTATAAATGGCAAATTGTTATTATATATGATTTGTGTAATAATTTATCTTTAAGAATCAATTTTAATGATAAGTTACATTAATCGCATCGAAATGGGAACTGTATTAAGTAACAGGCTAATATTAGCATTGCAAAATTATATAAAATTTCTCTTATAAAATAATGGCAGTATCCAATATTATTGGGTATAATAAGCAAGTTTGAGGCTTGAGACTTGAATGCAGGTAGAAAAAAAGCATGCTTGAAAGGAACCGACGAACAATAGGAACAAACGAAATATATATATATATATATATATTTAAAAGAAAAAAAGAAAATAAAGAACTGCAGCTACAGTTGGTGCGTGTTTGGGACGAACCCTTCTCTTCCGCAATTCCAAAGAATTTTAGTTGTAATCATACACCCCGCATTGGCTGCATGCATGAAATATGTAATGTAAAAATAGAATCGATCGTTCTATTTTTATCCACGTTGACCTCAATAATGCAACTGTTTATAAACAGAGCATGTTATTCGCAACAGTTTTCCTTGGATTAAATTGCATTTTCTTATGCGCAACCACGTGCTACTATCTCAACCATCAATGACTCACTCACTTATATATATATATTATAATATACATAAATAATTTTCTATTCGTACTATTTCAAATCTGAAATATTTTTTTGTGACGTAGCATTTTATTGACGTCGAGATGAGATATACGTCACAATCCGGTGGAGCGACAGAGAGAGTATAGTCAGTCAGTTCAGTTCAGAGCCAGACCAGAATGAAGCAAGCCGGCACACGTTTTATAGTCCTTATCCGCAAACAGAGTTCAATACACTTGTGACGTCACAATATACAGAGTATTTACTATGCAAACAACTACGCTGGACCTTTAAATCGACACTCGTTGGAATTTTTATTAATATTGGCTTTGTTCGTTAGCAATAATTTTTTATTTTTTATTTTCTATTTTTTGTTCTCTATTATATAATGGTTGTTTCTTGGTCGGTCGATCGGTATTATTAAAAACTCATAAATTACAATTTGTTAATTTGTAGCAATACGTGAAATAGGTATAAATTTTCAAATTTAAATTTTATTACACACAATTTGTAATTTTATTGAAATTTTCATCTTCAAATTGAAATGAAAATTTTTACCGGAGACTTAACTACAATATAAGTAGACTTCCAAGAGTTCTATTATAGGAGGTCCCGTTCATTAAGCCATTCTAAAATAGACTTCAAGGTCTATGGACATTCCTAAAATTTTAATTCAATCTAATTTCTAGGTCCGATTTGCTTGTTACTGATTGATGATGATATGATTATTTTTTAATCTTAATGATTAATAATTAATTGACTGAATTCATAAATTCACATTTGTAATATGTATAAATAATACATTTTTATTCGACACTGATTTTAAACTTAAATTTATAATTTACCCAGATAGATTTGCAGGGTTTTTCTAGTTTTAATAATTATATTATTATTTTAATCACAAACAAGACTTAAGTTTCCATTCTGACTAAAATATTTGTCTTATCATACAAAAAATAAACATTCCTGAACTGTTGGAAGATTGCAAAGGTTCAACCTATACCTAAAAAGGGAGACAAGTCTGATTCTTCAATTTTTAGATTAATTGTATTATTATCCAATCTGTCAAATTTTTTTTAAATCTATTAATTTCCACATTATCAAGTACTTTGAATAAAATAACTTCATCTCGGATACTCAATATGGATTTTGATCAAAACGTTTTATTCTGACTTATGTTAGTCACAAATGGAATTCTACTTTAGACAAACATGGAGAAAATCTTGCAGTAGCTCTAGACATTTTCAAAGCATTTGATAGGGTATGACATCCTAATCTTATTAACAAGCTCTTTTGTATAAGTCTTGATCATAAATCTGTAAATCTTATCAATAGTTTTCTTGACAATAGAAAAATTATAGTTAGAATATTTTTGATTTACCTTAATGAACTTCTTCAAATAACTAAAAGTCTTATTCACAGTTTTGCAGATAATAGCACCTTTCATATTTCATACTTTTCAAAGACCTGAAACCTACTTTTGTTCTCACTTTGTGTCAGAGCTCATTATAGTCGGAGGCTAGGTCTGGGTTAATTACACAACTTTTAAATTAACAATTTATTCCAACCATAAAAGGGCTCCACGTGGTTACTACCCTTAACCACGAAAGGGTTGGTTAATTAATCTATAAAATTACGCTAGTTGTGAATACATAAGGGGGAGATATTGAACGGTTGAATTCAAAAATTTAAAATAAATTATATAATTAAAAAAAAGAGCAAGCCTTATCTGTTCCGAGTCTGCTTTTGTGGGTATATCAGCGTCAGCATCTTTATTTCCTGGCATATATCTTCTCAGCAGAGTCATCTGGTCCGTCGATTATCTTTTGGTTTGCACGGGTTTATGATTCGTGGCCATATCTCAATCTTCCACAATAAATTTAAAGATGTCCGCTAGGTGTTGGCAATTAAACAAACAAACCTGCGACACCCTAGAATTTTTGAAACATTAATTATCTGTTAAACAGACTTCAAACTTTATTTTGAGAGTTTTAATCTCAATTATAACTTTTGTTTAAAATTTTTAATAATAATAAACCACGTACCTTGACCTATCTTACTCCGTGTGACATGTGACTACATTAATCTGGCTATTTTTATGGTTGACACCACTTTCGTTGGAAACACCATCTGGTTCTCTTCCTTTATAGCTGGATGGCGTTACCACCAGGATAATTTTGGATGTTCTTCTATCGTTCCTGAGGTAACGTCCACTCCTCATCACCTGATCCTCTTTACAGACCCCTAGAACTCAACCGACCCCTCGTGAGCGCATCTCACACTTTCAATAAGCTAAGGTATCGATTTCTGCTTAGAATCACTTATTACCCGGTATCGCTTATAGAGGGCAACACATTAACATTTAATAATAATTAAAACACGTAATACTAATAGTCGAGTTTACACCATGGGAAAGAATAAGATAAAACCACACTAAATATCCAAGCTTGATTAGACCCGACACACACATCCTATACCAAATTGTAGGTATTCTTTGGTTTAATCTATGCTCATTTTATTTAATTATTTAATTCTTCAGTCAACAAGGAAAAGGCATGTTACAGACCATTACAGACAAAAATGGCAAAAAGTCTTTCTAGGTTAGAATCTTTAGCATCTTATAACAATATCTGAATGCGGTACTTCCAACATAGTCAATTATAACTCTAAAAAAACTCAAACTTTTTACTGTTTCAAAATCAAAATCCAAGGTATCATCTGTACTAAATATTAAAAAAATATTCAATTTGTCTTCTAGGGGTTTAAATCTAACATGATCTTCTTTGGAATGATCATGTTGTTGACATAGCATCTAAAGTATCCAGAAATCTAGGGTATCTTAACAGATGTAAAAAGTTTTTTACTTCTGTTCAATTTTTGAATATATATAAAACTTATATTCGCCTTTGTATAGAATATTGTTCCCAAGTATGGGAAGGAGCATCGGTAACTACACTATCTCTTTTAAACTCTATTCGAAAACGAGCTATGTGGATCATTGCCGATCCAAAATTGACTAATGACATTCTTCAAACGAAATACAAGACATTTTGCCATCTAAACAAATATTTACTCGTAGTACAAGGCTTCCTAGGAATTCTAAGAAATATTCATTGACAGTTCAAAGATGTAGGACCGAAACTTTTAAGAGAGATTTTTTAACTTTACTATCGATACATGGAATAACTTCTAAATTCAGTATTTTGTGAAACTTATAAGCCACAAATATTCAAAGTCAATGTTCACAAACTGCTTAAATCTAGTCCCCAATGTGATAGTTTTAGCGAGTGTGGTTTTACTCTTACAGGATGAATACATGAATTTCAATCACTGCTAGTTTAAGCTGAGCTTTGTATGTTTGTACAATGAAATAAAATTTTTATTTTATGGTTGGTCAATTTTCGGACCCTGTGTTAATCGCATTGCCTTTGATGTAATCTCTACCCCTCCTACTCTTACACAATTATGAAATGAATTCATTAACCTTATAATTGTGGTCCACTGATGGACAAATATACGCAATTTCTGGTTTAATAATTGTATGTTTAATTTTAGTGAAATGAATAAAACTTTTGAATTTTTAAAGAAAATTTAATTACATATATTAACGTATTTACGTTACCACTTTTTAGAGAAATATTATCAGTTGTTCTTAACTGCATACATATATTATGAGCAGCAAACAATTCTACACAATGTTCATTGTTTGCTCTGTTTGGCCATTTGAAATTACTGCAGTAAAGCACAGTTTTAATTCACGTTTGTTTTGTTTTGCCCAAACAACGCGAGTCGCGACGTGTACATTTGTTTTTTTTTATTCTTTTTTGGTCCGCACCGTTCTTGTCACTTGCATTTCAATGCCAGTTTCGAATTAGTTGGAAGTACATGTTTGTTTTATCCGCAAACGTTTTAATTAATTGAGAACGGGCGTGAATAAAATACTTAATTAAAACTAGCCGCAAACAAAATAATAATTATAAATTCAATATGTTGGATCGATCGATAACTGACTGCATCAATCTTTAATCTAGATTAAATTTGCATGTATGCATTCCCATATCCCATCCCATCTCATCCTTTCATCCCCCATTCTAACTCCGCATAATAATAATGTACGCGTCGTAAGCGATGCGGTTTTAATTAGTATTGAAGTATGGATTGTCCGAACCATACAGTCCAGTCGATGTTTGTATTGACAGAACTACATATTTGCATTGAAAAACAATGTTTGAATTAACTATACGTAATTTTATGGTAGAAGAAAAATAAATTAAGCTTGTTTGAATTGTTGTTACATTAATTAATTATGTATTAGTAACATGCTCGTGTATGGCTTCGAATATACATATTAACAGTTCACATAAACTGATTAATAGTTCCTGTGATTTTATGTAAATTGTTTCTTCGACCAGTGAGATGCTAGGCACACTGATGATGGGTGCATACCCTGAAACACGACTGTATGCCTCTTAATGGATGAAAAGTCAATTTACATAAAATACACCATTTATTAATTTTAAAAGTTACAACGCTTTTAGTGTTTTCTAACAATATTTTGATGTTTAAAAACCGGATTTTGTTATTTTTGACGTTTTATAGATAAATTTTGAATTTTTAAACAGCTTTTGGCCGAATTTTGCTATTTTTGATATTTTATTAAAAGAATTTTGCACTTTTCAACAGTTTATTTCGGACTTTGGTTTTTTCTAATAATATGTTGATGTTTTAATGCCGGATGTTGCTATTTTTAGCATTTTTTTAATAAAATTTGCACTTTAAATTGCTTTTTGACCGGATTTAACTGTTTTTGACTTTTCATAAATAGAATTTTGCACTTTTCAACAGTTTATCGCCAGATTTTGGTATTTTTTGATAATATTATGGCCGGATTTTGGTTTCTGACAACATTTTGATATTTCACATCCTGTCTTTAAAGTTTTATGAGTTTTTTACATTTTTTATGGATGAATTTTGGTGTTTTCCAACAACATTTTGATGTTCACGACTTGATTTTGCTATTTTTGGCATTTTATAAAAAGAGTTTTGCTCTTTTCGACAGTTTCTGACAATATTTAATTTTTTATAGCCATTTTACTATTTTTACATTTATAAATAGAGATTTCTGATAATGTTTTAGTTCGGATTTTGGTTCTATTTTAATATTTTGTTACTTATGGCTTGTTACGTAAGGTTACAGTCAGAGCTGCAACAAATCAGTTTTAAAAAGACCATAAATTATTTCTTATATTAAATTGATTTAAGTCATAAGTCCAGCTTTATTTTGAAATATAAATAATTTAAATCAAGTAAAGTCAATATCTTCCAAATGAAATTATGTAAGCATTTATTTTTTGTTTGGGCTTTAGAATAAGAGTAATAACTGGTTTCATTCCATTTCAATATTTTTATTAACTGCTTAACTGCTAATTATTATATTTATAGAGGGGGTTGTAAATAGGGTGACTGCAACAGCCAAAAAGCATATTCCAATTGCATATTATATCCCCTAACACATAATCTTATTAAAATCTATTTGATATTTTATTAATTTATCACTTCATCTAAGTGAACTGGTTTGACTGATAATCTTGCATTATAATATAATTATATGCTTACCGAATTGTGGATGAAATCACCACCCACTTCATTATCTAAGTGTGAAAATGATCCGGAAGTCGAATCTTGCTTTTAGAATTTTGAACTAGCAGTTAGGAGAGGAGGTAACAGAGTAATCCTGGATAAAATCAGGCCTTTGTACAACAGTAACAGCTGTTTCTCCGCGACCCCAGTTAATGCTGTCACAAGTATACCTTGCATTAAATTAAATTGATAGATATATAATAATATATCTAAAGATGGTGATACTGATCAAATGAAACTCAATGTGGGAGAAAATATATTTTATAAACAATTACAATTTACTTTACATTCTGGTTTTAACCAGGTTCTTCTTAGTTTCAATATTATTTTGTAATAATAAATAATATAAATCAATGATTATTCTTATGCTAATTATTATTAAATATTAATTCATCGATCATTTTTTTTTTATAGTGCAGGAATAGGAAAATATTTCAAATCAGGTTAGCATCTGCAAGAGGGTCGTTGTTAATTACAGATTTACAAAGAAGGCTGAACATGCTTTCGGTTTCACAAAGTTCTCTAGTCTATATTATAGAAGCAGGTGGTGCGTCTTTTTAAAAGAATTTTTATAAATCAAGAAAACATCGTATAACGAGCAATGAATTAAAGTTTTGGGAAATTACATTAATAAATATAATTATACATGAATTCAATATTCACAATTTTATTTCATGGAGAATTATTTGCAATACAAAATTGATTCTAGTCTATTTCTTTCTTGTGTAGGTCTACAACACAAACAATTATATTTCAGAAGTAAAAATATTTGAAAAATTATATTATTAATTATTCATCTCTCTGAGCAACCAATCATGTCAATTGGGCTGCGACTGACAACATCCATAATATCTTCAGAGCACCTTCATGAACAGGAACCATCCCTGTCAATATATAATTTCAATTGCAGATGTAGATGCAATTAGTTAACCGTCTAATTTAATATTGTGTTACATTAACTAATTGTTAACAGTCTTAGTATATATGATCTAAAAGGCTGTATGGTGTCAGGTAAAAATAATATAATTGTTCTAATAGTTTTCTTTGTTACAGGTAAATATTCCCAATCGCATTTCCATAAAAAACGGTGAGTTTATCAAATCTAAAGTACGAGTTGAACTACGAATGTAATTTATTTCATGTGAAATTGTAATGAGTGTAACTAGATACTTACGTGTCGATTTACTCGTCCTTTTAAAGATGGGGTAGGGGAGTTATTTATTCATTACCCCTTTTCTTTTCCCTAGCAAATAGTAAATTACTTGTTATTACTTCACGATTGTTTCCAATAAGACAAATACGTGGAAGTAATATCATTTAAATATTAACGTTTATAAAGAAGGAAATCATACATTATACATACATACATACATACATACATGTGCGTGCACTTAATTTTCTACTTCATGATTAAATATGTTTTTATTGTATTGATTTTGATGCAATTCTATTTCAGTGTTTTCCTTCACTTTTATATGATAATATCTTGTCGCAATAATAACAATACATTTCAAGGCAGAAAATCGTTAATAATTTTTATAATCAAAAGCAATTTCAAATCGAGATTTATTTGTAATTTAAAACTCTGTAAAATGATAGTGTTAATCAAATGTTTCATTTCACCTTGTAATGCGTTACGCCATTTAAGTTTTTACTAAATTAAGCACGCGCGCTTTTACTGGCCACACATGTAGTGTATTATATTGATATTTTTGAAAAAGAAATCCATTCCATCTATATATATTAAGTGTATGTAGTCATTATACAATACTAATGTCGTTGGCTTTAGTTTTATAAAAATATATATTTGCATCGTTCTCGTGTGTAATAGTATATTAATAGGCATTGGGAATTGAACATTGCGTGCGTGTCGATTCATCAAACAATATGTATAAACAAATAATACGAAATAAACCAAACAATTAAGTGCCTTAATACCGCGTTTAAAGTGCGATTTTTTATCACTTTACCACCTCGTAAATGTAATAAAAATATACATCAATCGTGTGTTATGCCTAAACTACTGATGCGCACATAGACATGCATATGTGTGTATAATCTTGAAAGTTATTGTTCTTTGCATAACTTACATATATTATAATATAATATCGAGTATTTCAGACCTGATTCTATTTTATATTTAAATGATTTTAACTCTGACCCCAAAATCATAAATGTTGGTGTTCCTCAAGGTTCTACTCTTTTGCCAACTTTATTTTTTATTTACATTAATGAAATAGTTCAACTTTAAATAACTAAAAATCCTATTGACAGACTGCTTAAATCTAGTCTTTAATGTGATAGTTTCAACGAGTGTGGTTTCACACGTTAAAATCCAAAGGTATTCCTAAATATTGCATTTTGAAATTTAAAAAAATTTAAATACAGTTTTAGTATTATTGTGTACAATTGATTCAATGTAATTGAGTTTCATTAATTTGTTTATTAAATAATCATTAATTGTATTAAAATTGTGCACAATGTATAGTTAAAAATATGATTGCATTTGGTGCCTCTGGTCGCTGTAACTGAATACAGCACGCACTGAATAGGGTTTATTTATAAAGGATCCACGTGGGTGAATAGTTATAGAATAGGACCGTGCTGAGGGATTCTAATATTGATTCCACTTTGTGGGAGGCTGGAAATTGCATTTGCAGCAACGCGTATTTCAATTGTTGGAAAAAATGGAATGGATTGTGGAAGTGGAAGATATTACGTGATTTATTTCTAGTCGGTTGGATGAGTAGCTAACATAACACTTTAACTACTTCGGTCAAATACTATTTACACCTGGCGTTACTTCAAATGTCAATGTGCAAAAGAGCTTAACAAAGTTATAAACGCTAATTATATCTGAGGGCACCCTCATTGATATATCTAGAAAATAAATAACTAGTACTACATACATACATACATACATACATGCAGTTGTTCCAGTTGTTCATGTAATTTTTTATTACTTTGCTAATCGTTGTTGCATAAATCATTAACAAAATTAATTTACAGTCTGGATTATTTTTGAATAATACCATTACACATATGTGCATTGATACTTAATGCAAACATTTCTTTGCAACAATTGAATGTTGGTATTTCAACTAACCAACGAACGATGTAATACAACCATGAGCCAATACAGGCAGTTAATATGTTCATAGTTCATGCACACAGCGAAATAAACTCCATAAAAAGAAACAATGGGATTAGATTCTTTTTTCATTTTTGTTCAATTATTAATTAGTAAGTAAATTTATTCACAATTCTCTATTCGAAGTAAATGAAGCCACAATATTAATTATATCATTGGAGAGTTGATTGTAATGTATTGATTTGATTTGATTTAATCTGCAGTATTTAATTAAAAATTAGTTTAATTGAAAAAAATGTTTGTTAATTTATTAATATACACAATTATTCATTAATAGTAATTATTGTTTTATTGTGTAATAAGCAAACCTATAAAGTTGATTGTTTTGATGAAACGAAATATGTGGACGATGTGTGGGGTAGCATAGCCTAACAAAATGAAAGCAGAAATCATTAAATCTTTGTTTTAATTGCTTTTAATAGGTTCTAAGCGGTATATTATCTAATCAAACTGGGATCTATAATTATCATTGGTATAATGAATGGGCTGAAAGAAAATGATACATTGTAATATAATGTAGTTAGTTATAAATTTGTAGGTATATTACATTGTCTTATTGTTACTGCAATATTTAAATTTAATTTCAATCAATAATTTTTTTTAATATTTGCTACTTTGTTTTCAAATTAAATCTCTATCAATATCATTGTAATTACAATGTAACTTACTTACGAATTACTGCGTACGGTCGAGTTGCTTAGAATCCAATCGTTGATAGTAGTCAGGGTGGAGAACTTTATTGCATCACAGTTAATTAATGGATGTTTAAATTAGCGTGCAAAATGTTAATTATAAATATTACGATTTGCTAGAAAATTTCACGTCCGGTTGAGCGATTCCAATCTAAATTAATTGCCGGTCAGATAGACAAAGATTATTCTCGATAACAATAAATTGCATACGAGATTATTATTAATGATAAATTTACATATTTAGACAATATGTACATATACCGTATGTAATATCATAGGAAAAGTTGGTGTCAAATATACAGAGTGTCCAAAAACTTTTACTTCTAAGTTTTGATAATTACTTACAATCTTAAGCATTTTAATTATAATTTTTTGATCAAAAGTCAATAATAACAATACTTTTCTTTTAATCGGTTTTTATTTATATTATGTAACATAGTTTTATTTGTATACATTGTTTATGAGTTGTGGATCAAATTGAATCATTTTATTTAATATATCTTGTTAAATATCATTACATAATTATACAGGGTGTTTCAATAGATAACAGCATTTTAGCCTAAATGTTCAGTTCTGAGTCCTGTTTAATTAATCAACAAATTCCGCTATGACCTCATAATGCATCAGAATAGATACTCAAGAAAAGGCAGAATACGACAACTAACCAATAGCAATGAAAGTTAATCAGAAAATGACGACGAACACCAGGAAGAAACAGCACATAAAGCTAAAAGCTCTTTTTTTTATAATAATCAATGACAAAACAGTATTGAGATATATTAAAAATGATCTGAGAGAACAATAACTATAAGCATTCTTCTCAACAATTAAAATATGTCCGAAAACATCAATAGATCACCACAACATCAAAACATGGACACTGTTAGAATGTGCACTAACATTATGCGTTAGATGCGCCAAAAACCACTCTTCTAACAACATCAGAGATCAAGCTAAACGTGCAAATTGCCGTGGTAACAACCCAGCTAGCTACAATACAAAGAAAAGAAAGCAAAAATTACTAAACCCATACAAACACTACAAGCTACCACCCAACATTCGACATACGCCAAAGCTCCACCACCTCACCAGATCTAAAAACATCAAAATCTAAAATCTAAAGCTACGAACAAAACAAATTTTGATAATCAAATATTTATATTTCCGCAAATATGAAGGAGTGACGATACATGGCTACCATGTTGGGGTACTATGATCGAATCCTGCTTCGGTATTTTTGTTTTCATTGAATCTATAAACATATTCATCTTGCCTCATACAAGGTCTATAGAGTATAAGTACGTTAGAATTGGAAGGAAACTGGTTTGTTCGGTACTAACGATTTATTGAATCGTTTAAAAAAGTTAAGTGGTGGGTAGTGTAGAGAGTAGTGAGAATAATAATAATATAGAATATGCCCCGGTGAATAATTTCGTAAGCGTTTCATGGGTTGGGTAGTGTATTCGTGTTACTGTGGGCTTTAATGTTGAAATTCGATCCGTGGATTTTGTGGGGGTGGATGGATGATTCGCGGCGCTATTGTTCTTAACGACTAAACAGCAGCCTCAGCCGAGGCTCGGAGCCGACGACGACGACGATTGAGAGAGCGGCATGCGGCAAGACAGGTAATAGCAAAAGACGTGTGAACAACGGCGCACTCCGTCGATTACGTAATATTTGTGCAAGTGCAGTTGAACAAAGGACGTTGCCTGCTCGGTGCCGTAGCGTAGATATTGGATAGTGGGATAGTGCAGTGTGGATTGTGGATCTCGCCGTAGCGTCGCCGTCGACTGTCGGTGTCGGATCCGTCCCGTCGAGTCCATCGAGTCGAGCCCCCGCTTAGGCCTGCGCCCTCGTACTTTCCGAAACGGACCGAATGTTCCGAGTACTTGGATGCAATGCAACTATGTTATGGAAAACTGAACTTTATACGTAGGGAACTTCAGAGCGGAATCGTGTTTTCTGAGGGCCCCCTTCACCGCTCTTGCGATGTACCAAGTTGTCCGACCGCGGAGTATATTTTAGGGGGACTAGCGTTTCAGTAGGTATCGAGGTGAGCTGGAGTACGGGTGTAGTGGAGTGCGGCTTGCGGATTTTTGAAAAGGCCCTTTTTCTTTTATTTATTATTTATTATTAACTTAAAATAAAAATTGTGTGTGATACTACCAACCACCAAGTGCTCTCTAATTACTTCAATTGACGCTGCCAATTATTGTGTTCATTAGCAGTTAGCAGTGTCATTTTAATTAAAGACATGTTTATTATTTGGATGTGTTCCTGACAAGCCGCACCGAGCCCATCATGGATACCCAAATCGCATGACAGCTTGATGGTAAGTCATATTTTACCGCTTTTACGGAGACCGGACCGGAATCATCTTTCCGGATGTTGTTTAATTTTACTTCTGGAGCATCCGCCATGTTGCCAATGACATATCTCACGTCACCCTTCGCGACCTCGTGACGTCACGGAATTAATGTCTGTGTTGATAAACTAATCCTGGCCGACACGGTTCAAAACAAAAAATGTACATTGATCCAAATCCACATCCCATCGTTGCATAACAATGCAATGCTGCTACTACAGTGGACCTTAAATGACTCACGAGCGTAAATAGTACGAGCTGCACTGCATTGCACTGCACATTACAGAATTACAGCTTATAACATACAGCGATTACGATTACAGCATTCTCGTGCGAAACTCCGGCAAATACCCCGACCGAACCGACGATCACATTCTCGAAAAAAAGAAAAACTTATAATGATGCTACTTTCCAATCTTAATTTGGACAATTAAAATGCCCGTATTTAATTCACCAAAAATTATACGTCTGCTTCAATTCTCCATCTACCTGCACGTTAAACTCTCCTCTTCTCTTCTCTGCTTCTCATTCATTTATTTACTCGCTCTCTCACTCGCGGCGGGCGCTCTAATAAATTAACCGACAACCGTTAGAATAATAGATCCTATCACGGACAAAATAATGTGGAATACAAGGAAAACCGTTCGTGGAAAACATGTTAATTAACTAATTAACCCTACACTGTACTACACTACACTTCACCAGAATAGGAAGAAACTAATATTTCCATTTATAACAAGTTTAAAATAAACGTCGACACGCGCTGGCTCGGCACATATGTGCAATAGGTGTAGGTAGTTTATTTAATTACAACATATGATTTATAATCATGCATAATCTCAATTATTTATGATACCGGCAATAACATTTAATAATGATTAAAATAGAAAAAAAAAACAGCATTGTCCTAAATCAATACCTGAGCAATTCCATGAAGCTCTACGCTCTGCCTCTGGGTTATTCACCTACCAGTTCCGCATAACGCATAATACAACCTAATGGTTGTTACAAAAAAAACGGGCCTAGAGACTACGCACAGAATCGCACGTAGGCACCCCAATCCATATTATCCCCACTATATACAGGGTGCATGTACCCACAAGCACCCTCTCTAAGTCTTCGTGAACATCTGGCTATAGCTTCCGTACAAAAAAAAACATCATCCCAACCAAAAAAATAATACGTTTTTGGAAGGGTTGTATACTACTTATTCGCTTAGCTTATTTCACGTTACGCATCAATTTAACGAGCTTATGTAAATTTACCGTTACTTTAAATGCCCTATTATTTTCTATATATTTCATAACTACAAATTTATTGCGAATCGTTGGTTTTGTTTGGTCTGTCGCTAAACCACATAAAATGTAAGCGGTTTGCATTTATTGCATTTATGGATGTAATAACGCTTTATTTTAATGAACGAAAGAGAACCGTTAGCTGGATATTACAAATGCTTATTGTTGGAAATTACAAGAGCAAAAAAATGAACAGTGAAGGTCAAGGCGTGTATTAATGATGAAATGAATCAGCGTTATAAAAATTGTTTATATTGTCATTTTTTTTGCATTTCAAGGTCGGATGTTTTAATATATTACTTGCTATAAGGCAATGTACTGTTTATTATAACAGAACTGTTGTTATGATATTGTTTCGTTCTGATTTCATCAGTTATTTAATACTTTCCAATAAACTTCATAACTAGTATAATTCAATTAACTGCACATCGAGCATGTTTTAGAAAACTATTTTAAACTTTATTCGCACAATAGTCGATACATTGTTTCACTTTCGTTTCATCGTTTGAAAAGTTTGGTGTTACACACCAAGTGCTTTAATGTATTCTTTTACGAATCTTTTTTAGACTTATTACGGAGCTTTCATTTTTCTGTTTAGTTCCTTGAGACATCTTCTTGCAGACTTATTATAGACCATAGATGTCTTGTCAGAGTTTAAATATACAAAAATATCAACTGTGTATATTTAAAGAGCAACTCTAAATTTGCTAATACTTTCCTAAATCTTAATCCTGCAATAATTACACTTGTTTTTGAATGACAGTGCAAACGAGCATTGAATTGGTTGAAATATAAGACACGAAAAGCAAATAATATTACTCTTGATCTTGATTCCGTGATTTGTTTATATTTGTTTGTATACACGTGGTTTCACCTTCGTTAAGCGTTAAGTGGTTATTATCAATCTAATTTTTAAATTTTAATAAACATTTGATTTTGATTGTCATATAATCAAAATAATATATTAAATTGGTCCTAGAATAGAGCCTTGCAGGGCATCTGATACCTTAGTAAATGCGGTAAAAATATCGAATCACGTTGTACAATAATATTAATGATAAATAAAGCAAATCAAAAATTCTTATTTTAAGAAAACATTTTTACTAAATATCTATTTTCAACCCTTTCGTCGCAGACTAACCACTGAATATACCTGCATTTATTTATTAAGTAATTACGGATTTTATTTTACGACTTCGATAGTGCTTGAAACAGACTATTTCACATCAAATTTGTTCAAATTGCTTATAAACTTATTATAAATTATTTAAAGCGTAGTCCTTGACATTGAAAAAATAATATGTTTATAAAGTCAATAGTTTCTATTTATACTTTTGTGTTTGGGCTAAGAGGGTAACAAATAATGAATTACAAATTACACAATAACATTTTTGTGCAACAAATCCATGTTGTGTACTAGATTTGTATTGTAAACCAATGAAAAAATCTTGCTTATCAATATGATTGCAATATAATTTTAATGAGGGCATAAATTATAATTTATAGTTATTCTGATAAGTAACATGGCACATTCAGTGGTTTGTTCTATTTCAACAATATATTAACAATGCACCTTCTTTAATAGCTTATTAATTTTTAATTGATGTTATTAACATTTAACTACTTTCAATCATTTTTTACAATATTATTGTTGCGCCCAATGAAGCAATTCATTTTGTATCGTATTCATTCAACTGAACGCATGTTTCCGTCTCTCCGATCATTCAAGTAACAAGAAATAAATTTGGTGTAATCAAATTAGGTGAGTTTATATTTTATAGTTAGATTTTGTTAGCATCCTTTCCTTTTGGTGCTTTTGAGAGAAGTATTGGAAGTACTGTACTCAAACTAGAATCTATGTTTATATTTGAAGTTTTTGGACAAATTTTAAATGATTAGAATGATCTCTTTAAAATTTTACTTTAAACTATCAAGAAACGGTAACTTTAATCCAATGATAGTGATTTTTGGGCCATTTGTTATATGTTTTAATATGAATTATACCAACAATATGTTACATTGTAGATAAAATGTTTAATGCCTGGTTGGCTTATCGGCCATGAATTGTAATCGTCTGTGATTAATTAATGCCCACTACACACTACACTCGCTATACTCACCGACGTGCAAGCCAATATTTATACTATAAATAAATTACAATTCATTTGTATAATTACTTATTTGTAGTTGATGAACCTTGGAGAATTATTATTGAATACTAATTTATTACGACTTCCTGTTAAACACCGCCTTTAATGGATATTATGTTCTTCTAATAAAAATGATTTTACGTGTTTTATCTACTATTACTCTATCGACTCATTTTACAAAAGAACAGAACTAATTAATTTTTGCAATAGCTTGCTTTTCAATAGGGTAATCTTTGGCATTTCTACTTTACATCGCAGTAGTGAGGACTGTTTAACTAAATAATAAAATCCAATTTGAAAATAATGAGTTGAACTTTTGAAAAGTAATTGGATTAATCACTGAAGTACATGTAGGCTTAATATATACTAAATCAATAGCCTCAAGGAGTGTGTGCTTTGTTTGCATCAGGTCATAATAATTAAGATAGAGCTTTGTGCATATTAATCAATAATAAATAAAGTCTTCATATTTAGTTCATGGATCGATTTAACGAAGCCATAGTTAACCTGGCTAGCCTAGCAACCAATGTAAACACTAAAAATATACGATAAATATCTTACTTCCACACAATTGTCAATCATAACAAACACATCATACAGATTTTTAGAAACATATATCAATAATGTGTCCTTGTTAGTCAGTATACAATATACATAAAACTCAGTTTCAGTTTTGCGCAAACATTAAATTCATTCGGAAATAAATCAGCCGTCGCATTGCGATCGATTGTAAGCTATCGCCGCAGTTTGCAGATTGCAATATTTTGATTAAAAGCACGCTTTTGTTTAAAGCTCCGGTTTGGTATGAAAGGCGTTATGTAATTGCGGTAGAATTGCATAAAGCCAATTGATATTACCGCATGAGCCGCTTGCTTTTGCAATTTAATGGAATTTAGTTGATTTTAAAACGATTAAATGAATATATATCAATGTGCCAACGAAATCAATAAAATGCTATTTTTTCTTTCGTTCGGTAAGGTCTAGGTCACCAAACAATTCTCATCTGACCTTGCTACTTTTTGGCCGCGGACCAATAAGTGTAAAATTGAAACGAATCGTAGTAACTGAAAGAAAGGAGCGTATCAATTGTATCAGTTATATATTTTTTAGAATGTTTAATGGTTTAATATCTTTTTTTTTTTTTACGTTAATGTTATGGTTATTATTACCTATATTAGCATACATAATATAATGTGCAATGTTAAGATTCTAAAACTTTAGAAACGACACATGATCTTTCCTACTACCTAACAAGATCAACTGTAACTAAAAAGTGCAGATAGATTATAATTAGATTAGTGGTTTAATTTATAATACAAAAAATAAATATAGCATTACATTGTAATTTAAATTAATCCTAGAATTGTAATCCGAATTTTACGTTTCTATCCTTTGCTGTGCTGTGGCTATTATAACTAAGAAAATGTATGCTATTTCATTACGCACTCATTGATTTTGGGCCAGCGTTAACTGTAGTGCCCCACTGGCTCACCCAAGTGTTAGTCATGCAGAAATTGTTACTAATAACTTACTTTTCATCACGAATGTTTTTTTGTCTCTTAAATCGAAAGAAAAACGTAATAGATCCAACTTCTTGGTGGCAATAATAGGGTAGATGCGGATATATGAAAAGAACTTGCATGAATATGTGATTTTGTATACTCTGTATGGAGATATATCTCTAACAGAGATAAAGAGATATCATACGTCATCCACTAGAACCCAACACGAATATTGATGCACATAAAGTTAATAATAAAAGAAAGAAAGAAAGAAATCTATACAAGATCCGATTAAATTTAAAAATGCTTTTGATCAATTAACACAATTTAAATAATACCATCAAAATATGAGTAATTTATATAATTATACAATTTATCATTATTATTATATTAAATATGTACTATTTATAACTCTAAATGATAGATGAAACATACCTATATTTCCCATTAATCTTTAGCTTATTCTCACATTTTCAATATTAAATCCAATCCGAAGTAGCAAGTACAATATAATCCAAATGATATTTCACCATGGCACACAATTGTTTTTAATAACACTCACTCACAACGTTTAATATCAACTAAATGAAATACGTAGTGCTCTGCTGTATGCATTAAATCTCGATACACAATTTTTTTTATAAGCGATAAGATTTTATTTATTTCCAGAACTGGAGCGCAAAAAACTCTCGAGTTTATTTCTATTAAATTCAATGTTTTTTACACGACCGAGGGAAAATAATATTAGATAAGTTTCTATATAAATTTTATTTACATCCTATAAATAGATTTTGCGTCTCAAATATAATAAATGATTAGAATTAATTTTTGTAACATTTTGAATATTTAGAATTACTACAACCCTAAATTACCAAAGCGTATAAGCCACACCCGGCGCAGCCACCATCTACTGATAGGAAAGTACAGTAACTTAAAGATAATTTTACAAATCACTTTTTATTAAAATATTTAAGCAATTGACATAGGTCCCGAAACATAACTGTTTGGTATTGCTACGTTTTGTTTTGTGAGCTGTTCGTAAAGCCTTGATTACATAGTGTGAGCCACGTTTGTGAATCTACAAAATTTATAGATTCAAAATGCATACAAATTTTTATTAATATAATTTAAACATTTGTATTTTACGAATTGGTAGTTCACAAAAACGTTGCTTACGTTTGTGATGTGTTAAATTCACTCACTGAAAGTGTAGCGAGCACCTACAACCTGAATTTTGAAGATCTAAGTTAATTTTCCACAACAAACTTTTTCCATAAATTGAACCTGCACACAATTTCCATTATATTCTGTGCAATTGGCAAATATAATTTTTTTCTTTAGCGTAGGACCAACAGGTTGTAATGCTAGAACACTTATAATTACATCAATACATTGTATATCGTAATGCCAGTTATTTAATTAACTGCTTCTTACTAGTGTAATGTGATTTTGCATACAACCCCATAGTCCAACCGGCTAGTGTAAGCTTGACAATTATTTGCAGTTATTGTGCAATTCTAAGGTTTCAAATCCCAGTGCACAAAGCATACTCCTTAAGAACTCAAATGCGAGTGTACGAATAACAATAACAACGTTCTATGCCCACGATTGACGTCACATATGTTTTTTTTTGTAACTTTCCTACTTTAAAAAATAACAAAGAAAACAGTTGTCCGTAAGCTACTACGGGATATTTACATAATGCACAGAGCTTTGTGGTGAAATGGTACCAGGTCTAAGTCTGAGTTGAAGAAATTATTCTTTACAAATCTGTCTAGTCTGTTTACAAATTTTTAATTAAAAAAAAAATTAGAATTGGTTATTGAGTGATTTCAAAATGTATGTATATAACTTATTACATCTGTAGACAGTTCTAGTAGAGCCGACACTAGTAATGTATTTGTAAGAATAAATTTGAGATGAAAAACATAGTAAATTGTTTTCTTATGACAAAATGACTTCTGACTTCCGTAGACAGGTCAAACATACAATCTCTTGATGACTAACAATTGGGTGGGTTGGTGGGATACACCATAGAGTGATAACAAGTCAGTAGTTCAGATTGGAGCGGTCCACCCACCCACCTAAGCGTTAGTTATTTAGAGGTTGGATCACGACCTTCTCTTCTGACAAAATGATTTCTGACGTCTGCAGAGAGGTTAAACATCCAATCTCTTGATAACGAATAATTGGGTGGGTGGGTGTGACATTCTATAGCATAATAACTAGTCAGTAGTTTGAACTGGTGTGGCCCACCCACCCACCCAAGTGTTAGTTATTCATAGGTTGGATCACGACTTTTTCTTCTAACAAAATGACTTCTGACGTTTGTAGAGAAGTAAAACATCAAATTCTTAATGAAGAACAGTTGGCTGGGCAAGTGGGGCACTTTATAGCGTGATAACAAGTCAATAGTTTAGATTGGAGGTTTGATTACGATCTTCTTATTCTAACACAATGATTTCTAACGATCGTAGAGAAGTAAATCATCCAATCTCTTGATGACAAACTTTTGGGTGGGTGGGTAGAACACTCTATAACGTGATAACAAGTCAGTAGTTCAGATTGGAGTGGCCCACTCACCCACCCAAGCGTTTGTTATTTAGATAAAATTACTTCTGACGTCCGCAGAGAGGTCAAACATCCAATCTCTTGATAATGAAAAATTGGGTGGGACACTAGAACATAATAACTAGTCAGTAGATTGGACTGGAAGGACTCAGCCACCCACTCAAGTGTTACTTATCCAGAGTTTGGATTACGGACCTCCTTTTCTAACAAAATGATTTCTAACGTTTGTAGAGAAGTAAAACAATCAATCTCTTGAAGAATAATTGGGTGGATCGGACTCAGATTAGAAAAATTAATCAAAAAAGGTTTTTATGACTAAACTTGGGCTGGTTGGTGTGGCATTTCAAGAACTTAATCCGAATCCAATACTTTTTGTTTGAAACATAAAAATACAACTTTATAACTAATAAATTTTTATTGTTTTGTCCACATATCTTAAGGTAGTTCATTCAGAATTGTCATTTAAGCTTCACAATGTAGAATTCGATATTTTATACAATTCAATCCGCGATAAAATTAATCCAATCATTCAGAAAAAATATTTAACTCAAAATAATAAACTCAAACGTCTAATGTTAAACAATCAACCTATTAATACCGCTACACCTAATCAAAGCACTACACCAACTTTTTTCGATAGATTCATTAATTTAACTTCTACGTCATTTTCAACTCAAGAAACAAATTTATTATCAAAAGGATTTAAATATAATATTAAACCAGTAATTAAAAAATCAGACATTCAAAATTTAGCCGTCGACGCAGAAATTGCTCTCATTAGATCAAATAACAACACAATTGAAAATAAATGCCTTTTAAAATCTAACATTTTAAACAATTATAAAATCAGTAAACCAAATTTTGAAATTCAGATTGCTAAAAACATTAAAAATAAATCTAAAGAAAATAATATTACTTTCACTAAAGCTGATAAAGGCAATACGGTAGTAGCGATATCCAACACAGAGTACAATAGCAAAGTCATTAATTTCCTGGATTCAAATAACTTTAATTTCTTAAAAAAAGATCCGACCAATAAATTTCAAAAACAATTAAAATCTATTCTTTCAGTTAATAATGCCCTTTTTAATGAGAAACAAAAATTTTTTCTATCAACTATGAACCCGAGACCACCAAAATTATATGGTTTACTTAAACTTCATAAAATAGATAAACCAATCCGCCCAGTGGTTTCATACATTTCGGCCCCTTGTAGAAATTTATCTAAATCTTTAATTAATATTATTTTAGAATTTACTAAATTTAATTCTAAGTATTCAGTCAAAAATTCTATTCAACTAATTGATAAAATTTCCAATATAACTTTACCACAAAATTGCTCACTAATCTCCTTTGATGTGGTTAATTTATTTACAAGTATACCCTCCAGCGAGGTAATTAATATTATAGAGAACACGCTCAAAATAAACAACACTAATCCTTCAGTTGTGACCGAAATCCTATTATTCCTAGAAGAATGTTTAAAACAAAATTATTTTCAATTCAATAATAAATTTTATCAACAAACTAACGGGTTGGCGATGGGTAATCCGTTAAGTCCTTTACTAGCTGAAATCTTTATGGCAAATTTAGAATCTATATTAGAAAAACATAAATTATTTAAAAATTGTTTATACTGGCACAGATATGTAGACGATATTTTAGTCTGCTTCACAGGCACTAGTAGACAATTACAAACTTTCTTAAATTACATTAATAGTATCCATAGCAATATTAAATTTACTTTGGAAGTAGAATCTGATCATTCAATTAATTTCTTAGATTTAAATATTAGTCGAGTAAATAATAGACATGAATTTAATATTTTTCATAAGCCTACTCACACAGACACAACTATTCACATAAAATCTTTTCATCCAATGTCACATAAATTGGCAGCTTTTCACTCAATGTTACATCGATTAATTAATATTCCTCTTTCAAAAACTAATTTTGATATCGAACTTAATAGAATTTATGTCATAGCTAAAAATAATGGGTTTTCGGAAACAACAATTAATAAAATACTTGTTCAAAAACAAAAATGCAAAACAATTTCACTAATTTTTCCTAAATCAAGTAATTCTAACCCAATATGTTATACTTCTATCGGCTACTTAGGCCAATCATCAGTTAAAATCGGTAATGTTTTAAATAACTTCAATCTCACTACGTCTTTTAAAACCAATAACTCTTTGTCTAAATTTATTAATAATTCTAAAGATTCTACAGATAAAAGTAAAGAATCAGGCGTTTATTTACTAAAATGTGGAGATTGCCCCAAAGTATATATTGGGCAAACGGGTAGAAGTTTTGAAAGTAGAATCAAAGAACATAGAGCAAGTTTTTGTAACAATGAAATAAAATCAACATATGCGGAACATTTATTAGAACACGGTCATTCTTTCGACAATAACTTCCAAATTTTACATAAAAATTCAAAAGGACTTAAGCTAAATTTATTAGAATCTATGGAAATTAACAAATATAACAAACGCGGACTTCTATTAAATGATCAAAAAGATGTAAATAATTCTCCATTATTAAATATTGTATAATTATTTGTCATTGCTATTGTATAATGTAATACTAATTAACATTGGTTTGTTGTACTAATCCACCCCCCTCTGCTATCCCTCCCCACTTGTTATTATATGGTATTTTTATTTGTTTTAGTATATAAGTAATTAGTGTAACCCTTTTTTTTTTTTTTTTTTTTATCATTGTTCATTATACCTGATGAAGCCACTGTGTGGCGAAACAATTGTAGTAAACAATAAAACTTTTTTGAACCTTTACACTATTTGTGTTTTATTATTAATGTTAATGGAGTTCAAACACGTATCAGCCTCAACCATTCAATATAATAAATTTGGTCTTAAAACAAAGCAATTTGACTTTAAAATGAAGAAATCAGGCCCAAAATTATGCAAAATTTAAGAATTCAAGAACTGAAACAAATAAGTTTTTTCTAGAACTAAGAAATACAGCTTAAAAACATATTAATTTGGCTTTAAAAGAAAGCAATTTTAATTTTGATTTTAATTAAAAAATGGCTTGAAATATGTAAAATTAAGTAGCTAGACATTACAATTTAAAAATCTGGCCTTACTGCTTAAGATTTTGGATTTAAAATTTACACAAGCTTATTCTTACAACTTACAACTTATTATATCTGTAGAAGGCTCTAGTCGAGTCGAAACTGGTAATGTATTTGTAATAATAAATGTGTGATAAAAAACATAATAAATGGTTTAATTATATCATTATGGAATTAATAAGTTTTTGATAAAAGAGGCTTTAATTAAGAGTTGAGTGAGTTTACGTGGTTGACCTAAACCGCAAAGCTTAACCGCTGTTATTCCGATTATGAAAATGGAATATTGCGTTGCGTAGAACGTGTTGTTAATGCACTGATGTTAATATGACCTAATGAGAATGTTTGTATTTGTGCTGTATGTAATAAAATTACATTAAAATACAATGTAATTCATTTAATTTGTTTATTTTTTTTATATTCATAGCGGAATTGTGTACGACCATATATATGTTGAAAAAACTTCGTTGTCTTGAGGAAGAGAATAAGAGCAGGGCCTAATTAAAGTTGACCTGCTTTTTAAAAATTATGCGCGTACGTGCTGTGTAGTGCTATGGTGTACTGTATTGCTTCGCGACAATGCAATTGTGTTTGTATTCGCATGCAAATTGTGCATGTCGCATGATATTAAGGCAGGTCAGGTATTATTTGGATGGACGGCAGTTGGTTTGCAACTGCGATGTCTTGGCCCGGGCTGTTGGGCTTATTGGCCGTCTATAACCTTGAAAATCACGTCAATGACCGCTTCTTCTATCTACCTGTCCAGCCGTATATATATATACGAACCCAAGACCTATACACAGGGTTTATTATACTCTTTACTACGAATTCCTCCGACGCGACTGCATAATAAATTAATAATAGTTTCTCCATTAAAATAAAATGTAATAATGAATTTATGCCCAAAATAGAATATAGCAATATTTACAATTTTCTATAAAGTGTTTCTAAACCTTACGAAAGGGTTGTCTTGTCTATGTTATGACTGGTTGATATTTGCCTCACTTAATCTATTATTCGGAAAGACATTAACCTGTTTGCAGCTGTCTTTACAGCTGGCTGTGGCTGTCCATCTGCTTCCGTACAAGATGATCCTTATCTTTTAAAACTTGAATAACTTACTATCCCTATAAAACCCGTACCTTTAGTTAAGTAACTATAACATTACTTATAGCAATTTGTAATCTACCCTCATACATAAATCAAAACATCGTTTCCTGCTGCATGATGCATTTCGTTTCTGCAGAAAAAAAGCAACTAATATTTGCATGTCGTATGAGTATGAGGGATGAAAATTGCTATCCCGATCAATTATAATTCACAGCGTGGAAAATTGAAAACACCCCCTACCACCCTAACAGACGCATCGATTTTCACAAACAGGACATTGCACCGAGCTTAATTTATTTATGCAATAACTTAAACGGCAATGAATAAAGATCGCATTTAAATGTACAAGGATATCTACTTAGATTATACAAGAATTGTACCGTTACGTATGTATGTGTGTGAGTGTGTGTTTGTACATTAAAAAGATACTTGGTCGCCTGGTCTGGCCTTCTCAAGATTCTCATTTAATATTAATATAACTATTATTACAACATTGCGTAACTGATATGGTATATTAATACTTTGATTGGAATTGCATTTAATATTGTGCACTTTGTGTTAGATAATAGCTAGAGTAAATCGCGGTCAGACAGCAATTTGCCATTCTTTCCTAAATGGCATTTTTATCAGATTATAATATAATAATATTAATTGTCTAGGAAACTATCTTCGAATTCTCACACTTTAAATTGACTTTATTAAGTTATGCCTATAGAAATATATATGCATGCATATAGAGACAGATAACATCGAAAGGAAATGTTAAATTTAACAACACAGTTCCGTTCAGTCTTATCTTTTAAAACACAAAATATAACGTAACGACGTAGATTAACATTGTTTTACATTAATATTATTATACATACAATGCATTGATTTTAAAATTAGAATTCTTGATCAGATTGAATACACATACAACATATGAAATCAAATATATAAATTATAAAAACACAATATAAGATACAATAACTAGAACAAATTTACAAATTGTTAGAAGCTAAGCTTAGTAATTAATCTCATAATTAATATTATGGAAGACTTGACCTCTGAAAAGTACATCATATTAAGGAACAACCTTTTGGTGAAGGTGCCGGTATTAGAGTCGATATTGTTTTAATTGCCTATGGGGAGTTTGAGATCTATATTGATGTTCTGAAATTTTGTTTTGTTTAGTCAAATCAACTAATATCTAATATGTAGCTTACTGTATTTGAATGTTGCCAAAATTTTACAGAGCTTTTAGGTAGTTCGGTCACGGTGAATTTCATTCAATTATGATTTAAATTATTAAATATACATAGTTTATTTGATCTGAACTGAGAACATGTGCCAAAAATTGACAAGTAAATCATTTGTAAGTACATATGTGTAATGTGACTGCAGTCTGTTTGCGATTTCCGTATAAAATTCCTATTGAAATAAATTAAAATAAATTGAAATAAATATTTACAATAGACAGCAGTCAATTTTATAAATCTGTGAAATGGAAGGGAAATATCGGGATTGTATGGAATTGAATTTTTTATTTCTAAAATAGCTTCTTTCATCTTTGCATATTATCTGCATTTGTATTTCCCCTTCATTTATTGAATTATTATTACCGCTCATTTATTGAGTTATTATTACCGCTCATTTATTGAATTATTATTACCGCATTGGATATTTTGAAACGTGCGGAAGTGAGATTATCGATCCATCACGGGACGGGACGGGACACTGCAGCTCGTAAATGAGAATTCCAATGGATTTTTCATTACGTAAAATCTTCCCACCCAACACATTTTGCCTTGGCAACATTTCAACATCACACACAAATAGATACATAGATGCACAATATGCACATCTTAATATTTATTATTATTAATATATAACGAGATTGATTATTAAATTATAAATGATACTTAATTGATTTGCTACTTAACAATTAATTTCTTTATTACAATTCATTAAAATACAGCTTTTTGTGTTGTGCACATATTATGTAAATTGGCTAAATGCATTCTAAACAATACAGGAAATGAAATCTCTATAAGGGGACCACCTGTAGTTTCATCAGTTCTTATGAAAGGTGGTCACGGTATGCAGTCTTGTCGGTATGAGGGTCCACCCCTAATGTGAGCACAATCCAGCCATGAACGCGTTAATTAATTAATTTCTTGATATGCATCTACACATTTATATCTTTGCTGAATTGGACAGACATGCTAGTAGCTATTACTTAATGGTTTGAAAGCCAACTTTTTTTGCAAAACTGTAGACTACTTCAGCAATGTAAAAGCAAGCAGTAATAGCAATAAAATGATGGAATATAATTCTATTGACAATTACGATTAAGTATAATTATGTTGACGTAGTGCAAAATTTTCAACGTATTTGAGAAAACCCACTTGGAAATACCATATTTTAATGTAGTTTTGGAAAAACCAATTAATGATCAATTTTATAGTGCCGTGCCAAAACACCATTTTTTCCATTTTTAATTTAATTAAATATGAAATATAATTATTAAGTAATAAATATATACATTAATTAAACAGTTTTACCGATAACGTGTATCCGTGACAAATATTATTTATTGATTGTTTTTGACATATCGATGTCGAAATAATTGTTTTGCAATCTTTCACAATGATTCCCTCTCATCATCACATGATGATATGTTTAATATAGATAATACCCGACTCAACACCCTGTACTACTCATGTGCAGGCAATTCAAGTAATGCATACGCGCAGCTTCATCGAGTCAGTGACACTCAGCTGTTCGTCGGGATCGGTTCGCTCTTACCTGTGCGCTATTTATTGTTCATTACCTATATTAAAATCTTCAGTATAAACTTGTATAGTGTATTTGTGTAATAATAATGTGATGAACTAATTTCTGTGCTAATTGTGTTTACTAGTTTGACTGTATATGTTAAGCTGTTTGATATCTTATCCGATTGATCCGGATTTCAGATGATATTTATATTGTTGTTGACGGATATAATGTATTGCAAGTTAGTGGTAAGTCTTATGTTTACATTATCTATTGTTTGCACTGTGAACTGTGAATGTTTACTAGTTTTTTGCTCCCGTCATTATCTATTATTGGATTATACTTAATTTTGATATGAAAAAATGATAATTATATATTGATCATAAAATTGTAGAATAAAAGTGAATACATAATTCAATCAAATACATACATAGCTAATTTACTAATATAAAGCTTAGCTTTAGGCTAGGCTATAGATGAATATTGATAGTTTTATTATGTTTTGTGATTTAATAATATAAATTAATTTAATAATTATCGTCCAAACAATTTTCTGATGAATATATTTTGTCTTCAGAAATAGTTATATTAAAATGTAACTATAATAATATCTATATAAATTAATTAATGCTTTGAATATAACAATAACTTGAATTATGCTTTATAATTTATGCTAGGTGTAAAAACAGTCGGACAAGGCATTGTTGCAATATTTTGAATCAAACTATATATAAACTTTTACATATTCAGTTCTTGTTGGGTGCACACGCACACGCACTAATACAACACAACACAACACATACACAATGTATGCATGCACCAAGGTTATACTTTATCTAAAAATCTTAGGTGCAAACTGCAACCGCTTATTTTAACATAACATAACGTGACATAGCGGCAACAGGAAATTGAAATTTACTTCGTAATTTGTAGTGCATTTTTAATGCTCCTTTTATCGCACCTTTGAGAGGGCGAGGGCAAGGGCATTGGCGAGTGCTACAACCCTTAAATATTATACTGATTTTGCTTTTAAACAAAGCATGTACCTACTTTTTTAAATAGCTCATTGAAATTCCATCGTTGACTGCCTACTTTTTCTTCATAGCCATGTAATAAGGTATATATGGGTACTGGTTTATGAAATAAGGAAATGCTTTACCACCGTATTACCGTCAAAATGACTGAAAAAACTAAAGCTGCTATAATTAACAAACTCGTTTCAAATACTCAAATACTAATTTATTGGGAGATAAAATAATTAATAGCTGTTTTCATTAGTTTTATACCCATACTGTATAGTACAATAAAATACTACTCTATCTATTTATCTGTCCATCTCCTTTTCCGTTCTTAAATTAATTAACGATATTTACTTTTTATCATTTTTATTCTCATATAAATTATGATCTTGTATAATTAATTAATGATTAAATTTTATATTTGCTTGGTTTTATTTTTTATTATTGTGTATGTTTGAAATTATTATGTATATTTTTCTGTTTACATTACATTATTACTCGTCTCTGGGTTAGGGGGTAGTATTTTTAAACTCAATCATTTGAAGAAAACCATTGTTTTTTCATACCGAAAAATTAGTCATAAGCAAATCGTGTATTTTCTTTTTCCAACGAAACTATGCGCAAATCTCTATCTCAAAAACTGTGGGAGAAGTAGGTTTTTGCTCAAAATTGGGTTTTTCTTAACCTTTCACGAACCGCTAATGGATTATCTGTACAAATTCAAAAATTGAATAAGAATTTGTTGACAATGAATGGATCTTTTATAAGCTTTGGCCGCATCAATTTGTGGCTTATTCTCAAAAAGTATCTTTAACGAAGCAGATATATAAGATCAGGAAAGTACTTCTAGTTTTTTATTGCAAGCAAGTTTGAATCTAGATTTTTTGAAAAAAATTTAATGCCGCTACTGGACAAAAAATTGTAAGTGAAAAGTGAATTACAAAACAAAACATTTTGTTTTGCTTTCCACCTTTTGGCGATCAAAATTACTTAACTTGCAAATCTACGTTTGTTGGGTAAAAATTCTCACGCTGCCACTGTTGTTTTGAAAAATTTGTGCTTAGTTTCAAATTGTAGATAACCTTATGCCTTATCAGGATCTTACATAGGAAAAAGAGTGGCTTTATTTCTAATACTTCTACTTGAATGAATTTGTAAGAAATGAGTTGATTGACCTTGTATAAAATTTTTGGATTGATTAGAACTTTGAGCGAAATAATCTATAAAGTTTTTTTACGAATAGTAGCGAGGCCGTAAATGCGCAACCGAGTTTACCAAAATATAGGTCTGAGACCTTTAAGGTTTTTGGAATTGTTACCACCTTTGTTGATTCAGAATTTGTTTTAAAAATGTCTGCTAAATCTAAATAGAAATAACGGAGAAAAGGGAGTAGAGTCGAGAAGTAGAGTCCTCTGCGTTCTATAATCATTTGCACAATTCCTCCTCATGCTCAAAAATATGATGTACTAGTGAATGAGTCTGTGATGCGATTTTGTATGAATTATGGCTTTATAGACTATATATTTTAGTCATCAATTTTTGGGACAGATATGTTTTTTTACCTGTATACCTGTAATCATCGCACATTGGTAGTCCTAAATTGTTTGCTTATAGAATTTGTTATTAAATTCAAAATAATTTTGAATGCTTCTACTAAATTCATGCTATTGAAATGTTTTTTTTTTTTTTTGTAACTAGAATGGTATTACTACTACGAAAACGTTGAACGTGAGACTAATTTACAATTTATAGATAATTTTATTAGTTGATCGATTCTATGGAGTTCTAAATGCTTTTGATTGACCAATTAACTATTTATTTAATTATTAAAGTTAACTTATTATTATTATTTATTTATTTATTATATTGATATAATTCGGATGCTGCTATACTAACCTGAATCCAATGTTAATTCAGTTTATTCTTATAATTTAATTGTTTATAAAATATGATGAAGTATTCTTTTCTATATAAATTTAATTAATTCGTTAATTAACTTACACAAAGGTGCGAAATTATAATGCGATGCGGGTGTATGCAACCATAATTAAAATGCATTTTTTAAGTAACCTGCGATTAAGCCGATTTGCGGTATAACTTATAAGTAACTAACTACTACTTTTCAACATCCTCTCTCGGATGGTGCGTCTTGCGGGGACTTTGCCGTCTTTGTTCTGTTTATGTATCGCTCTGGTGCATTCATAGCTGTAACTTGCTCAAAATACACGATGTCACTGAACTAACAATAACAATAACAACAACAAAATCAAAATCAAACAAAATAATATTATTTTACATATGTAATATTTTTATAGAAACAAATAACAATTACTAATTACGTGGGATATGATATGTATTGATTTAATTCATTCATCGATTGAATTTATATAAATTTATATAGCAAATAATTGCTGTCATTACGACCTTACATTTCACACAATCACATTTAAGTAAGCAAACAATGGCACTGTGCCAATTACTTTCTTCTCACTTGCAACAATACATTAATTACAGTATTGAAATATTTAATTGAATTGTAATCATAATAAAGAAATTAATTAAATATTTATTAGCAATTGAATTGATTGATTATTTATATAATTTATTAATTAATTATATTAAAATATTAATTAACGAATTGGAATAATGCAGGTATATAAATTAAATACCATTGTTATCCTGTTATATAAAATGTTTGAATGATTTATTATAATTTAATTGTAAGGTGGTTGGTGGTCTTAGTGAACTGCCATCAAAGTGGCAATAAATGGCAATAAATCAGCCTTTACATTTAGTAAACATTGCAACTAGCACGCAACGCAACTAATATTTATTATTTTTGTTTCAGGGCAGTAAAAGTATTTCAACAATTACTTTATGTCGCTCCCGGATTCCAGCGCGCCAATGAAGTGCATCTTCGTTTAGGGTTGATGTTCAAAGTCACACAAGATTATGACTCGTCGCTGAAACATTTGCAGCTTGCCTTAGTTGATAACAGTCCTTGTACTACAAATAAAAATAAAAGTAAGTACATCTCGCATATATCTAACATGTCAATGGCAATTTCCTTCACCTACATTTCCTAAATATATTGTATAGAAGCGTACGTAGTATGTGTTATACGCTACACTGGGGTCTGGTATATTATATAGACAAGCTATAGGCTTCCATAGAAAATGCATTCACACTACACAGATTTCGTCTCATCTCGCAATTCATTCATTCATTCATTCATTAGAGTTGTTTACTCTAAGTATGTTGTAATTTATACAATTTTTCTCACTTTTGATTGATGATGAAAGGTTTCAATTAACGATTTATCATCAAACGCATCATCGATATTTATAATGCTTTTTGTCGTTCGTATTTAATAATCTTGAAATTTATAAAATTAGTGAAACAGTTGTATCATTTTGAACACAGTGTTTGCTTTCATGTTTTCGTACACGTACTAATGATCTGTACTATTAACATCCTTTGATGGTGGTGTTGAGCCGAGTCCAGCGCTTTACCACTCTACTATACTACTCGATCACCTCAACCAATTTTGTCTGACGATTTTGTATAGGATATTGAAGATTCTTGATCAGTAATCTTGTAATATTTCTGAAATTTGTTGAAAATGAAAACACGCTGACAGCGTGTGTTGTTTTCAAATGATTATATCACACATTTAAAAATACTGATTGGTTCATTTTATGTTTTACCGACATTATTTTGCAATAATTACAGTAACATTGAGATAATTGATGCATTAATTTGTTTTGATTAATATGGTATGGTGTAGTATGGTATGTTATATACACAATACAGTTTGATGATTCAGTTATCTTTTATATAGAAGAATCATTTTAATGTGCATGGCTGCACGTAGGCCAATCTTATATTTATGATATTATTACATTTGCAAGAACACAAAACAAACATATGATTATATATAATCAATTATGAGTGCCTCGAGTTGCATCATATTTATCAGTTCTTATCAGTCCGAGCAATAATTCTCATTCATAAGTTTATTGATAGATTTGATCGCAACAAGGCAATTAACAATATTGATCGCATTATAATTATAAATTAATATGAGTGGGAGTATTTTTGGACATGTTTGTTGTTGAGTGCCCGATTAAACTGTTGTGATTGTGCACAACGCTACAGATATATAGTCGCTGTATATTTCAGAATTGCTTGTGTTCGCGTTAGGGTACGGACGTATCTGAAGCAAGATGAAAAGACAACATCAGATCAATTTATTTTGTTTAGTGAAGTGCAGACTATTTGTGTTGAGTTATTAAGGATTACTACAAGGAAGATTTTGCATCAAAGGTATTTTACGTTTTGATTAATAAAAATCAATTACAATATTTTTTGTTAATAAGTGACCAGAATGCCCCGATTCAAAAATGTTAATGATAGCCATAGATCATGCATGGGATATTTTAAGAATAATATGGCATCTCAGTCAACTATAAAAATAATTCGAATACCAACTCGAAGTTTTCAAAGTATAAATAATTCGGTGAAAAGTAATTATTTTTTATAACTTTTATTACTTTTACGAACGTATTATATTTTATAATTATCTCTGTGTAAAAATAGGACAGGGTCGAAATAAATAAATTTTATTTTGTAAAACTTAAAATAAAAATGAGAACAATTTAATATCATTCTGTGTAAAAAGCATTTCGCAAATAAAAACTAATTTCCTTCAATGCGAATAGAAATACCTGAGATTTTATTAAGCAAAGAGTGCGTTGCATGTCATAGTGCCGAGTTTTACGAATCCAGTAAAATAATATCAATCATTCAATCGCGATAAGATAGATTTTGAGATTAAAGTTATTACAGGTGCTCATTCGTCCTTGTGAAAGAGGAGGAACACCTGTTTCTGTTTTCTGTCTGGACTTATTAGGTAATATTATTAAACTGCCATGGTTTACCATTTTACCATATCATTAATTTATAATCAATTATCAATAATTATTTTTTAAATGTATAACATTATTTCCGATAATGTTAAAATGTGATTTTTATTATACTCAAGTTTCATTAATTGCTTCTATTATTATTTGTTCCAACTACATTTGATTCTAATAATTAATACAAAATTGTTTAAATATTTGCAAAAGAGATTTATTATAACTATTTACCCTTTTTTTTTGGGAATTTATTTACATGTGTACTTTGAAATGTTAAAAAGAGCTCAATTCTTTTTAATGTTTTCTTTGTTCTCTCAGTGGCTCAAGAATAGAGAAGCTTTACCTTTAACGTCTCTCATTTATTTTTTATAAAACAAAAGTATAGAAATAATAGTAGTTGGCCGACTTCCTGTAATTCTTAATTCCAATGCAGTGGCGGTGACACCAACGATATTTGTATTGGAGTGTTTATGTTGAAATCAAACGTCTACCAACGATAAGAGCAAGGAAAGCATTTTATTTGCAAATCTTTGCTCTCATTTTTTTTTTTTAAGGATTACCTTTGTTGGATCAAAAAGACGTATGAGATGCAATACAATTCAAAATATGTGGTGAACTAGCAGCTATAATCCATAAACACAACCAAGAGAGCAGTTTTATTTTTCATCGAAGCTTTTATCCTAGCTTTTATCACAGTTCCACTCACTACAAACGCATTCTTACTTAGAAAATATTAATTTCCTGTAATTTCTGTCAATATCTATCTGTCTGACTGTCAGTCTGCTGGCCGCTATTTATTTATTTAATTTTCTTTGCATTACTTCGATTACATTTTGTCGAATGCATATTCAATTTTATGACAACCAATTAAATAGCATGCGACGTTTTACTGTCATTTAATATGTATATGTGTATTTTTATGTATCGAATACAAATAAATACTCGATAACTAAACAGCAGCTGTAAGATATGTAGCGAGCAGCTGAGGTGACCTAATACCAAGGTTTTCTATTGTCTCGTGACAGGACAGGAACGCCGTGCCGTATTCAATGTAACTAATAATCTATTGTTTTATTGGCTGGTTACATACATTGTAAAGGAAAGGACACTTTTTCAATTACATTATTTTGCGTATAGCGTTACATAAAAGCCCATTAGCTTTATCCGCTCGCATAGATAAAATGCGTGTTGTATTTACATATATGTTCGTGTGTATATTCAGTATATTGTAACAATTAAGAAGGTTTTCAGAAATCATTGTAAATCATTGATGTTTAATAATATTATAATTTGTTCAAAAATAAAACCGGTAAGGAATGCTGCATAAGCAATTTGATTAGCTGTACAGTCGGGAAATTTTAATTGAACATAAAGCCAAGCCATACAAGAACACATTTTGATATAAAGTAGAAAACTTAGATGCATTGAGCTTAACAATAAAAATGTGTGAATGCCCTCATCAATATACAACCTTCTTTTTTTATTTAATTGTTTCCGTTTAAAATCTCACGAGTACAAATATTTAAATTCCTTTCCGACATGCAAATAGTTCTAGGAACAAAGAGGCGTTTACGTTAGTCGTTACCGTTTACTTTACTACTACAACAGTCTATTATTGATTTATTATTTTTTTGTAATTAATTTATTGAAAAGTCTATAACATTATTATATACTTATAATTTATGTACTCGCACTCCGTATACTGTTACTATTTTTGTAATCTTTGTTGTGTTAATTTAACAAGAACGTAACATAACAAAAACAAACATATCATCATCAACGTTTTTGTTTATGTTTTTGTATTATTAGTATCTATGATTATGCAAACTATGACCTAGCTCAACTTCTGTTCTGTTATCAGTGAATAGCAAATATTAATGTTAGGTCAGTTTTTGCTTGTTTTGTTTAATTAATTTAGTTAATAATATAATTTGTTTAAGCTCGCTTATATCAAATTTGTAATAAATAATTCCGATCATTATTTTAAATTAAAATTAACCAAACAAAGCCCGTCTTCTCTATAAGGGGCCTAGGTGCAAAACATTTTACAAATACTAAAAAATTACGTTCTAGTTCTGTCAAAAAAATGCAAATTTTAAACTCCGATTTCAAATCGATAAAGTTTGGCCAAAAAAGTTGGCTGATAATGCCCACCCACCAAAGTATTAGTGATCCAGAAATTGTATATTTTTCTTCTGTGTGAATGTAATTATTCCTAACCTAACCTAACTACCCACCCTAGTGTAAGTTATTCAGAAATTTGATACGTTGGTCTTTTTTGCGAATGTAATTTGTCACTTAATTGGGTTAGGAGGTTGATCATTCTAACTTCTTGATAACAAAAGTGGGTTGGATGGGCAAGTAGTTTTAATTGTAGTTATGTAGAGATTGAATGTTTCTCTTCACACTTGGGCGTTTTTGGGGCTTCGATGCATAAAATTTTTGCTTCCCATCCCCTGCGCAAAATTTTAAACGAATAAACTCTTTCATTCTTAGTTTGTGTTTAGAGCTTTGTGGACCAAAAAATTTATTCAAACCACTCGCATTTCTTCTTGTTTTGAGTAATAATATAGTTGTCGAAAGTTAAGTTTTATTTTTATAAAATAAATAAAACAACGTTTACTATGTATGTATCACCGTCCGATGATGGCCTTGTAAAGGTTGAAACAAGTTACTACGGTTTTTTTAAATATATTCGTGATATAGTACATAGTAAAATGTTTATATTTGTGTAGCATGAAGTTTCCTAAATAATCTATCAAATCATACAACAATAAAAATTAGTTAATTGTCAATACATATACATATTTTTGTTATTAAATTAACTTAAAAGACAATGTATGCGTGTAATGTAACGCATTATTTATATATTTATGTTATTTATTTTAAATATCCTTGGTTAGCGTAATAATGTGTGAATTTTGCTATAATAATCTCGGCATGTTTTGAATATTTGCATTATTACATTTTTGCGTAGTAAGTACAATGAATTATTGTCTATATATCAAAATCTGAATATGTCGTAACTGATAAAATTGAAAGTAGAAGATTAGATAAACATTGCAGTTTTCATAGCAGACTCAGAACTGACCTATCATAAAAGCGAATGGGCGAAAAGTAATATTAGCCTTGGCACGATTTCCTGCTTGATACTTGAAACATGCATTTCTCTCTCTTTTTCTCATTTTCTCTGTCTCTCGCTTTCCTTTTCTCTTTTGCAAGCCGTTTTCATAATAGAATGAAAACTAGGAATAAAAAATGTTGCTCTCGCTAAGGCGATTGTTGTTGTTACATTATGCAATATCCGACATTTCGAATTGTATCAGTTCTGTAGATAAAGCGAAGATTAATTAATATGCTAGAAGCAATAGATGCAGTTAAAGAAGTCTTTTATTGTTGCTTTGTAATTGACCTATTAATAATAACCTATTCATTAATATCAATGTAATTTCTATATCTTAGGATTGTATACATTTTTGTGTTTTTTGTTGCAGTTAAATTCCATATTGCACATCTCTATGAAGTGCAGGGAAAAGTTAAGGTCGCCAAAGAAAAGTACGAGTTACTTCTTAGAGAAAAGGGAATTAGTGTGCCGCTTCGAGCTGAAATTTTTCGACAATTAGGTAAGTCTACATTAATTACAATTCAATCTATATTTTATAAAACGTGTATATCATATTCAATTAAATATTTTTCTTTTTTCTTTAATTTGCTTTAAATTAAAATTTGTGGCAAATATATAGTGCATGAATAATAAGCAAATATTTTCATTCTATAACTAGAATTTGTCATAGGATAAGTATATTTACATTTACATTACATTTTCCCGGAATGATTAACCACAAAAAAACAATCAATTGTTATCACATTAAACAACAATAATTTCATATAATACTGAAATTTAGTTTTACCATCTTTTGTTTAGATGGTCCGGTAAGAATTAATAAAAAGAGGAAGATCAATGAGTTTGAAAATCAGGCTGTATCGGCATGGACTGAAATGTTTACGTAACGAGTTTTGCGGAACATAAACCGTATATCTGGCTTTTGTCTGTATTTATCAAAGTCGAAAACAACATTCAACATTTTAGCGGTTAAATAAAACAATCAAACAACGTTCAGTACATTCCGCCCGGGGCTGTTTAGTATCAGCCAGCATCAGCGTTATTGTTTTGTTTAAAACGGGGAACAAAAATGAATGCTCAGGGCACTGAAACGTATAAATTATTTTCTATTTTGTTTTGTACTGTATTCCATTAAACCGAATTAAAACGAATTTATCGACATTGTTCAATATTAAATATTTAATAATTGGTTTAATTTCAGGTTGGCTACATCACTGCTATGATTTACTAGGAGATAAACATACCCGGATACCTTCAGCAATACACTGCCTTCAACAGGCTATTAATGCCGATCCTTCTTCAGGACAAACTTTATATTTATTAGGTCGATGCTATGCCAGTATAGGGAAAGTACACGACGCGTTTCTTGCTTATCGAAATTCCGTTGAGAAATCGGAAGGTAATGCGGATATTTGGTGCTCTATAGGGTCAGTAATCAATAGACAACAATTATTATAAATATGAATAATTGAATTTTATAGGGTACTTTATCAGCAACAGAGTCAGCCTATGGATGCATTGCAAGCGTACATATGTGCGGTGCAATTAGATAAATGTCATTCAGCAGCTTGGGCTAATTTAGGAATTCTTTACGAAAGTTGTGGTCAAGCACGTGATGCGTACGCGTGTTATTTGAATTCAAATCGCGGTATTGGTAATCGCGGTACAGTTGAGGATAATAGTTCACCTCCGAAATCACCCAGAACTCCACTACCTCCCGTTGGAATGAACCCCCATCTTACCCAAAGGATTAGTTTTCTACAAACGCATCTATCAAACGGACCAATGCCGAGCATCACCAATCCGTAAGTTAATGGTCTAAGTGGCGGCATTCAGATTGTAAAAAGTAATAACGAGTTCTCATTAAATATATTATTAACGGTACATGAATGATGGCGCTGCGGCGCTAGAGGAGAAAATAAAAACATTATCTGGCGGACTTCGCAAGCGAGCAAAGCAAAACAACTAAGAAACTTGAATTGATTAAATAAATTAAATACATTTAAAAGGAAAAATCCAATAAATGTGCTTCTTCTATCTACTAGTACTTCTACCTCTTCCTGTATGTTGAGCGAGACATTGTCGCCACGCCCCATCGTCTACTTTTAGAGTCTCGAGTGCCGCCTGATTAACTGAATATATTTTAATATTTTCTATTTTATATAAAGGCGGAGACAATTATTGTCAATAGAAGAAGCTTGGAATCTTCCCATATCAGCGGAAATGTCATCAAGGCAGCAACAGCAAGGCGGAACAACGCAACAGAACCGTACCGGTTCGCAATCTTTCCATAAAAATTATAACCAAACAACTCCCCAGGGACCTCCTCCACCGTATCCTTCACCCGGAGGTCCTAATAAACGTTTTAAAACTGAAACTCCTGAAACAAATAAACCACCCGCTCCCACACAAAACCCCGCGTTTTATCTAACCCAACAACAACAGCAATTACTTCTTTGTTTGCAACAACAGAATCCCGCCAATTTAACAACGCAACAACAAACGATGTTGCAACAATTACAGCTTCAGTATAGACAGATGCAGCAACATCAACAGCAATTGCGTATTAGACAATCAACTACAACAACATCCGCAAATTCTATTACCCGACCGGGACAAACAACGCCGTCATTTAACGGTACCGGGTTTAACAACTCACAAACTAACGGTACAACTACCAGCAGTGCCCAAAAATTATTACAACCAGCAATATCTGTTGCGCCTAACAGTTTACCTCATAGCGATTTAGACGTCAGCGAAGAAGATCTACACGATTTCCTTTCACAAAAAGATTTGGCAACGACGCTTGCCGAAAATCTTTTAAAACATTTTGGTTCCGATGAAATTGATATCAAAGAAGAACCCTCTATAAGTAAGTTGAATTATTTATTATTTTAACTTGAAATATTTAGTATTGTTTTTGTTCAACAACAGATCATGCCTTATCATCTGGACCATATTCTCCCAACCATTCGGATACCACTACCAAAACCGAATCTTCAGAAGATATTAAATCTAAAATAAAATCATCTCCTACACAAGAAATATTAACCGTGAAAAATGAGTTACCATGGGAATTGGAATCTTTAAATTCGTCCGGGAAAAGGCCAGAATCAGAATTTAGTATTTCACAAGATTCTAGGATAATCATGGAAATGTGCAAGTAAGTTTAAAAATTTAATTAGTTCTTAGTCATTAAAATAAACTTTAGCTTTGATCTCTCGTATGATGACGGTATCTGTTGTAAAAAATAACAATTTCTGTTCTGGATTACACTACAGATATTGTCAGATTCTTCTTATAACAACCTTTTTTTTATAAATATTTGTGGTTATGGAGACGGCGAAATATCCTACTTTCAGATGAGGCAGAAGGGCGCGGCCTAGCTACTCACCCTGGCAGTGGCGTAGCTATGGTTTTATAGCCCCTCTACAAAATAATGCTTTTCTCATCCGGAGACTGTTTTGAAAAATACGTACAGTTTTCTCATTTTTTAACTTGTAGCTTTTGGAGTATTCTGCGATACAGACTCTTAGTAGTTTGTTTCCAACTGTCCCCTATTGTGTTACAAACTGTTTATAGGTTGTACTAAGCTATTTCAAGCAGTGGCGTAGATAGGATGAAAAAAATGTTGATTTTTTATTTCTTATTTTAAAGAAGCCCGAAGGTTGCGTGGTGTTTCTTCGGCCATCAAAAGTTCAGTAAAAAGCTTCTTGATAGATGGTAAAACATTTAGATAGATTCTAGTTCTTCATATGTCAGATTTATGAAATGGTTGACAGTTGTTTTATCAAATTGACAGTTTATATAACAGCTTTGTCAAGTTTTAAGTTTTTAGTGTTTACATGGTGATCCATAGTTAAACCGCGTTTTTGGAAATAAATTTATAGATAAAAACGTCTGATTTTAACTTAAAAAAAATCAGTCTTAAACGTTTGGCGGTTTAACTTTGTATAATAAATAAGTAAATAGTTGATTGATTGTACTATAATAAATAAGTTAAACAATAATTTTTATTAATTTTCAGAGGTGAAGGAATTAAAGGTGAAATTAGCAATTCTTTAATATCAGATTTAGCCCCACCACCAGCACCTTTGGAACCTCCATCACATAAACTAAACCACCAACAACTACTTCCTCCAACACCATCAGTTTACTTAGATAATAAGAAACATGCCTTTAGTCCACAACTTCAAGAATTCTGCTTGAAACACCCTATTGCTGTAGTCCGTGGATTAGCATCTGCCTTAAAATTAGACTTAGGCTTATTTTCAACAAAAACATTAGTCGAAGCTAATCCTGATCACAGTGTTGAAGTAAGAACACAATATCAACAACCGTCTGATGAGAATTGGGATCCCCAATTAGGACGGAAAGTTTGGTCATGCATTTCACATCGATCACATACAACTATTGCACGATATGCACAATACCAAGCTTCAAGTTTTAAAGATAGTCTTAAGGTAAACAAGAATAACATTAGTAACGAATTGTGAATTACACAAAATATTTGTTTAATTTATAGGAGGAGCGTGATAAAACTTCAGGACCTAGTTATAGTTTATCAGATTCAGATTCTAAAGATTCTAGTGGTTTTGTTAGACGAAAGAAAGGAACATTACCGGCACCTCCTTCAAATAATACTAAAAATGTTAATGCTCCTAAAACGTTAAAGTAAGTAATTAAAGCAATTATTTAAGTATTTGTTATTAACATTTTATTTTGTTATAGGTTTGGTACAAATGTAGATTTATCGGATGAACGTAAATGGAGGCCTCAATTGCAGGAATTAATGAAACTTCCAGCATTTGCTCGTGTTGTATCTGCTGGAAATATGTTATCACATGTTGGTCATGTAATTTTAGGCATGAATACCGTCCAACTATATATGAAAGTACCGGGTAGTCGAACACCGGGTCATCAAGAAAATAACAATTTCTGTTCAATTAATATCAATATTGGCCCGGGTGATTGTGAATGGTTTGCTGTACCTGATGCATATTGGGGTGCTATTTGTAATTTATGTGAGAAGAATCAGATTAATTATTTACATGGATCATGGTGGCCTGTATTAGAAGATCTTTATAAAAATAATATACCAGTGTACAGATTTATGCAACGACCGGGTGATTTAGTTTGGGTGAATGCAGGTTGTGTGCATTGGGTGCAAGCAGTCGGTTGGTGTAATAATATTGCATGGAACGTTGGTCCTTTAACTGCAAGGCAATATCAATTAGCAATAGAAAGATATGAATGGAATAAATTACAAAGCTATAAATCAATTGTACCTATGCTTCATTTATCATGGAATCTTGCTAGGAATATTAAAGTATCTGATCCAAAACTTTTTGCTAATATCAAGTAAGTTTTACTGATATTGAGTATTTTAATTCAATTTTAATCATTTCTTTTTATTTTAAGAAAATGTTTGATGAGGACGTTAAGGCAATGTTCTATGATTTTGGAGTTTGTTAGACATAAAGGGGTTGAAGTTAAATTTCATGGAAGAGGTAAAAATGAGGCTTCTCATTATTGTGGACAATGTGAGGTAAGATATTCAAGAATATTTTTTAGTTTTTATAGTAATGGCATATAGATGGGGTTGAAATTATTGGTAGAACTTATTAAAAAAAAAAAAGATTTTTGGTTGATGGATTTTTGTAGATGATGCGACAGTTTTTGTATGTGTTTTAATTATTTTTTGTTAAAATCCTGTAAATGGTGCTTTAGAAAACCTCGGGCTTTCTTCAACTTTTGCGACTATTGTCTGAAATTGACTGTCTCTGGCTCGTGAATTTCTGTACGACCTGCTGTGAACTCTACACCACTAGCGAACGTTTTTGACATTTATCCCCAACCTTTCATACACTTTAGTTAATTAAAAAAACTAAATAACTACGCGAACCTCGACGCCAAGACTGAACAAGCCAATTTGGAATTGCCCTTGTTTTCAATTAGTCTGATTGTATAATTACTTTCAATTTCAGTCTAATAGAGGATGCTATGTTTATATTCATATTGATTAAGTAGATATAGCTTTATATACAATTTTAATTACCTGCCAATATTTTTGTTAAACTGAACTAAAAACGTTACAAGCGGGTAACTAAATACTGTTTTTATGAGAAAGTTAAATATTAAACCTTGTTATCTAGTTTCTCGCTAATACTGAGTAAACACTTTGAAACTGTATGTGTTGTATACTTGGATACACTATAACGGGCAACTTATTATACACGAAAATATTGTTTGCTCTGTTGCACTCATGTCTTCGAAGCGAAGCTATAGTTGTAATTACTAATGCATTTATGAAGTGAATTAACTTTTAATTTTTGTTTAAGATTGAAGTATTCAACATATTATTTATAAGAGAACAAGAGAAACGTCATGTGGTACATTGTATGGAATGTGCAAGGAAACAATCACCAAATCTGGAAGGATTTGTATGTCTAGAAGAATACCGAATGGAAGAATTAATGGACGTATATGATAACTTCATATTACATCCTGTAGTGAGTGCAACTCCTGACCTGTATCGTTTACCGGCGTAAATATAAAAAAAGAAGAAGAGAAATAAAATATTTTTTATTAATAAAAAACCACTGCCACTCGTAACTGATGTACAACTGTAAAGTAATGTATGTTGCTTTCTTATTAATAATTATTTAAACAATGTAAATGAATATTTTCAGTGATATGTAAACTAAGATGTAGATAAAATTGTAAATAGTTGAGTCGAGATGTCGAGGGATGGTAGGGACGAGATGAGATGAGATGAAATGAGATGAGATGAGAGATGAGATAAGAGGTGACAAAAGATGGTCAATACATAGAATAGTAACATAGATCAGTAGATCAGTTAGAGCGCAAATCATCATGATCTTTTTGAATTGAAAGAGTTGAAAAGAAAGAGGATCTTTGATCTTTGACCTTTGTTAAAAATTCGTGATCTCATAGATTATAGAATATATTGCATATTGCACTTATACATATATTGTACATAAATTACTTTTTAATTACTTTTTAATATATGTAGAAGTATATTTATTTTATATTGTAAACCATAAGTAATCATGTTTTCTTATTAATTTAAACATTTTATATTTAAAACCACTATACACTGCCAAAAGTAATAATGTTTTGTAATAACTATTCAATTATTCAATGATTCATTCATTCATTGTGTTTTTATTTCATGTTGATTGTAGGATAATACATTCGAATTGTTTTATTTTATATAATTTGTGTAATTTTAAAAAAATAATGAAGATAAATAGTATTGGCAGATTGCCAAAAAGTAAAAAAAAGCAAAATAGAGATCAGAGATCATTTTGGCACTGCCGCCATTTTGTGATACACACTGCCCTATCAAACCAAATTATGTTTGTAGACAGTTGGGTTCGTTACAGTGCCTTCAATTGCTGTCTAATTAAAAAGAAAAAAATGGAAGAAACTAAGAAAAAATATTTTTTGCAATCACGACCAACATTTCATCATGTCCGATTGTATATATTTAATTATAGAAAGATGAATGAAGAATTAAAAAAATTAAAAGATATAGCTCAATTTTTCTATGTGTTGTAATTAGGTAATCAGGAACTCTATTTGTTTTTATTTAATTTTATTAAACTTGAGAAAAGTCTGAAGTAGAAAAGTGTAATGTAAATTTTATTCTACTAAGTAGTGTAACTCGTATTTATGAATTATGATTGAAAATTAAATATTACAACAATATATTTTCCTGTGTAAAAAAAACATTTTTTTCATCTCTTAAAATATAAAAACCAAATCCAAATTACCAAATAATATTCCATACTTTATTATTTATATCTCACTCACAAGTTTCAGCTTCATGGAGAACAAACCAAATACAAATTAGAGATTAGAGAATGTTCCTGTCAAGTGTTTTCCAATATTTTCCATACTAGTATAGAAAAATTACCAAGCCAGAAGAAGAAAACTGCTGTAGGTTTCATGAAAATCTATGCAACTTTTCAAACACTACACGCTAATATAGTAGGAGTCGGACCACCTCCGCTTAGCCAGTTATTGGAGTGCAGTATTTCTATACATGTTGCTTAGTTTTGCATAGACAAAAATTAATATTTTCTATAAAGCAATTGAAGAATTGTATCATTATTTGTACAATAATGAATTGTAGAATGTCTGATGAAGGCTCTAGTTCAGTCAAGGTGTGACGTAATAAGTAGTAATATAAAAACTTTTTTTAATGAATTATCATGTAGTATCAGGCAACTACATCAACTATGTTACTTAATAATTATTCAGATTCACACATTACAACAAAACAAAAGAGGTTACAACTATAGAAGCAACCAAAGGTTAGGTAAGACGAATAAATCACATTAGAAAGGTTGTATCACTTCATTGACAAATAATTTAAAAAATATCTTCTTATGCGATAATAGTTTTACACAAACATGTGCCTACTCCTAAATTACATATCATTTTAATTGGTCAATTTGTTAGATTAATTGTTTTTAAATCAAAGCCATGTGATAAATCTAATGAGTGGGATTCTGATGAGGTAAAGTAATTATTGAATCTATTTCCAATTTATATAGTACTTTGATGGTAGATCTAACTATTGATAATATTGATATGCCTATAATGACTAAATGTAGTTTCATGATGTTGTTGAGCCGATTTATATTTTTATAAATTTGGTTAGTTAAGAAAATTTACTTATGTTAGACTGATTTTGATAATTTTTCAGAAAATCTAGACAAATGAAATTAAACTTCAAAAATGTTATTAGTCTCAATCATTTAAATGTGATTTCACTCATGATAATATTTGAAGATCATTCTGGAAATGTGTCATATTTTGCTGTTGAAGTAAGCTGTATTGTATACTTGATGAATACATTGTACATATGCATACTTATAAACTGCGACTATGTCAGACGTTAGTGTTTACTACACTCCTTGTTAACAGATTATTACAATTAACTAACCATGATGATATATGATTGAATTAATAAGAAAATTTTACTTATCTATTTCATTCATGCAATGTTTTTAAGAGAAATAAAATATACCATCAATCATGATATACTCATAATGGATAATTAAATAAAATTTTGTGAAAAATATCTTTATTAATTCAAAACACAACAATACGAACAATTATAAAAATTTAAGAAGTTAAACACTTAAACAAATTTAGCCTTAAAGACCCTTGCAAGTAATTGAAACTTTTAATTTCCGATGCAAAATGAAAATTTAAACATATTAAATAGAAAATTTTAATTAAATATTAATTTAAATAACACACAAAACATTTACAGAAAAAATAGAAGAGCTATTTTGCATTTTTAATTTTATGAGACTGTTAAAAAACTTATGTTTTGTGTTATTTAATTTAATATTTTAAATTTACTTCAATATTCTACGAAATGATCTATGGTGTGTCATCAGTAGTCTCGGCATCATTCATCTTCTGCTGATCATCAGAAGAATCGGTGGTGCTGCAACTGCATAAGGAACTGGAATACCCATACTTTTTTGTTGGGTCGGTAATCTAAAGAAAAAGAAAAAACATTAAATATAAATGTTATCGAACAGGGAATCATTCATAACTTACATCATCAGGAATTGGAGGCAGCACATGAATTCCTCGGAAGCACATTCTTGGCTTTGTTTTCTTTGGTTTGTCGACAATCTCAATATGTACAATCGGTACTTTTGGATCTTCATCTTCGTCAGAAGTTTCATCAGTCGAAGCTGATGAAGTTACAGATTCTGACCCATAACTTTGCTGTGAATCTCTTTCGCTTGTCTGATCAATTGTTGCCATAAGTGTTTCCGAACTGGAAGGGGTACCCGAAACTGACCCTGCCGCTGATCCTGCCATTGATCCTTCCTCTGATCCTGATGTTGTTGGGGAAGCTGCACCTGCACTGCTACTATCTGATTCCATTGCAGGACTGGTATATTCCCAACCTTTCCAATTATCAGATATTAATTCAAATCTGCATGCATTAACATAATTATACAAATTAATTAAAGGTTAATAAATATGCTATATTATAAAATGCAATAAATAATGCTGTTTGTTATATTATAATAGTTAAATTACCTTAGATTTGAATACTGGGACTTGGGAACCCGAAATGCTTGTTATTGCTTCCTCTAGTTTCTAACGAATTTTCTCTCTGATCTTTTATATGTGGGTCTGAAAGTACGGCCAATCACAACGGACGAAGGGAAAATCCCCGCTGTTTATTGGATATTTTTGGTGAACAGACTTTGTACCGGAAACGGAAGTTATCACGAAATGGATGCCCAATAAAATGTTATTAAAACTCTAATAAATACTTTTCCCGACAGCAGAAAATACGCAACAACTATTACTCTTCTTAATAAAAATTTACTGATACATGAGTTGTATAATTCTGATTGTAATTAGCCTTTGGTAATGATATAGGTATAAATATAATCTAGAAGAGTACGGCCAATCACAACGGACGGAAGAAAAATCGCAGCAGCCTATTGGATATTTTCGGTGAACACTTTGTACCGGAAACGGAAGTTATCACGAAATGGATGCCTAGTAAAATGTTGTTATTAAAACTCTAATAAATACTTTTCCCGACAGCAGAAAACACGCAACAACAATTATTATTCTTAATAAAAATTTACTGATACACGATTTGTTTAATTCTTATTGTAATTAGCCCTTGTTAAAGTTAAAGGTATATATAATCTAGAACGGATAAAGGTTCTTTTATTTCCGGTGCTACTAATGCGCGCGCGAATTTTAAAATAAAGTATGGTATGAAATATACATGAATTAATAGTAAAAAAATAAATCACATTTTCATTGTATTGGTTCTAGTTTGAATGGTTAGTATAATATAATAACCTAATTCTAAATAAACTCCCAGTCTTTGCAAAGCAAAAAATCAAATAAATTGTATAAGAATTTACTTCATCTTATACGTAATATATAAAAAAATATAAAATTTAAGTAATTTTGTTTTCTTTCTGGGGGTAATTACCGCACATGAGTTATAACCAAATACATACCTCCGGAGGTACATAACGCAGCCAAAGGCAAAGTATAAATTTTGCTGCCGCAGTAAACTAGTAAACATGTTAACTTTACAAGAAATTAACAATAAAATTATAAAATTTATTATAATATATGTAACAGCAAAAACTTAATTAAATAATGTTTATGTAAAATATATGTACATTAGACTGGTTCTTAAATTTTTTTTGTGTGCACCCTTAGTGATCTTTATTCAAAAAAAGTAAGCCATGCCAAATTTCAGCCCTTAAGATTAAAATAAAACACGTGTCCGTTTCGGATTTTTACAACTTTTTATAAATAGTTTTTAATTTTGATGAAGATTATCAAAATAAACCGATACTGGCCAGTTAGGAATTGAGATAATTGAAAAAACATAGATGTAGATTGTAGTTAATGCCACATTTAGTGTTTCTATTGCGCATGAACATATTGTCAAATGTAGCAGTACCAACAGATTCTTATATTATTACATTGTATGCATTATGCAACTAAACATACATTAAGCATTTTATTTTGGATGCAAACGAATATATTGTTTATTAATTCAGTTGATCAAGTAAAAACTATATTTAGTAATGTTTTTTTATGTGTGACAAAAAAGTTTGATTTGGTTTAATGAATATTTCTACTACAAATATATTTTTTTTAAATAGCTTATTCTTAAAATATTTTTAAAGATTTGAGAAAGAATAAGAAAGTGTAATCTCAAAATATTTCAGCAAATTGAATTCGATTAGCAGCAATTTCCAAAATTCTTAGAACTCTAACAGTTTTTATTTTGATCAAGTATAAAGTTTTTAATAACTTTAGAACAAAAATGGAATAAGAATATATGTTTAAAAAAAAAGCACATTGATCATGTAATCAGTAAGCTAAATTGTTCAAAAGTAAATTACTGTTTCTGAAAAATCTATTCATTAAAAAAATATTGTATATTGACTAGTTGTTTGAAGTCTAGTTTGCAGTTTGTTAAATGTATGGTATTACTAATTTATTTTTATGCATGAGTGATAAAGTAGTAAAGTGTATTCTTAATTACGCACCGGAAAAAAATGGAAAGGCTAGGTTTTTATGTAAATATTTGTTTAAAATTAGTGCCTGAAATTATTTAATAAAACACCTTACACTGTTTAGTTTTATAAAATAAATTAGTAAGTATAATGTGCATTTTTAATTTTTAATATTTATTATTTAATTTAATATATTATTCAAGACAACTTTTGAGACGTACAGACAGTCTTGCGTTGACATGTTAAAAAAAAATGTACTTACTTTATGTGACACGCCTTCCATTATTGTACACAATTTATTTAGGAAATTTAATGAGAAACTAAAATAAAAAGAATACCGAATGTGATACTTATATTATATTTAACAAATGCATGTAGCACACTTTGTACTTATATTTAAATTACAAAAAAATACTTTATTCATTTTATGTCTTCTTATTTCTTCTTTTTTGAAACTCTCCTCTTTTTGGCCTGAAAATATTAAACGATATTAATAATAATAATAATGGTAGATAGACAAAAATACAGTTTAATTGAGTACACTTCAAAACTAAAACAGCATTTGCATAATACATTTTATATTATTTCCGACCAACATAGCTTTTTTTTTTAACTTTGGTTATATATGTCCGAACTACCAATCAGTGATGCCAACTTGAGGGATTTGTCCCTTTTTTAGGGATTTTTTAGTGCTTCGTGGGATTAAGGGATTTTTACTTTAAAAAAAGGGATGTTTTTATTTTCTTAAAAATCACAATTTTAAAATAAATTATTATTATTCATTACAAATAGTACACAGTCAGCAGCTTTCAGGGTCCCGATCCGACTGGTTCTCTGTCTGTCCCCCATAGTCCCATACAACAAGTTCGGTAGGGCAACTTGTCTTACCGCTACGTACGTCAATGTTTCTTTGTTTTTTTAACACTCCCTCCCCCTCGTCAAATCGGTTTATAAGGTATTAGGTTAAGACATAATAAAACATTTTTAAAAAGGGATTTTTTTGCTAAAAAAGGGATTATTTTTAAATATTTAAGGGATTTTTAAGTTGCTGAGGTTGGCAATACTGCTACCAATAGTAATTCGACTGAATTAAAATGCGCGTCTTAAGAGAATGTCTACGTGTATGTAATATTGAAAATTTAATAATACATGATTGATAAACAAATTTTAAATCTATTTGTGTATAAATTTGTGGCCCCCATTTTTACATAAATGGATCCGCCCTGGCCGCAAAGGAAAGGCAATCCGTCGGTGGTGCAACGTGTGCTTTGCTAAATCAAGACGGCGCTGTCACCAAACAACGCGAAAAAAAAACAAGCGCTCGCGGCGAACGATCGGGATTTGGGGGTCCTGGCCCCCGTGATTGTATATGTAACACATTTGTATTATACTAGATTAATTCTTAACTTTAATGTAATTAATTACCGTAATTATAACAAAATATTAATTACAATGCTACATGCTACACATTTGTATCTGCGTATTAATTACAAGAGACTTACCACATGTCTAGGAGGTGAAACCTCGGCATTAGCTTCTTTATTTTCTTCTGCATCATTAGATGGGTTAATTTTTAATTCATCCAGAAGTGTTGTTGTACTGCCAACGCCGCCGCCGCTGCTAGCGGAGTCACCAGAATCCATAGTTGCAGTGCCCGACGGCCCCGGTTGTGGATCGGGTGTTTCAACAACTTGAGCATCTTCATCAGCTTCGTCTATTGTTGACATTATAGTCAAACGCCTTTTTCTCAAAGTTCTGAGTGATGGACATTTATAACCAGACATTTTGCTACCAACCGTTACGAAAGCACGCAAAGCAATACTAATAAATAACAAGTGTGGTCAAATAACAACTTCAATTGTTTAAAAACAAAACAAAGCATTCTAGATTTTATGCGGCGCGCAGTTATTTAAATTACGAAGTTAGCTGCGTTTGCTACATAATTTACATATATAAATCAAGCAAAATCATTTAAAGTAAAAAAATAGTAGTTTTTGGATTGTTATATTATTTGCAATTTTGCTTTTCTTATGATATTTAGTTTTTTTAATTTAATAACGTTTTGTTTAATTACCTACTTCATGTTAGTTTACATTGCCGACAACTGTATTACCGGCAGCGTTCCTTAACACAACAACCGCTTGATATTCTTCACATTTATACTTCTACTTTTTTTTAAATCTTGTTATATTATCTTTCAATCATTGTTGTCTGTGAACTATGTATATTAAGCGACTTGGGTTGAAATAATTACTTAGATGCCGCTCTTTACGATAGCACTGAAAATGAAGCAAATCATGAAATAAATTTTATTGCCAAATAAAATGTTATTTTATTATAATTAAGTTTTCTTTCATTTGTTTATTAAAATGAGATTTTTAAACTTGTTATTCTTGTCAATTAATTTAATTGAGCATTGAGTAGAAGCAGTAATAATTACAAAAATGTGTTAAAAAAATCATCATATTTATATTAATATTCTATTATAAGTTAAAAATTCGATTCTGGTCAATTTGGTTTCACACTCGAGAAAACCAACAGAAAATAAATTTCACTAAGTGTTCCACTGTTCAAAAAAACAAAACATTTTTTGTATAATTTTGCTTTTGTATATTATTTATATTATCAACAATATCAACTAATAATGCTATAACTATGTTCCCTGCAGTCCTATTAATTTTATAATAACTTTCACATCATCTAGAGAGAGGTTTTGTTGCAAAAGTTTGAAATAGTTAGGTTTGTATCAGAACCATAGAAACGTGAAGACGTGTTCGGATATGCTATAACTCTGTTGACTGCAGTCCTATTAACTTTATAATAATTTTCGAAAACTTACTTTTGTTGAAGTTATTAACATCATGTGAAACAGTGTATTGTGCTTTGATGCCTTTGCATTTAGAGTACGCTTCGTCAGTTTGGAGTCCTGTTTATGAAATTCATAACCGCAGTATTGAACAAATTAAAAAAAAAAAAAAAATAATATATAAATTGGGCATATTGAATGTAAATTATGAATACTGTTACATTGCTTCACTGTACAACCGCAAAAGGGCCGATTTGTCGTTCCTGCCTAATTTAATTTGTTTGAGATTAATTGTCCGCAGCTTCTTGGTACTCTTCAATTTCATATACCACCTAATAATAGACACAGCAGGCATTCTTATTTGTTAATTGAGTCTACTGAGGGCAAAATCGCAGCACAACAGTCAGGGAGGACCGGTTTATTACGATTCAGTGTCGAAGGAATAGATTTTCTACTGCAAGAACACTCCAAGCTCATTTATTGAATTCAGAATTAAGAAGAAGGCTCCATGTGGTAAATTTAAGGTCAAGATCTTCTAAAAAATGTTCATTGTTGACCAGAGCCCACAAAAGAAGAAGACTAGTGTGGGCACACCTACATGCAAATTGGATTGTTGAAGATTGGGGTCGTTGTTTATTCAGTGACGAGACCAGAGTGCGCCTCCATAGCTCCGATAGAAGAGTGAAAATTTGGAAAAGCAGAGGAGAACGCTATATTGAAAACCACGTGAGTTACCATCAAGCTTATGGAGGCGGTTCAATTACCGTTTTTGTATTTCTGCAACTCGTCGTACTGAATTTTTTATGCTTGGAAACGCTACAATGAATAGTGTCAGGTATCTTAGTGAGGTATTAGAACCTGTAGTGTTGCCATTTGCCAATGAAATAGGCGATGGTTTCGTGTTTGTTGATGATAAAGCGCGCCCTCATAGAACTAGGCAAATCAATGCATTTTTTGAAGAGAACAATATTACGCACATTCATGGGCTGCGAACTTTCCTGATCTTGATCCTATAGAGAACGGATAGGATTACCTGAAAAGGTTGATAAAGTCACGAGGAGTGGATCCAAACAATCACCATCAGCTCTGAACTGCCGTTTTGGAAGAATGGCTAAATACTCCTCAGCATTACATTTGGGATTTGATTTTCAGCATGCCAAGACATTGCGAAGGGGTCATAAGAACTAGAGGAGGCCCCACGCATTATTAATCTATTAGTGTTTGGTTATCATTTTTTTCCAGAGCAAGCTTTTCTGTAATACTGAAATGAAGATTTTGTATTTTTTCTAAAATTCGTTATTTAAGTTTTATTCTTTTAATTCTTCTCCCTAAAAGTATTTTCAGAACCATATACTATCAATTAAGCAAGAAAGCGTTCCTCAAAAAGTAGTTATTTGTTTTTTATATATGTTCTTGTAAGTGTACCAGTTCAAAAGTTGAGCAGTGTGTATTTAATGTAGATGTAAATGGTAAATTTTTATACCATAAAGTATTATTATTATTATTATTAATTCCTGGGGTCCGACATTCTTAACACTGATCTGTCAGTTTCAAGAAAACCATAAAAAATGCTTGTGTTGTAGGTGAAAATTTTGAAAAGTTTATTATTTGTCTGTTTCTGGTATAATTATTACGATTACTCGCTTATATAAAATTAATTAACTATTTTTCACATTAATCACAATCTTTAGTGAATAATTAAATAAATGCTATCTGTATATGATAAGTAAACCATTTATAAATAATACACTTTACCTGTTGCATTCACTGCATGTCTTCATTGTTTTGATCACAGAATATTTACAATATAAAAATATTAATTTAAGGGAGAGAAGTTATGTGTACTGCGAACAAAATTCAACGATAGCCAGGCTCACTTTTATGAAAATATGATCGTGAAAACAGGCTATATTTTATGTACATTAAAATTGTGATTAAAATCACAATCGATAGTAAACTATACTACTAATAGTACTAATAACTAATAAAGTACTAGTTTACGATCGGTTTTATAATTAGGCGTTACGCGAATAAAATATGACGAGTTCTAGATTGGCGAAACCGTGTGCAAAGCTCGCGACCCAGTCATGATGCTAACCTTTGTTTTTTGATTATTTTTTTATGGTAGACGCTCTGTAGTTTCTCTTTCTAGCCACTGGCCGTCGTTTAGAGTCGAATTATTAACCGTAAGTTTTATAAAGCCTTTTTTCACGCACATTGATGCAACAAATTAGACAAGAATAGATAAACAAAACACTATTTCTTGCAGAAACCTAGGTGTATGATTGTGAGATCAACCAAGCAGCAGAGTAGATCTTTTTCTCCATTTGCGCATAAACCTAGATCAAATTAATTTTTTTTTAAAGAGAATTTTGAAAGTTTTACTCTCGTTGAAGTAGAACGGTATTTTGTATAAATCTGTAATGTAATGTGGGTGGAAATTATAAGGAAAGCAATTGATAATAAATTAGGTAAAAAAATAAATATAAATTGACATTTAGGATCTGTGTACCTGTTTATTCAGTTTTTGTCCAGTGCCTCTACAGTCTACAAATACTTCTATCATATATACCATCAGATATTTCAAAAATATTAAGTATTTGTATAAAATAACAGACATCTTTTTTATTATGATACATTTTACATTTCTTTAAATAAGCTACAATTAATTACATTGCACATAATTACATAATTAAGCACAAAAATACAAATTTATTATTATTATCTTTGAAATATCCGCTGATATTTCATGTTTCATTTTTTTTTTATTACAACAAGGCATCATGAAGAAAAGTTGGTTTAGATTACAGTTTCAATCAAATCGTTTTAAATATAATACAATAAATAAACAAGAATACAAATTGTATAACATTTTTGATCTTATTTAAAAAAAATCAATCAATCAATCAATCACTAAATTGAAGCACCGAATTATAGGATTTCTTTAGTGGTGCACTGTACACAAGTCTAGATTAGGAGAATTAATTAGAAGAAAAAAAATTGTAAAAATTGTCTTATAGTCACAGTAACAGTAACAAACTGAAGTAATAAAATACATATTGGCAAATGGCAACACAAATAAACAAAGGAAAGGTAAAAGCATAATATCTATTTGTGAAACTACTTACAAAAAATAGATGGGGTAGAAAAGAGAACGGAACTTATTTAAACCGAGTATGGCTTACTGGCATTATATCTAAAACTACACATGAAATTAATGAGAACAGGATTTAAGGGTCAATAATGGTACATAAAACATCTAATATAAGTCTGGAATTCATTCAACTGACATCACAATTAACTGAAAACCATAGGGCGATACATATTTATGCATATTTAATTAATCATTAATCTGTTTGACAATATTCATTGTACTTCATTGTAGTTTTTTGGAGTTCATTGTTTAACTAATACAGACACCGACTACAGTCTCTTTGTTTGTAACGCCCTCGGTTTTAGCCAATACTTATGAAATAGGAATTAAGATTCGTTTTTAATACTGGATAAAATAATAAGACTAATTATCATAAGTACTGGCAATATAAATACAATATGTATGTAGAGCTCTTTTAACTGGAATGCTATACCAAAATAAAAGAGTTGCAATGTATGTATGCTGTATGCTGTATGCGTATGCATGCATGTATGTATATTCTTGATTACTTGATTACTTGACTACTATTTCAATAAATTCGATTCAATTTCGATTCGATTCCGATTCGAAATAAAATTAGAGCAGAAAAAAAGATACTACATATTAATTGTATTGTAGTGGATTAAATAAATACATGAATGACAAATGACATATGACATATGACAAATGACAAATGAGTACATCCAGATGTTATTTTGGCCCCGATATTTAAAAATTTGCTTTGTATAATATATAATATATATATATTTATATATGTTTTAAATAGATTTTGTGTTAAATACATAACTAATACCAAGTTTGTTGGCTTAATATTATTTGACCAGACATTCAATTAAGTATACACTGCACATTTCAACACATATTATGCATGGTACAAAATATGTTAGTTTAGTTTTGAAAACATGTATGCACTAATCTTTAATACATAGTCAATACATACTATGAACATACATAAAAACTAGAAATAGAACATTGAAATTATAAAAAATACGATTTGGAATAATTGGAAAAAAAAATTAAAACAAAAAATAAACAACGTTCTGACTAATAGCGCTTGGAAACAAAAAAGGTATCACCTTCATTCTTTATACAATATCAAATTGTCCTTATGAGTCTTGTAAAAACACAATAATAATACTTTATCACAACAGCCTTTCTTTTTGCTGCAATTTCGCAGTACTAAGCACTGTTAATTTATATTTACACTGATAACCATTGTGGCAATTGTCTTTTATTGTTATATTTATATTTATATTTATATTATGCATTTATAAACACACACTTCAATTGTCTTTTTTTTTCTATACAGAAACACATGTTTAGAGACGGACGTCATTTTAAATATTCTTTTAATTCATGAAGCGAATTCATTCATCTTCATAGTCATCTTCCATCTTCATCTTCGTTACGCGATAAATTAATTTACAGTAATTTACAAATAAGTGTCGACGTACTGGATGGCAGATTGCTGGGGGCGTCCCCTCTTCTTTGCTCACCGCCATCTTATCACCGCTATACAAACAGCTACTACTAAGAAACTTGATGGGCCAGCTGATAGCCAGACTCCCTTTGAATATGTTAACTCTTCATTCTTCACAACTTCATTTGGATGTTTGTCATATTCAACTGAAACAAAAATTATAAAGTAATATTAACATTAACATCTATAATAATATTGTGGTAACATTTTTAGAATAAGATAATACACGATTAACCTGAACTACTCTTAGAATTCTTTGGAAAGCCACTATTGGCAACTAACAGCGTTTTACAAATATTAAGTTGGCCTTAATCCATTAGAGAACTTTAGAAGCATGCAACCACTTTACAAGATTCAGAAATATTAGAAAATACATAATTTTGTTGGTGAAATTTTACTTTTTATAAGAACTACAGAAATCTTTGTAAACTACTAGAGAAATCTAAACGACTTTGGAATCTAGACAAAAACAAAGTATCTTAAAAATTTTACCAGCAGCACAGTTTTATTTTTGGATTTCCTTCAGAATTTTGTATGAATTATAAAAAAACTTTTCAAATGACCTGTTTAGACAATAGTTTTACTCTTTTTTTTAAACTTTACCTAACCCGTTAATTGAGAAAATAAAGACGCTATAGATACTGACGAGGCCTAATATCTGATCCACCCTTACTAAATGTAATTATAGTTACATAGACACTAATCATATATTAAACTAATGTCCTGAATTAATACATGCTATATTCGCTTAAAAAATGTTCTGCCCCTGCAATAATTTTGCTTCGAGATACGAGTTAAGCCGGCAAAGCCAACTAAGCCACACTCCGATCATTAACAATATTTGAGGCTAATAATTTAAAACGGTCCGGAACTGAGTAATTAATTCAATCTGAACTGAAATATAACAATTCAGATTGTATATGGATTGCAAATGCAGTTTCAAATAAATATGATTATAATTAAATAATTTATGTTAATCGATTGTAAAATAATAATAAAGATTTCTGTATTAATATAATATTGAATTGTATCGTGTAGCCATTATCAGAACGAATTCAATCGCTACCGTTTTATCTCAATCAAATAATTCCGCTATGACTACAGAGATGGCGGGCCCAGTTTCATAATTTGATAGAATTTTATTTAAATGTTGTTAATCTACTATAATATAAGATAGCTATTCATAACTATTTAAACCAGCAAAATAATAATATATTAATATTTCAATAGTCGATGCACGGGATACACTTTGTTTTTTTTTTTTTCTTTCTCTTAGTGTCAAATAACACAATACACCTATTTATCTAATTTTATAAAATTCCTTCAAATGAAAGTACGACCTTACAAATAGTTCTAGAGAAAAACAAAACAGGCCGTCATTTAATTAGTCATATCGAAAAGTAAGTACTCAGTAATCATAACAGTTAGTTTCTACTTTTCTAGGTTTGTATTGCTGATTGTAGACTTATGACTTATCACATACAATACTACATGTATGGAACATTTGAGTGGCAAATTGCGTTATTGATTATTGATTAACTCTCGCTTACCAATTTTCTTTGTTGGTTTCCGTGTAGATGTAACCTCCGTTCGTGTCACATAATGTATATTAGGAGTAGTAGTAATTGGTCTTAGAGTAGGTCGTACTGGCCAGCTAATTGCCGTTGTAGTGGTAATTGTGCTAGATTTTGCCGTTGCATTGCTCTGCGTCTCTGGAGCACAACAAACTTTAAAAACAATCTTCATATTGTTTGTAGAACATCTTCCTCCGATCCGTCGATGAAGGTCTTCTTGAGAAGAAGTCGCTGGAAATGAATAGCGAACATTAATATCAAAAACAACAACAGCGATTACATGTCATGATTTTAAGCTGATTGTCGGTTGTATAATTCTGATTGAATTAAATGAACCCCCTTTTATAATCAGATTAGGTTGATTACACATGAAATGTCCCATATATTTCACATTTTAGCCCTCCCATTCAGTGCCACAAGTACCGAATCTGTTATACAAAAAAATGTGTAAAAAGCATGTTGTGCAGTAGCGGCATTATTCTTCTGGTCAGATTAAAATCAGTACAGTAATTAAATAAAAGCTCCCCTAGTTTTCTACCTTTCTACAAATTATAACACATGTGGGTATCTAGATTTACTTTCTGCCCGCACGGTAGGGGGCCGTTAAAACGCTAAAGACTATTTTTTGATTAAAATCAACGGCTTGTTAATGTGGCCTCATCATACATCTTTTTAGCTCTAATTTATCGCACTTTAGATTACAGAGCATCTGGTTTAATCGCCAACAAAAAGTAAAAAAAAAAAAATGAAAAAAATACGAACGCGATCTAGATCCCATTTTCATTAACCATTAATTTTGTTTAGGTTATGAAACAACGAAATGTCGACATAGCCTTTCCAGACTATCAATTAAATTAAACGGTTTAGTTCAAATATAATCTACTAATTAGTTGAGTGTGGTATAAATCTTGTAAATCTTGTAGCACGCGTTTATATTTTGTTACTTACAAATAAAATAGTAGTCTTGTCCGGGCAGGAACTCCAGTCCCCCAGGTTGAGGCGTAAAGGGCCGGAAAGTAATAGTGAAATACATGAGCTTATAAGGCTTGTCGCATATCGCTATAATCCTTGGATTTGGGTTTGTTATCCGGCACGTCTCATATTCCTCCTTTGAAACGTTGTATATGATATACTTCTCTGCGTCTTCGTCGAATGTTCCAGGCATGTATACTGGACAAATGATGTTCACTTGGTCATATTCGAACTGCACGTTGCCTTTATTCACGTCTATTATGTGGTCTGTGTTATCAATCCGGAATCTGTATAATAAAAAAGAAATAAATACGAATTAGTAAAGTGAACTATATTTAACGGCTCACGTCTTGTACGACACAAGGCGCAGGTTGCGTTATCTAAAGACACATAAATCTACTTCCCACTTAAAAACCAGCAACCTGTCATTCTTAAAATAAACATTCTTTTTGTTGTAAGGAACATTACTACTATTTGCATAAAAAAGTCTAATTTTCAAATTGTTATTGTCAATTTATATTTATGATTTATTCATATCAGATATGATTAAACGATATTGCAACACAATAGTTTGCAATTCCAATTCCAAGAAAGGTTCTTCATTGATGATTCATAATACATTTCATAACACAATCGATTAATTTGCTTGCTGAAGTTGTAGACGTTGTATACGTTGTAGACGTTGTAGTACACATTACACAAACGCGGGGTCTGATTTGCAAATATTTTTATTTTATAGACTGGAATGACTGGACGACTAGGTCCTCCTTGTTGATAGACTGGAGTATATGCGGATGTGGGTTAACGGGTAGGTGTCTGGATATAGATGATATTAAATGCGAGTATAAGGGGTCGTCATCTCTGGGGGGTCTAATAACTCGCTTGTCCCGCGGAGAGAGATATTGTGTGTCGCCTTTTCTCCGCTTTTGTAATGAATATTATTCTCCAGTATATTATTTGATATTAATAAATTGTGCGTGCGTACGATGAGTAGGAGAACAAGAGGGTGCTTCAATGTGCGCTAATCTCCGGCTCGTATATTTGTGCGCAAATACCTAGTTGTGCTATAGTCTAGGACCCGCGGGACTCTCATCTCTACTAATATTGGCATACCGTATTGACTGTGTCCACTTCCCGTTGACCAGCCCTCTTTTTCATTCCACTACTTCACATTTATTTCATATTACACCCTCTCCCACGTCTTTATATTACCTCCAATTCAATTCAATCAATTTTTAATCCAAGTTTGTATTTAGCCCAAACACGTGTATGTGTTGAATAGTAAGACGGAAGTAATAAGACATAGTTTGCAAGCAAGTACTAATAACAATAGTTATTGTGTGGTGGGTGTTGGTATTAATGATTTAATTTAAATATTTTATAATGACTATTATTTGAAAGTAAAGTTTATTTAAGTCTTATGTTTCGTAGTTGATTTAAAATATATTTTTGTGTTCTGCGTGCGGGAGAATGGGGGGCTGGAGACTGGTAAATATGGAGACCGCGGGGCTTGGGTTGTGTAAGAGAATTCCAAATAGGAATGTCCTTAATAGTTCGCAGACAAGCAGGAGCTAATCTCTAAAGCGCTAGTGAGGCTAACTGCGCACACAGTTGTGTACAAATCACTCAAGTCGAACAAAGCACGACTTTCTTATCTTGCAATGGTAACAATGTGCATAGACATCTGCGGCATTGAATAATATATGAAGACTAGAGATATATTGTGGTGGTTTTCTTGGTACACAATGAGTCAAATTAGCGACGCTCATGTTTCAATGCGATTTCACCTTTTTATTCCCTTGTAAATCAAGTGTTGAACATTTAATAAAGCTATTATTAGCATCTCTTAGTGAGTCTGCAAAATTGCAGCGTGTTGTAGGATTGATGTAGCGACCGTAGCGACTAGCGAGTGTGAGCCGTGAGCCGAGCCGATTCAGTCGATGTCGGTATTGCCCAGTCTTTGCTGGTCGTTGTTAACCTGGTGCCCGGAACCTGAAGCACTACCTACCAAAGGCGCGCAAGGTGAAGACCCTTAAATCTTAATCAATTGATAAATTTCATATTTTACTCCTCACTACGGCCTACGAACGTAGTGATACAACGTTGCCAAGCAACCCCCCCGAGACGATCATTTTTAAGAGTCTCTTAATATCATTCAAAGATTTGTAATTCAAAAACTAGTGAACCGATATTATATTATAAATCAGACCCTGCTGGCTAAGAGATAGCCTGCGATTAGCCAAACCCAAGTGATCATCAAAACTCCGACTGAACCGACTGAAAAGAAAACAAACGTGAAATATAAATCGCATTTACTTTACCTCACCTCATCATTATTAATAAGAAGAAGACTGCTACTATACTGTAATCCCTACATATTTCGAGTGCGGTTTGACACTGCAGTATTTTCTACCTTAATTATTACACCATTTTCGTACATTTACCTAAAATATCTTAACAACCCTTCGCAAATTGGTAACATTAAACCAGATACAAATGATTCTACTTGATCCCGGTCCCGGCCCCTGTCCCTGTCTCGATCCCAATCCCGCCTAAGTATAAAACTGCTCATATTTCAAAGCACGGAAAAAATAAATAAATGATGATGGTTATGAGTACAATAAAATTGGCACAATTAGCCCATTATTTAACCAATTAATGGTAACTATAGTATACGTAGTATGTCGTTTGTGCTGTTTTGGTTGCACCTCGTTGACCACATTGGGATACTATAAATGCGCGCGCGTTGTTAATATTTACATATAATGGAATGGTTGTAATAAAGGCAGATTCTTTGTTATTCCTTGGGAAGCTTCAGGTCATATCGTTATAAAATACTTGTAGTACATTAATTACGTTACGAATTTAACACTAATTACATTTAGAGCCAGCCGTCCAGTTCAGTTCCTGTTCGAAACGTTACTAAATATATGTAAATGTACAGTTATGCAATCAATTACTTGTATTAATGACATATTGTTGTGTTTCTAATTATAAATATTAATTAGAAACTAATCAAAAACGTTTTTTTTTTTCGTTCGTATAATAGATAATCTATTTGATCGATAACTGAACTTGACGCAGCTATTTTTCTCCACGCGTTCTTATCTAGTTTGTTGAACAAAATATGTCGTCATTGATAAGTAATTTATTTTCAAAGTGGTCGGCTGATAGGTCAGTCGCTTGTCCATTTCATAGTCTGTGCCTGTAGTGCAGTAGATATTTATATTAGTGAAATGACATAAAGCTGTTCAGTCTTCAGTCTTCAGTCTCACTTCTCAGTCAGTTCAGTGTTCATACCGGGTCCGGTTTACGCGGACGACCATTTCATATTTCACTCACATTAAACGGAGTGAGAGATGCACTTAGCATAAAGCTGAGGTCCGCTTAAATGGACGCTATCAAGTAATTTAATTATAGGTTTATACTGCGAACTGATTGGCTCGTAACACGAGGTAACATTTCGTATTCCGTATTTCATGTGACAAAGACAAGACGGCTGGCTATGTGGGCGATCTAGTCTTTATTGTGTGAGCCAAGCCGAGCCAGCACCAGGAATGCGCTTCACCTCGCCTTTATGATATTTCAAATTAATATGCTTTATCGCATTAACATATGTTTATATGGCCGCGCTGTTCTCGTAATTGTACAGAAGCGAACTAATTGGTGGGTGCTATTTTACTTTGCAAACACCCACCGAACCTATACAACACGCGTTCCCTCCACCCCACAATTCCTGAAGAGTATACAGCGCACATACTACATACGCTACAACAAAAATCATTCACTCACTAATCCCCAATACCACCCACAACATACAACATTAAACATTAAAGATTAAACATCCAACAATAAACATTCCTAGCTATAAGCCCAATACCGTCCAGGACATCGCAATTCCCAGTAATCCCTTTACTATATAAATAAATAAATAAATAAATAAATAAATCTATTATTATCAAAATCATTTAGAATTACTGTTCTTTGCTCGATTGGAAACGCAGTGCCATCCATCGTCTGCGATCATCTGCCCCCGTCCGCCAAAGCGTTAATGTGATTGAATGAGATTGAATGTGAATGCAAAAGCGAATTTCACCCGCTAAAGTAAATTACTAGTAAATTAGTGTAAAAATTCCTCAGCAGTTTTGCATACTCTGAGAGTCTTGTGTGGCATTTGTTTCTACACATGCAACTCTTTTGTTGTCGTTGCATAAAAAGGAAACGGTGCATTCAGAAAAATCGGCATGACCTAGAAAATACATGACACGCATCCAATTATCATTGCTTCCCTCTACGGCCTGGCCTCCACCTATCTCGTAGCCGTAGTACATCACCTTTCAGACAATTCACTCTATTGATTCGGGGATCAATGTCCTGTTTATAATCATACATTTAGTAGTCGGCCTCTTAATGGGGATCCGCTTCAACGGACATCTCCACAACCCCTAGGTCAAATCCTGCCATAATCATCATCCGTCCGTTCTTATTACACGTTTCGCCATCCAGGACGATTTACGCTATCTATATCATTATAACAGTTGGATGGTAATAATCAGTAATAATCAGCAATCGCGGCATTTTCTTACTTATCTACAATTTTTTTTATAAATAAATTCACACGTGTTTACTATAATAAATAATAAGCTACTTTCGAAATCAACTAATAAATCACTGTTTATAACAAAGTATTTTTGTTGTCTTAAATATGTTAAATAACGCCCCATAATTAGAAATTTACGCGTTAATCAATTCCATCAAAAGTACAAACTAATTAAAATCTTTTATAAATGAAACCACCATTCAATTCATATATGATATAAATTAGTTCTTGTATTACACGATTATAAAACTTTTCAGACGGATTTGTGCTCGTCATTATTTATTGAAACTGTTTTCTCAAAACAATCGTCTCTATCGAGTGGTTTTTTTATATTCGATCCTAAACACTTCATAAATGAAGGCCAAGATGTTAGATTGATGAATAGAAGCTGAGGAGATTAATATATTTTACGAGTGGTTTGTTTATATTACCAAACGAAGAAAACAATTTATGTAGTGAAGCTAATATTAAGCTATTAGAACATTCGTTTTTTGTCTTAACTGCACATATATACAAGACATAAAATAATAGATAGTAGTAAATAAAAATAAAAGTTGAAAAGTCTAATCAAAATGATTTGACAAAAATATTTGATTACCACAATGTACAATGTACGATATATAACGTGGCTCATAATCGTTTTTTTTTTAAATAACTTGTTATAATTCAAAAACTTTTGAAAGCAAATTTGCATGAACAATTAGTTCATTTAATAATAATCATTCATAACATTAAAAAATTAAATTTATGAAAAAATATTCTAAACTAAAAAACACCTATTACCTATTTAACTAGGCTTTATTCGAAATTATTGCTTTTACAACTGTCTCATTTGAGGACATTGCGTCTCTTCTTTATATATTTTAATAAACATTCACATTGTTGAACCCAAGTATCAGTATAAATGCTTGGCTTGGTATTTTATTACTAGTCAACCAAAATAAGTGGATTATGACAAACTCCTTCGAATCTACACTGATCAAAATCTCTTCAAAGTTCTAGAGCGGGAATTTACTCCCAAGATCTAAACGTCTCAATATCCTTAACACTAGAGACACATACGACTATCCTCCAAGCAGAGATAGCCGGAATAACCCATGGGGTGATGGAAATAGTAACCCGAGAAATATCTGGTAAATACGTGCAAATCCTAACAGGCAACAATTTTAGCTATAAAAAGCTTAGAATGCCATTGGCAGCTCGTTCAAATAACATTGAGCTGTGTTGGGTGAAAAGGCACTCCAATACAATAGGTAACGTTAAGGCTGATGAGTTGATGAAAAAATCAACCCTCAAGATATGTGAACCCAAACCCTGGACCGCACTATTACTAAAGAGGGACGGGAAAACCCTCCCCATGCTTTACGTTCAATTGCTTCAGAACGCTCAAAGTAAAAGGCTACTCAAACTATATTTAGTTGAAAGCAAACTTATCATCTAATCCCCATTCTAAGGCAAACTCCGGCTTCTCCACGGAGTACTCCCAATGCCGCTACGCTATCTGAAAAAAATCAGTTTCTACTTCGCTTGGTTTAAGCAAATGATGCTGATTTTAAGAAAATACAATTATCTTCAGCACATCTCTTCTAGATTAACTCTAGATTCAGACTATTTGCTCGTTAATCTGATTTTCAAACATAGTATTCCCCAAACACTATGTATGCCTATATGGCAGGCACAAATGTACATTCTTAAGTTTTCTTGATGAGACCAAATTCTCTAAGGTACATGTGCGCCAGTGAGGGTAAATCCGACACTTTCTTTAGAAAAATTTTCTTCTCAATCCGGAAAAAAAGCAAAGGAAGCAATGATTGTCAAATCCCAAAACTAAAATTAAGAAAACACATGCATACTATGGACCTTGTAGATAACCCGATATGCAGAAGATGTAAAGACAAGACAACCGAGCGCTCTCCTACGCAAGAGAGTTCATGGCTTGGCATGGAAAGCCTTCCAAGCGATGTTAGAACATCTACCACATAAGTTGCTGTGTGTGTTGGAACGGAGGAGTAAGGTTTACCCTCCCACTCAAATCCAGATTGGTCAACCCAATAGTGTTGTTTTGGCTTACTGTTATGAGACAGAAAATATTTAATAAGATAGTAGTTATTTTATAGATTATCATCGGTTTCTATAACAAAACAGACCTTGACAATTCCGCAAGCTCTTCTAAACCAAACTCTGTTCAAATTTAAATATATTAAGAATTGGATCTTTAGACAGTGTCTGAAACTGTTCGCCAAAAAAGAAAACCTGACAACTTTCTAAATTCTAAATTCAAAGAAGACGTAGTAGTTTCTGCAGGAAGCCACAGAATACAAGACCGATATACAGGGTTTTGATTTTGATTTCAATTTTTAAATTTAGATTTTAGGTTTTCTATAATTACTTTGAAGAAAAGTCTATCAAAAGAAATAGTGTTTTCAAAAATATACAGGTGAGAAAATGTGCTTTATAAACAATACCTTAAATATCGCAAATCGTAGGTCTGGAATATGCTTCGTGATAAACATTTATGACAAAATACTTTGCAAAAAATACATGACATCAATTACATACATACAGATGCACATGGCGTAGTATACATTTGTGTTGTGTACTGTATGTACGATAGAATCAACATAACATATTTTTTTATAGTTTTCATACCTCCCTTCAAATATACGTTTGATTTTTCTTCGTTTTGTAGTACATACATAGTAATATATCGATACTTAAAACAAAAGATTTTTTTCTATTGTTGAGAGACTTATTGAACAAAATGCATGCAATATGGCTGTGAACTGTATGACACATATTCTATTGTTTCATATATTATATAGATACTTGATCGAAACTGGATTTTTATGTGACCTCTATAAATATCGTTTATTGTTTCCGTGCCGATTTTAATTAATTTATAACTTTCAACTTCCGGTTCGGTACATGAGAGCTTTATATCAAGTTTGATTTCATAGCAATACAATCGCGCTTTAATAGGTCGCAATCGGTACCGGGATGGATGACATATTCAGATTGTTTTGTGATTTAGTTATGAAGTGAATGGCATGGTGCGCGCGATGGGTAGAATAGCTCTATTATCCCGTGATTACGTTATGTACTGCTACTGACCTGCGGGAATTACACGGAATGGCTATGGTGCGGTGCTGTGATGTGCTCTGCTGTGCGATGTGGATTGTACGGCGCGGTGCCATCGTTCACCAGCGAGTGTGAAAAATGTCACATTTGCTCTAGGTGTCTTGAAGGGTTTCAAAGTCCCCTTCATAGCGTAAATAAATCCAATAGCGCGAAGTGTAATCAGTCAAGCCGCCCATAGGACAGCCTGCCCGAACTTGGTTAAATCTGGCTGAACGTGAGAGGCGGAATTGCATAGTCATCCCTAAATTTGCGGCATTCACCGTGCAGTGTGCACGATGTACTTTACTGGTCACGGCTCGTATCCGAAGCTTTGTTATAGGGTTGCCTTTCTCGACCTATGTTTGCCCACAGTAGATGTCCATTGCACTTCCAAAATCCGCACATTACACATAAAAGATTGATTAGTTCACGTTTCCCCGGGATTTATTGACTGATTTGCTTTAAAACGCTTTTATCCCTTCACTTAGCCGAACTATTGTTAATTCAATCCATTACAAATCGACAGTCAAAGATATTCATTCGTTTTTTTGTGTTCTTTTTTACTTTTATATAAACCATATTGATCAATCTTTAATGCATAATTAGTATAGTCAGTATATTTGAATTGTTTCGAAAGTAATATTGTCGCAAAGCAAAATCTACTCGATTTGCTTAATTTACTCTGATGTAATTAAGGGTTCAATATGAAAGAGTTGGTGGTTTGTGGAATTTCAACATTATTAGAGGCAGCAACCGAAGTTTAATTAGGTATAATATCGTCTTGCTAGTAGCGTGACTTTGAGTATAAACGCGCGATGCCACGTGTCTTATGAAGCCTCTGATGGTCCCCGTCTTAACTAATCCCACAGCACTCGAGCACATTACGTCTCCTTTGTGTTTGTATTAATCTATATAGATATATTGGCATTGGCAAGTTTCCTATATTTTGATTAATTTATAATATTATATGCGTGGCAATGGGATGGGGTGAGCGGTGAGGTGGGGTGTTGTAGTACAAAGTTGAAATTAGTGCAGGTGACAGATAGAAACACCGTGTAACCCGCGCAGCCCGTGCAAGCCGTACAGGTATCGGAAGGTGTGCTAGCAATTGCTATTTCCATTGTAATCCATCGCTTTATTGATGAGGTTTAGAGCCCGTAGCCGCTGCTACGCGGCTGCACCAATATTAAAACTAATCTAAAGTTGATTGATGTGGATTACATATTATTTAACGCAGCGGGTAGTTGCCGGTGTCTATGCCTGTCGAGCTGCACAAAGCACTGCAACTCTGCAGGGCTCCGGTCAGACCCCAAGTTCAGTTCTGTAGCACCGCCATCACCACTGCCGTACTTCACGCCGAAACTGCTCTCTTCTGTTCTTCGCACATAAAACAAAACTCAATATTTTCGGCAAGTAATCATATAAGCAGCCACAGCCGCAGCCGCAGCCGCAGCCTCACCAGACTCACTTCGCTATATTACAGATAGCATCGAAACTAATTTTTAACAAAATACATATGTCTGTTAAATTTACTCACGTCAAACTGAAAATATAATAATAAAAAATAAAAACGCTTCATATAATTAACGAGGGGGCAGACACATCTGATAACGTCTACAGTTATGAATTTACATTATAATACACTTGCCAAAAATGATATACAGCGAATCATTATTTGTTAGATTTAACATACGCTCACAAACGCTCACATGCGCTCACTTCTCCGCACAAACAATACGCATAAACTACACGCATACACACACACACACACATATTTAACAAATTGCTTTGCTCCAAAACAACGGATATTATTGCTTTAATTGATATTCTGGCCGTGCAATGTGTATCGGTGCTGGTTATGCTAGTATGATGTTCATTTCATAAACTGCTAAACGCTAAACACTAAACGAACATTTCATACTCGGCAAGTGCCAGAAAAGCGAGACTGTTCCTGATTTAAGTCGTGATGTAGAAACATATTGTATTATCACCCCGTTATCATTAAAATCATCGCGACGGCATCTCATAACGTAACTGTGTGCTTTTGTTGTGATAGTTTCAAATCTTAAACAGCAAGGCACTACATCACAAGGCGCAAGTCGCCGGGCTTATTAAAACGATAGGCGATATACTAGTTAGCTACGATTTACTATAACTAACTACAAATACAGCAATTGCTCATTTATACATGTGATCTAGTTGAAAAGGCCCTTCAAGTGCGTTACAAGTGCAAGTAGATCTCGCACTCAAACATATCCTGCCCGCCTGCTTGCCGCTATTCCTGCTACGTTATTACCACCAGGTCTGAACTGCAACTGCAATTTAAACCTTGCAATGTGCATATAGCATTCACTTGAAGGCCCTATTGTTTAGTGTTACTGCATACGGAATGCGTACAGACTACAGAACACAGAATACATGCAGCATCAACTCTCTCAACTAAACTCAACTCGACTTGACATATCTTTGAATTTTTTGCAATCGTTCCTGTACTTACAGACGAGCAAACACACGCATTGCAAATTGTAAATTGCAAGCTACAAAACAATGATACATATGCAAACACGTAACTAGTAGTTAATTACTATTAAATAATCAATAGTTAATGATTACAATGTCTTATATTGTATATTTAAAGGAAATCCTAGCCGGGAATGGCTTCACCATATGCACGTTACGTTTTTCTTTTTTCTTTTGTACTATTTTATTATTTTCAATTAAAATGCGGAAGTTTTGCCTTTAATGATTTTAAGATTTCAAGCACCAGCAAAGGAAGGAAAACGTAGAATAACAAATAGGAAACCACTTAAAATACATTAAAAGAATGCAACCGCAGGGAAAAAACTCACGAGTTACATAAAAGTCAGTAGGTATATTGTTTTATAAGGAAATTTAAGTAGGTAATTAAATAAGAAATTTCTTTATTACCCATAAAATGTTTATATAAGCAATAAAATGTTAAAATTCGGATGACGTCGCGATGGAACAGAGGTACCGATTGATGCATTTATATTCATGATTAGGAACGCTACTGACATTTATAAATTATTACATAAATATTCCAGCCGATTTGTCGCTGAAGTGCACATTAGTGAGGGGGCATATAGTATTGGATAGGAATTTAAAATGAGCAAAGTCGTAGTCGAAGTGAAGTGAGTCTAGGACGCGTCTACTTCTGCTATGCCAGTGCTAACTGCTAACACTGCTTAGTGCTTACTGCTAGTTCCGTTCCGTGCGGCGCGAGTAGTAAAGGCTAGACTAATATCTTGATAGTAAATAGACTGAAAAGGAGCGGCCAAGATTGCAATTGCGTTTTATCGCTATCACCATACTGGCAGAAATGGCATGCCATCCATATACGCCATGGTCAAGATGCCGTTATGTGTTATGTCACAAGAAGCATCCCTTAATTTAGAAATTAATTGTGGAGCTAGTCTGCCTTTCCTACGCCGATACCCCGACGTCGCTAGTCGCTAGCCGCCCCCTCATAAAGGAATTCATGAATATGTATATGATTCAAACGTAATTTCAGATATTCCCGATTAAGTGCGACCCCTTATAGTTTATAGTAGCAGCTTGATGCAATCCTCTTCTGCGAGCGAACCAATTAGTAGAATATAGATAGGTGACCAAAAACGGTCATTACAGCTATTCCTGACCTCACCCTATCTACCGGCCACATCTAAACGCCTGGACAAACCGAACCAAACCAAACCAACCCACTATCAATATACTTCGGATTCATTGTCCTAATTGTGATCCAGATAAATTATTTGATTCCCATCAATGATATTGGGAACAACCGCACGAACAAAATCATTCAATAAACATTCCTTCCACAAGTAATATATCTGATTTCATTTCTAAATACCGACATTAATAAACTTAATTTTAATTACATTATCTGCGTATATTAAGTAACAACATAAATCATATTATAATTAAATTAATGCAGTTCATTCACGAATATTAATCACTGTATTAATATTAACTAATTAAATACCGCAATTGATAAAATTCAAATTATTATTATATTAATATAATATAATTATAATTAATTAAATGTAATTGGAGATGTAATTGTAAAAAAATATAGCCAATTGACAAAGACTTCCATAGATTTATTAAATGTTTCACTATTTATTTCCAGTAAAGAAATCTATTACTTCAAAGAATTAGTACCCAGGCAACGTAGATCTAGACAACGATTAATAATGTCGCCGACATTGTCAATCAATATACTTATAACAAAACTGGCGGCAAGCAAATTACAACCACCCCGATAAAATGTAATCGAAATTAGTTGAAATTCTTGCCGTGTTTAACTAACTACCACTACTACCGACTTTACTTCTTTATTTCTTTATCTTGCGCTAACATAAAACTAAACGGTTATATTCACAGCTTTAACATAAAACACACGAGAAAAAAAAAACTTAGTCCCAATTGTGAATGTGTGGCTTTAGATGTAATCGGGATGCATATACGTCAAAGCATTGCAGTAAATCCATTGTGGAATTTAATAATCAACCAGTAACGTAAAAAATAGTTTGTATGGAATTAACTATTCCTAGTAGTTGGTATTTAGTGATTGTTTATACCTATTGTAATGCCTGGTCTATTGTTGTATATTCTATGTATTAGTTAACAAAGTAAAACCAATTATTATTGAAAATTTAATGATTAAACTATTACTGAAAACAATAATACTTTTTTTATTTCATTTCAATTAACTAATTAACACTAATAGAGTAGTAGATTTGTCTGACTTCATCTGCTTCATCTGTTTGTCTTGTTATGAATGGTTATAAATGATTATGATCAAGCGAATCGTATGTTAATGATTGCATAATGATGGTATATTTATTAAAATAATATGTAGTTAAACGTTATCGCGTGAGAGAGTGAAGATTTTTTTTCTGAGAGTGAAGAGACGTGCACCGTGCTGCATCCAAAGAGGAAAGCAGATTTCTCTGGTATTGAAATGTCAGTCAGAACGCACCCGCCTCAATGCATGCGTACACACAATCATTTGTTCGTTTCTCACTCTGGCCATTGTAACTGGAGCTCCCCTGACGATGCTATATCGCTATATGCTTTGTCTATAGTTTCACAGGCGAGGGCAAAATCGAGTGCGTGAGTGTGAGCGTCACACCTTTGGCGTGAGGGATTCCATCCAACCCAACAATGTAACTGATATTTGCGATGCGATGCGATGTGATGAGATGCTTTTATTCTGGATCCTCTCATTATAACACGCCGGTTTCATTAATTAATCATGCCGGAACAGCACGCATTATACTTTACCCGACAACATACGTTACACACGCACGGAATTGATATGATGAAACTCGTTCGTGAAACACATATTGACAAATACTAAATAAGATCATTTCTTTAAAAATAAAAATAATAATTTTAACAAAAGATAAGCAATCTCTTAAAAAGGGCCTCCGTCATCGACATCTTGCGGTCGGTCAGCTATCCACTATACGCCACTATACACCATTATACACCACTATACCCAGGCTAAACAAACGTAGGAAGTAAATTTGAATTCCGAGATGTCCATATAAATAACGCATCCTGTTGGATGTTTCTCGAACGTACATAGTCCGAGAGATGCAGTGAAATTAACTAAGTGTTCTTGATGAAATGCGAGATCATTAACTTCAACTGTCAAGTCCGAATGGGGCCCGCTCTTTCTTTTTCTTCTGAAGTACGTATCCCGGCCAAGCATATACATGCACACATATGCGCGGTAGGCCATTAATTATCGGATAACCAGCACGCTGTTAATTATAGTGTTAATGAACAATAGGGAACAATGCTGGCACTTATTGACCAGAGGTGCGAGGACCTGCTGCTGTCGATAATTACAACCTATCCCTCAGTGACACCGAATCCTACCAAGAATAATCCCTATCAATCCCTTCATTCATCATATCTTTTACACCTTACAAATCTACACTGCAACAACAGTATCCACGAAAAGACTCACCGCGCAATTTGCATCACAATTAATTGCAACTAAATTTAACTGCAATTACTTACTACACTCAATTAAATAAACGTGACTAGTAATACATTTAATTTCATCAATATCTTAGTCTTTAAGCTTAATATATTCATTAAGATGCAAAATGTTAAATATTATAAAATTGGTTATTGCAAAATCTGCAATTAAAAGATAACATTAGAGATCAATTATGTTTTGAATTTGGTTTTTCTTAGTGCGTTTGCATAAACAATAATATGTATATGTAAAATAAGAATCTATCAACAAATTCGATCAAAATAAATTTGATCTATGCACCTCTAAATATATAATGGATCTCAATCTTTGATATTTGGGTCTAAATTTATATTTTGTATAGCTTTGGAAGGCTGCAGAAACCTACCTAGTTTTGTTCCTAATTATTCCAATAAAACTTTGCGTGCTCATATTTTGCGTGACCAAAAATTTCATTTGATAGAAATTGTGTAAAAACTGGTCTAGATAGCAAAATGTTTTAAGCATTGATTCAAATTAAGTAGACTTTAGAAAAAATAAGTTTTAAGTTTTTTTTTTCTTCTTTAACTTCTACGCATTGGATAGAGTATGTGTTTGCTCCTGCAATCCACAGACCCCGGTAGGTTGCCTGCCAAAGCAAAAATCTGTAGTCCAAAAGCTTTTTCTTCAACAATCAAAATAAAGTTTAGTTTTACAAAATTTAGGCCAGACAATTTGTTTCTTCAAGTTTTAGAACAAAAAATTGCTATTTTGCATTTTTGAACGTAAAGTTGACCCCTGATTCTGACGTCTGTAAGTTTTAAGTTTAATTTTTTGGGTTTCGATGAGTGGGAGACACCTGCCCTGGTCAAAAAATTCTTTTTTGACAATCGACGAAAGTTCGACTTTATTGTATGTACAATGTGTTGTTAGTTTAATTTTTGCAAATTTTGTTAAAATATTGTTTTTGTTTTCTGACGTAAATCATTTTTTTCGATATGATAGAAGCCTCAAAGGACACAGGTATTTGTAATTTGATTACAACTATTTTGATTCCAAGAAAACTATTAACAATTTTTTTTTGAGGATGTAAATATTTTGATTAAATACATGTTTGCTATTACTTCATATGACATATTCAAAGAGAGTGGGATCCTACTCGTTTTCTTTATTAACAAGACTTACAAATTTACGATCAAAACTTGTTTAGAGAAGTATGTTAACAAGATTAAGACGTCATACTCATTAAAATGCTGTTTTAAGATGGAATTCCATTTCTGATTAATACCTGTCAAAAAATCTGCTATCAAACGATCAAAATCAATATTGAGTGTCTGCAATGTATGAAGCTTTGGTTCCAACACCTTGCAATCTATTTTTACTCATTCGATAGTTAGTAAAAGATTCTTTCTGGATTAACTCCAAAATTGTCCGATTTACCAAATTGTTCGATTTGTTACTTCCTTTAAACATTGTTTGGTAATGTTAATTTAGAAAATGGAGACTGTAGATACTGACGAGACTTAGTATCTGTACCTAGTCCACCCACCTACCCTTATATTAATAAACGTCATAATTGCATAAAAATATTGTACCTCATATAGGTATCAACATCTGCATCGAGATTCAAGTTAGGCCCTAGACCTAACTAATCCGCTTTGTGGGTATATCTGGCTGCAATATCAAAGTAAAGAAGAATGAATCATTTCGCGTGACTCAATTCAACAAGATATCGGTGTCTTATTTTAACATCAATCGTGTTAGTGAAGAAGTCACAAAAATAGAATAATAGTTGGTGATACACATTCCGGACATAAGTGCTGGCGCTCTTCACTTAATCAATTCAATGATTTAGTTAAGCATGTATAATATTAATGATAAATTATTTTTTATTAAATTCAAATTAAACATGTGACTAAATGACAAGTTAATTAAAGCTGTAGTTAGTAATAGAATAGAATATCAGGTGGTTCCCTTCAATGATTCCATTACTGAATGTAATTTAATAATCCCAGTCCCCAGTTTGAATTTGATTTGTTTGTTTCTTGTATCATTTATTTTTTCGCTCGAGTTCATCAAATTCCACAGATCGATTACATAAATTTTCTTGAAAATAATATTCTAAATGTAATTTCTTTATTATGTTTATGTTGCTGTTGGTAATTAATATAGATCTATTGTTAAAGATATTTTTTATATGAAATATTAACGTATCAATCCAATACCAATGAAGTCGGAAGTAAAAGGGATCTGTTATATTTTTCTATTAAAAGAGTTGGTAGGATATTGGCATGTACGAGTATTGATAAAAGCATAGTAAATGCGAGTTAAGAACATAAAGTGATCGTAAAGCCGGGGTCATTGTGTGCGAATTCGTCCGTATTCGTCCGTATTCTCGTCCCGTATCTTGTTCTTTATGTTTCGCAAGGGTTGACCGTATATACCTCGCCTGTGTATGTATGTATGAATGTATGTATGTGTACGTCTTCGATGTTATTTAATAGTGACAAGCTTTTGTGTATGCGATATCATAAACCTTTAAACCTTTTGTGCGGCCCTTGTTGTTTTTCATTAATTGTCTTCAATAATTTGATGATTCGGTGATTCGATGAAAATCCCATTTCATTTTAAAATGTGATTGTTGTACGTAATTATAATATTAAAAAAATAATTATATACAATAATATTTGGATATCAAACTGAGATTTAATAATCATTAAAAAAATGTTCAGACCACGGGTAGTGTTGCATCCAATTCCAATATAAAACTTCATGTAATTGGATGATATTACACATCAAATTTCTCAATAAGAGTGCACAGTCACTAAAAATCTGGTTATGTATCTGTAGTGTGGTGTGGTGTGAGTACAGTAAAAGAGTAAGTAAGAGGTAGCAATGATTAACCGGTCGTAATGAAAGAGCTGTGGACGTTGTGGTGTAGCTTCGGATCCCCCATTACTCCCTTGGGTCGGTGAAAGCTGCTTATTCGCCCTTGCGGTTGTCCGAAACAAATTGACCGATTTTACTGATAGTTCTTTACCTGATCCATGACAGTCCTAATATCTAATAGGAGATTAGCACCTCCACTCTCTCAATAACGTTAAGCTTCCTGATAATCCAGCCCTAATCTTATTTCATCCCCGTACTGAGCAATTCCTTTCTTCCGGGGTCAATACAAATAAATGTTTAGGCAGAGCTTTCGTTTGCGGTTAGCGGTTTGCATATATTTAATTCGTTACATTTAAAATATAATTACATTAAAAATTCTTATAAACTGACTTAATTGTAGAAACGCAGGGGCGTGGTGCATAATGTATAAGAAGGCTGCGTTCTCATATAAAACGATTTATTGTTTCCGCCATGTGGAATAATGAGAGTCGAGCTTTTGCGTTAGGCAGTGTTTTAATTTACGCGTTGTACACCATACACCATACAGTGTGCGGACCATGCATGCTTTGCAGTCGATGCATTCGATGTAGTCTATGCACCATATCTACAATGCAGCCTCATATGAGCATGAACGAAAGTTACAAACAAAATTCAAACACAATTGACACATACATAAATGTCATGAGTGCCATTGAATTCAGTATCAGTTTGCGATATCTAAAACGCGAACTCGCGCTGCCATGAATTTATTATTAAGTTAGCAATGCGATAGATTCCATGAGCATCAAAATCTGGTTCTCTCAACAGTCTCAACAGTCTCAACAGGAAAAGGAATAGGAATGGGAATATATTTTCTCGGTAATTCTCAATTAGTAACCTGGGGATTATATACATGTTGTAATATATTGACACGTCTTGGTAAAATCGCTGTAAGTATCTCGAATCGAGACACATGCGACACATGCGACAACTGCACTATCATAGATGGTTGCAACATGGACCTCACGGATACCCATCGGCAATTGCTGACAATTTGAGCAACTTACGAGTGGCGTTCATTTATTAAAATGTCCGTCTCCCGTGCTCACTGCACGATTTATAGCTACAAGTCTATGAGAGAAAACTGGAATTATCTTGGCTATCAGGCTATCTGCTAGCATGCTACTGGTCGTAGTATAAAGATGTTGCATATGCATTACCGTACGTACAGATCGTACCAGATCCATTGCAATTGCAAACCTTTGCAAAAGCCATTTGCATTTATCCGATAGTGCCATTTCAGGCCGGCCCTGTTCCTGTCCTCTGCTCCCGTGCACTCTGAATGTGGCAGGCGAACCCTGCAAACTTCCCACCGAGGATATATTACTAATATGTTTCCTATTTCACCGGCCTCATTGCATCTTCACATTCAAGTTATTGCTGGCCATTACCTTTTATACTCATTCCACTTTATGATCAAACTCAACTTTATATTAACTCCAATTGCCACACCAACTGTACTATTAATTAAACACTTAAAAACTATCTTTATCTTTACATTCTGCAATAAAATCAATAAACTATTTTATATCTTATACTTGCTAGTTTCATCTTCCTGTTTCTAATATTTTTCAACAAACTGCAATGCTTAATTAATCAAAATATTTTGATAGTCAGTCAATAGATGTTTATTATGTTTATATGAGTCGATTAATAGATTACATCCAATCCATTTGTAAATTAAATAAACGAATGTAAGAATAGCTCACACAATGCAATGTGCTATTTCAGACATCATTTACAACATTTACAATCCACAATTAAAATTCCGGTGCTGTCAAATTTAAGCACAAACTGTAATGCAACAGTTTTAATAGTGATTATTATAAATTATGTTCTATATTATATTATACCTTGCATGTTATCAAGCGGCTTAAATATATGTATAACCGATACGACTTCCCGATCTGCATGTAGTAAACAGTAGTGATATAAGTATTAAATTATAGTACAGTAACGGTTTGATTATAGTATTTACGGCATTAAAACCACACATAAATGTGTGGGGGTTGTAAAAGCGGCGGTTGGAATCGTTAAACGTTGCCAGTTGCCAGTGCCACTGAAAAAATATTCCAGGGAGGTCTTAAAAATGGTGGTATACGGATATCTACGGATATATACGATATACCATGTGTTTTCTGTTTGTGTATTTTTTCAATAGTTGATACTTTTTTGATTGAAATTTCAGGAATAAAAGTGATGTAAATACTAGGGGAAGCTCTTTTTTATCGGTTTATCTGTGTGCGGTCCATCACCGAATTACCATGTATAAAATAAAAACTGGAGGCGAGTTGAGTTGTTGCTTGCTTGCTCTGAAACGCAATCAATGCGAAACGCATCTGTTGTCAACATTATTTTTCAACCATATTAACATCGTCCATCAGGAACATATGTTAACAATGAATATATATTAAGCGTTATCCTTACGGATCGTCTAAAGTGGATTTTACAGATTATTAGCCAAAGGGCAACGACCCGATAGTCACCGATACTGCACCACGGAGACTATTCTATCTACGCATTCTTCTGCGGCTGAGACTGTCTGGACTGTCGAGAATTTAGCACCATTAGGTTCTGTTATCCAGGTCAGAACTAACAATTACACAGCTCATTTTACAGTAAGCAAATATCAATTCAACTGAAATGCATCATTTCATGCTTCCATTAATTTCTTAATTAATTCTACGCAAAGCTAATATATTAAGAATATATTTCATAAAGAAATTTAATAATCTGATATCCTATCACATTTTATTAATATTGTAATTAAATGTTTTATTAAAAATATAAATTGCTTCCAATGCCTCCAGTTATAATATTAAAATGAATAAATTTTTCAAAACCAGACGGAATAATTCATTTGTATATGATAGCCCATATCTATTAGTATTAATGTTGCAAATGAGCTTACAAATTTTAAATGTAAAGAAAATAAATAAATAAAAAATGGTCACGTTGTGCAAGTTGCTTTTCCTATGACTATAATACTTATATCGTGTACAAAAAGTATTAAATTCCTTTTCCGACGATTACGTACGTAATGAATACTTTTCGCACGCATTATGCGTGCGCAATGAAGCGTATACTTTTTGCTGCAAATAAACGAGAAGTCTACATCGAGAGAGCTCAATCATCCGACTGAAGCAATCAACCAAAATTGTAATTCTCATTTCAAATAAAGTACAGATGATTTGATTGGTATATATTGGCAAATAATTAATTAACTCAGATATTGTTTCCAGCATGGCCAACTCCACTGAAGGCATGTCCGACTCGAAGATCCTCCAGATGATGTTCCAGCAGCTGGCGATGAACAAAAAGTTGATTGAGAAACAAGCATTGACATTTATAAAGACGAATTTAAGCAAATACAATTGGATCAAGAAGAAGCCCTAAAAAAGCTGAAGATGAAGATAGAAAAACCCATCAAGCCGAGCCTCCACACCAGGCCCGCTCCATCGCCAAAAAAGTTCCAACCTCGCCGCTCACTAAAGAGGCCCCGATGGAGATATCTCTCGTAGCTTCCAAGATCTAGCCAGCAATAATGCCGCAGGTCTCCTTTCAAAAGACCTTCCGTCGGTTCGATCGTCCACCAGTTCGATAGTATCCGTATCGCATGCGGATTTTTGTGCAGTGATTAATCATTGTAAGATAAACAAGATCTTACAAACGAGACCCTAAAATATGTCATCGGGAATGTACCTAATTGCTTATCAATCAGAGGTACAAACCAACCTCCACGACACGCATGGAAAAGGACAAAAAAACCTTCCGAATGCTGTATGTCCAGCTTCCTCAGGAAGCAAAAAGTTGATATATTATATCTCTCAATAAGTTGTATTTATTTAAATTTAAAATATTAATATCTATATCTAGACAATGACTTTTTTTCTTCAAATCTCCTTTCTTCATTCCTTTTCTTATAATCCATAATTGCATTAGTACCGTGGAGGTACTAACGATTTATGTATGTCTTGGTTAAATTTGAATTTATGATACGGGCTTCGTGTTACTGTAGAGTACAAGCGAAAGACTGTCAAAATAGCACAATGGGGGGTTTAGTCAGTAGGCACTCGTGAAAATAAATCCGACACTTTCCAATGTCTTTAGGAAAATTCTCCTCCTAGCCCAAAAAAAGGTCCGTAAAATGCTAACTGACTTTCTATACTTGACAATTTGGGTATAGATCATTTTTATTTCCAACAGAATGGCGCTGCAAGCCACACAAACCGTGAAAAAAATGCAGTTCTGCACAAGAAGTTTTGCAAAACTCACATAAATTGTCCCTTCAGATCGTGTGATTTAACTCTGTTAGACTTTTTTCTTTGGGGCTAAGCACGTAAAAAAAGAGTCTACGCTAATGCACCGCAAACAATTCCAGCCCGCAAAGACAATATTCGAGCTGTTATTCGCCAGATGGAGTCTCAATTGTGCAGAAATGTTTTGCAAAAGTTGCTCAAAAGAATGACTCTTTGCAGGCAGAGTCTAAATAGACATTTACTGGATATCATTTATTTATATCATTTCTTTTATAATTAAAATAAGATTGCTTATTTGAAAACTATATATTTTCCAAAAACCAAAATTTTTAGAAAAAGCACTTGTCTACTCAAAATAATGTTTTTTAAATTTTTTCTACAGTTTTAAAAAGCAGCAAAAAATGTCAAACCAAAAGCCCATTTCTTTGATAATCCTAGAAATGTTCAATTTTATTGCTTGTACACTCAAAACACGTACATATAATTTGCAACTTTTGATAAAAGCTTGTTATCTTTTTGTTTTTGTGTTTCAAATGGAACTACTGCTCCTGCGTCTAACTACCAACCCCAGTAAATGCTTTGCCAAAGAAGAATTTTTTTTACAATAGCACAACATTTTACAAACCATCATCATCATTTCACCAACTTACTTAGCAGATTGTTATCAAATTCAAAATTTGACGCAATAAGTAACTGCAGGTACAACTTTTGAGTTGTAAATGATGTGATTTACCGGTTACTGTTATAGTATTGATACATCAAGTGTTTTTCTTAGAACTGTTTAGCTTAATCAATCAATTTTATGACAAAATTGAAATATTTGAAATTGCATTATATTTTACAATTATATAATTTAATATATTTGTTAATAAATAGTTCCTATAAATATTTATAAAAATTATAATATTAATAACTGTAATAAACATCCTTTTTGTTTTGGTTAACCTTATACAGTTAGAGAAATATTTGGTCGAAATAAACTTCATAAATTCCACCAGAACGAGTACTATAACGTAATGGCTGAATTTGGTTTGATTTCTTTCTCCTGGTTCATTCATCCATAGAAATATGCAATAACAACGCCTTGGTAATTAATTTGGCCATAAATTAGTCAAGCATTCGCTATTTGTGAATTATTGCATGCAAAACAAGACAGTTAGATGTTCTATATACGTAGAATTAATTTTATGTTGCAATTTAAAGCCAAATCTGTAAATATATATTATTGTTATCAAAAAATTTGCGCGTAACTAGAAATTAATTTTCTTTTAGTAGTAATTATATTGTTGCAATTTAATGACATATCAACATGGCGTGCGTAAACATTGACCAACAAACATCTCTATCCATTCACTCACTTTTACTAAGACAAAGCATAACTTATTATCCAAAACGGATAATACTCGCAACGCAGCATAGTTATTTACCTTCCTAAGACGGCATTGTATTGCATAATAATACAATTTAATTACGTTTTACACAATTATTGAAAACTAATGTTATTCAATTAGTCTGATTTAAGAACATCGCATATAATTAAAGTAATCTATTTTAAATTTAAGTCAGCTTTGCTGTTACAGTAACGTTTTCTATATTAAATCATTTAAATCGGCTAGGAAATGGTATAATTAGAATAATTACTCTAAATAATATGCGCCCATTGGAACGAATCCGATTTATGTAATCTGGAAAGTGGAAGGAGTGTGTAAAGGGGTTGCAGGGGGCTTCGTTAACCGCTGTTGCTATTCTGGCAGCCACCATGAGTAGCTGTCGGCAAGTTCAAACACAAATGTCGCTTGATATTTCGTTAATATCCGTTTGTATTTTCTCTACGATTATAAATCTACGGTAATTAAATAAGTCTTAAAATATTAGGCGTAATTAAAATGGGAAAAAAATAAAAACGATAAAGTGGATAAACAAACTTAAATCCCAAACCGGCCAAACCCAAATGCAAAAGTGATGTCATTATAGCTTCACTTAGTTGAAACTCTTTTTAAACGTATTATATATGCACGTCTGTCTGGAGAGTAAAGTAAACAACAATATAGCTATCTTTTTTAAAAAGGGTAGTTTCGTTTGCGAATAGAGACTACTTTATAAAGTATTAAAAGTATTAAAAAGCGAATTAATGCACCGAAAATGTTTGACTTCACCCTCTTTGCACATTATTTAATTTAATTAAGTATCGCTTATTTATTTTTTCAGTTTGCATACTTCACGCAAAGCCATATATTTCATACATTTCACTAATCTTTTTTCGTTAATTAAAGAAGCCATTTACTGCAATGATTTGTCAAAATTAAGATTGCAAACCGGGCTACACGTTAATCCTTTTAAAATGCATAAACCACTGCAGTTTTTTTAAGTTTTTTAATTGATTCAATTACTTAATGGTCTACACATGATAGAATTTTAAACTGAGTTTTGAGCCTTTTGATATTTGTAAACCAAATTTATTTTAAATTTGTTTGTGGCCGCTAAAATTAGTCTTTGAAAGTAAATGAGTCTTATTATTTAGTACACATATGTCGTGAGGACTGCCATATGTTATGGAATGATGTGTTATTCTGAGATTAAACCACTGCCGGTTCCTGCCGCTTTATTCCTTCTTGTTCTTCTTCTTGTTCCTGTTTCTTTTTATTTTTAATTTGCACGTGACTTTTTCGCGCGACATTTCAACACGTTCATTTAAAAAAAAAGAAAGAGAAGGAATAAAATCTCTCAGTTCAAATTTAAGACAATTCGTTTAGATTTAAATTGCGATTTGTATTGCTGATTACGTACAGGACATGATTAGTTGCTAGATAATGAGCTGTTAAGCGCTACGATTTATAGGCGAAACCCAGTTTACTTAGTGCAAACATCTAATAACATTTTATTATGTACGTTTATTATCTTAAGCTTATTCATTACAATTAGTTTATTAGATTAACAAAGGAAATTATAATGTTAATATATTATATATTATAATAAAAATTTAATTTACATGTTGAAGTATTTTCTACAACTTCGTACCTTTATTGGTAAATTATTTAGTTCAGTTGAATAACAATTTGATGACTTACCAATTTAGAATGTTTTAATGTACATACTTGGTACTAAAGTAAAGGACCTTTAACACTTGTCACTTACCTATAACAAAAGAAAAAACAAAAGTTAATAAAAAGCTTCAGCCCAGTCCAATCATCCCGAAGGATAAATAAATAAATAGATACATAGTTAATAATACAATCAAATGATAAAAACAGTTTTAAATAATCCGAATAAGAAACACACTGAAAACTCCAAAAGTAAAAGTACCGAAAACAGACATTCGCAGACGATCGCATTATAGCAGTAACTGCCAGTTCAAAGTAGTATTTTGGTTATATCTCGAAGGCACTCGACGAGGTCGGTTTTGGGTTCTACTCGAACGCCAGGATCAGGATATACTACGTCTACGGCGCGCAATAATAAGATATATACGAAAAGTTTTCGTTTGATTAAAAATGAATCTATTACGTGAACGACATCATCATAAATTCATGTTTAATTGTTGTCTTGATTGATAGTTGTTTGAGAAAACGCACACCGGACCGGTGCGGTGCGGTACGGTCGGTGCGCTGTGTATATATAGACTTTTTAAATAATGGTTATAGGCTGAAATTAAAAGTGCATTATTATGAAAAAGTGGGTAATCTACGTAGTAATTAAGTTAAGTAAGATTTGTGAAAATATATAAGGAGTAATTTGGAAATAAAAAAGAAGGAGGTTTGACTAATGAAATTGAAGTAGTGTAGATTGTAGGATAAAAAAAAGAGAGATGAAGCGGGAAACGGCCGGGATGTTCCTTTTGTAAAAGTGGACGGCACATTACAAATACCACGGAGCAATTTATTAAAGTTGCCTAGCAAAAGGGGAAACTGGCTAATTAGGTGACTAAATATATTTGAGTAATTGGGCGCGTATCTTTGAAATTCTGAGAACGAAAATAATTCTCAGATAAAAATCTGGCAGAGGTGCAACTCTATAAAAACAATTAATCGCCGCCGCATTAATCAGCGATAGTTCCAAAAGGGGTTTCGCATTAATTAAAAAAGAAAAAGGCAAAGAGCAAAAAGCAAAAAGAAGAGCCTCGCGCAGAGTTCTAATTGTGAAGATAGCACATGGAATTATTGATATAGTAAAGATCCATTGATATGAAATAATGAAATTTAGATGTTGTATACACAGCTAATTTATTAGGATAAATACCGGTTTCGAGAAGCAGATAACCATCATTTTATTTACCCAATACCATAGCAAACAAAAACAATTTCTTAATATCTCGTTAATTCACATAACAATATATCAGGGTAATGCAAATGATATTATCTGACGGTGATATAATATGATCGGCGACCGGCGTGGTTATAATTGAAGTCCGCAACGAAGAATAACAAAACTAGTACAAATCCATCACACCCACAACCACAAGAACGAGGAAATAGTAGACTTACTATCTGTATATAGATACAAACACAAATACAAATGATAAAACAGATACTTATCATATTTCCGCGAATTATTCCACTGATTGGATAAATATTTCTGATTCGGTTCCTTCAGTACTTGTTCACAACCCCTTATAATTCAGCAGCCATCAGTCAAATAGGATAAAATTAAATTTAAAAAAAGACCTCCCGTTCTTGTTCCCGTTCCCGTTCCGGTTCAGTTCAGTAATAATTTCAATAATTCATTTGACCTGGTAATTTCGCAGCACGAAAGCCACACAAATATTACCTATTATTCCAATTGTGAAATGATAATGCAAATAAATCCTTTTGTACCATTTCCATTATACGCTTTTAATCTAAAACGATTCGGCTATTTAGATTGAACACTTTATTAAATATTACCCACTTTTATATTCAATTAACCGAGGATTATTTAAATAATGGCTTATAAACAAAGCAAATTGATGCGAAAAAGTAAGGCGTCTAAAGGGGGTGCATGAATTAATAAAACAGTTGGTATAATTCGGGGATATTTCATGATCTTGGTGTCAGTTGCCTGGGTTAAATGACCTATAGCAGACAGATTTCAGCAACTTCTAACGCTCCCATTAATATGTCTGATGTATATATTTACCAAATAGTTTTTATGAGTGATGGCAGTCCATTGAAAATATGCAAACTGTAATATATTTCAAGAGGGCTGACTGTAGTATTATAAATTGGTGGTTTGATAAAAGAACCACACACACATATTACACACACACACACACACACACACACACACACATCCTCGCACACACCCCATATGATATTTAGTTATTAACAATAATGGAATTAAACGCGTATACATTACATTACATTACACGGTCCCCAAAATTAACTCGCTTCAGTAAACACTGTTAGTAAGATTAACATACGTAGGGTTAGTTGTCATAATGATGATATGGATCCGGGCCCAACGGCCCAGCAACGGGACGCTGCTGCTATACAGTCAGTTGGGGTATGTGGAATAAATCGAGCGAGTCTTGTTGAGGGGCTCAGCTAGTCTATAAAACACGTCTCTATTCCGTTCCATTTAAACGGTATCGTGTAACAAATATGTCCCAACATGCTGCTACATCATAACCAGGATTAATTTTGATAGACCTCGGCCTGGGTGATAATCAACTCAAATCTAAAATAGTTGAAGCAAATTCTCTATTTACATTTACGTCACTCCATAATATTTATCAACAATAAATTTACTATTCGCTATATACATTATAATATTTCATTTCTTACAGATAGATATATTTAAGTAAATTAGGTATGATTTGTAATACAATGAGTGGAAGGAACGTATTCAGCATTAAAAAGTATCCACGATTTCCGATAAGCAAACAGCTGTAGACTGTAGTAGAGAATTTATTCTTGTGTACTTTAAATATTTATTCAGAAAAGTTGCGTTGACTGCGGGGACATTTAGCGAGGTATTTCCTTTATTACAAAAGGAAACAAGCCAATTATAATTGTTGACTTTTTACGAAGAGACAATAGTCGCAGCCGTAGGAGACAATTGAAATTTCCTCAAATATATAATTGAAAAAAGTGTCCCGCCACACCGCACTGCATCGCATCGTAGCGCATCGTATCGCACCCCTCAAGTAATAAGATTAATGCGTCGCATATTTGCAACGTTTTGCCAAATAATCGCTTCCTCACTTCCCACCAACATCTGCGTTCAACAAATTATGACTATTTTTCCCGTCGATCCCCTTTGACATGAGATGAAAACGTTCGTCGTCAATCAATATTCATATTTTAGAGAAATATGTAGCCTGATACGATTCGATATTCCGGGCGAGAAGTTATTTTCATAGCAAATCCGTGGAAATCTGAGCCAGCTCGTGCTCGTATGAGAAGAAGTGCAAAGAATTAAAGTATCGAACGATGGAATATGGAAATGTGAAGGCGTCTCAATATTTCTGTGTATAAACTGAAAGTAATCGATCCCTTCCATCTATTACTTTGTAACGATATTATAACGTCACAACACATTCAGAAAATATATACATCACAGACTAGTCCAACTTTTTCAAGCCATAACTTTCTATATTTATTCTTACTTTAATATTTGAAATGTTTCAATTAAATTTTCTATTTCTAATTAAACAATCAAAATAAATAATATTATCAACAAAAAAGTGAACAGGTGGTTCAAACTGTATTTATACTAACATGTGTGGTTTAAAATGAGCTGCACAAACAGTTAACAATGTTATTAGAACCAGACGTTTGCTTCTAATTTTAATAATAATAACAGTACAATTAAGAACATTCTTAGAAACATTACTATCTCACATCACATATTTTTAATAATACAATTTAATTGGTTGTCAAGTAGAGTATACAATTCTGTTGTAAATAAATGTTATCTGATTATTAATTTTATATGGAAAGAAAATTAATTAATAATGATAGTAATAAATATTCCATCTTCGTATGCAAAAATGTTTCTAAAATAAGTTTTATTATAATTGAAATAAGAATGAAAATAAGATAGCAAAATGATTGGTCACGGTCTGGTTAAAGAGATGTCGTGTTCGCAATAATTAATAGTTATTTACCTCGAAAAAAGCAATTTCTCATAATTACGCGAATGTTTTATATTAATTAATTGAAGAAATTGAATGGAATCAGGTGTCGATACCAAACCCACTATGGTACTATAATGAAAATATGTTTATTTAAAGTGTGTGATTATTAAGAGAATCATTTGATTGACCCGGCCGGTTCAGATGTGTCCTAATTTAAAGCTGTCTAAGGTGCTATGCGTATAAAGTGGAGATGTTAATGATTGCTTTGTGGCTCTCTTCCGCTGTTTTAGTGAAACAAAGTGGCGGTGAGATGAAAGTTAGACAATGCGTACTTTTGGAATGAGTTGCATTAATCTCGTTACAGAGTGTAGGTGTAAACAATTCTAAAATTGGTTAGAAAAATTTCATTTGCATAGATGGTGCATTTCGTTAAGCCCACATTGTGTTGTGTTTACTTATAGTAATTTGTAAAAAAGGACGCGATGTAAATACGAACAATAAGGAGGTTATTTGTCTTGAATTGTTACGTCTGACATTTAGCGAAGTGAAAATTTAAAAATGCTCAATAAGATGCGCACCTGTCGGGTAATAATAAGAATAAGGAACGTTGGTTACGTATTACGTTGGGATTGGGATACGCATTGTTTGAAGCCACCAGTCTGTCCAGCCACGCGGGCCACACGGCACACCACACCAGAACAGACCAGACCAGACCACAGCACTGCACACTCGCTCAACTCTACGCGCATTTGCAACGGTTTGTCTTGCTCTTGCTCTTGCCCGTTCTCTCGTTCGGTATTCGGTTCTCCTAAATGAAACGAGACGAGTCGGCCTTATGTAATAATATACATATAATTTTTTTCTTGTTGGCGATTTATCTCCGAACATGATTGTTAAATTGAGATGTCTAGTTATGAATAATTTTACCATTTCCAAATCGAAAATACCTGAAATGATTCTAGCGCTGCCAAGATTTATTTAAACCAAACTTCCATAAATTAAGCTACAATTGCTTGCTTCAAAATAGGTTGAACTTTTATGTGTAGGCGAGAAGTAAGTAATATGGCGAAACATTTTAGTTTAGACATTAATCATTCGCGTCGCGTTACTAAAAAAAACGAAACACTTAGAAAATTGTTTATTTTATTTACTTAAGTTGACCTACACATTGCCAATTTTTTTTTAAACGAAGCAACTTAATGTTCAGTACCACCAAATATATTCCCCTATTGTATTCATTTATATTTTTTAACTAAAAACGTTACGCTCCGTTCAAACGGGAATATCTAAATGCGGTATTGCAGATAAGAAGTCCATGCTCAAGATCCAGATAACGCATGATATAGCACTGTTTAGCTCTGTAAAGTGGAGAATAGATAGATACAGTTTGCCAAGTACAACGGCAATCGTTTGCTGCGCCGTTGCTGCCATGGTAAGATTAAAGAAGCTGTACACTGTATGCTGTATGTATGTACTAGCTGTGCAGGCTGTACTATCGGTATTACATTCTCTACTTTCTCACATGCGTTGATCATCTGTTTTGTGAGGTAGCTATGAGGTCAGTGTTAGTGTCGCTTTCAGAGATGATATCTGTTACGATCAAACCATTCATCAGCTGAAGCCATTACGACCACTTCCGGTCTAAGCACAAATATGCAAAGCTAATAACCGCCTTGCCCTCTTCGTTTTTTTTGTTGTGTTACTATTTTAGACAGGTTAATTTATAAAAAAATAAAATTATAAAATCACAATACAAATTGAAATAAATTGTACACGTATTGAACAACACTTTCACACATTATGGGTTAATAAAGTTTACGAGTCATAGCTGACTGGTTGTATCCAGTCAAGCCATTACGACGTGTGATTAAGAATGCAATAATTATTGTACTGTCAGGATATAGCACTGTTTAGCCAACTGTCATTAGTGGGTTTTAAGATATTTTTTTCTGACGACATATTTATAATAAAATAATGAGGGGCTGATGTATTTAGATTAATATGTCTCGAAAGCAATTTATATACATTGTGAATCGTTTAGTGGGGCATTTAGCATTTAGCATATTAGCATAATTTATATGTTGTGTTTTTTATTGATGCGTGAAGGGGATGCACCCGTTGGTCGAGTGCAGCATTGCAGCGTAGGTAATATCCGTAATATGCGATTGTTATAATATGTGGTTGGTGAATAATGCAGATTTGTTTCTAATGTGGGCAATTTTAATATGCAAATGCAGCAGTTTGAAGTGTCATTGTTATAAAACAGATGGCTGCCGGATTATTATATAGTGGTCTGGATTCAGTGTGGGCTGAAGTGGAACTAGATCAGTGTATGTGCCTGTGCCCGTGCCCGTGCCCGTACCCAGTAAACTTTGAGTATTCTTATCTATGAAATGTAAATTGATGGATTATATTGGACGGTCGCGGTCGCCGTCGTTCCGACCGCACCCTGCAAGCTGCAGGCAAGTGGGATGTGTATATTTGTAAGAAAAGCAGTGAAGTTTTCCTTTAGACAGGGGCGGCAATTTCCTGAGTGGTCTGGGCTCTAGTTTCCGGTAGAAGTGGTCACATGCGATTCGGGATTTAGCGTCGCACAATTTTCCAAAATGTTAAAAGCACCTCGAGGTGATCGGTCGGTCGGCGGTAATTAACGCGGCGCCCAATACGGATGCAATTACATTTTTACAGCAAATGCCGATGCGCTTAGAAAGTCGTACATCAGAAAAGCTCGACAGCTCAGGTATAATTATACTAATTGTCCATTAAACCAGCCACTTACAGGCGTTTGCATCGCCGATGAACGGATGGGCGGTGGTTCTTTTAGCAACGTGGCGTGATGCTGACCCGATGGGAACCGCATTAGAAGGTGTCGTACCATGGAACACCATCAAATCGTGCCGACTCGGCCTTCACAGCTAGCAAAAATCACAATAATATCGCATATCGCATATGGCATATGGCATATAGCATATAGCATACAGCATATCGCATATCGCGACTCGTATATTGTATATACTATACAATATATATTATATCCTTATGGCTTATCCTTAAATTAGCTATAAACAACTGCTACATACTCGATCGGAAATAAATCATTTCTCGAGGCTACAATTTAATACCATATCATTTTCCTTATTATTCCAATAATTATAAACATCAAGAAACATCTTATCAGATCTCATAATCTGAATAACATTACTGATTTTCATTACCCATACTCATTATTAATACAACACGTAATAAGTGTAATAACCCACTTTACAAACATTATTTTTAATGGAACTTAACAAAAATTCAATCAATACTTATTGCATCCGTAACAATAACCAAAAATCCAATATCAAATTATTACATATTATCACCATTATTTATTTTCCCAACAACTATAAAAAACAAGCTCACATTCTCACATTATTAATTGCATTCAGTCATATTCATCACTCAACTTACGAATAAAATAACAAACTTTCAATTTCTGCTGACCATAGTATCATTTCTTGATGTATTATATAAGATATATAAGTTATTTCAATGACATTCTTTTTTAATTATTATGTACAACAGGTCTAAATTGGCGTAACATCATTAATGTGTATAGAGTTATCTAAAAATCCATTTAGTTCACTAAAGTTTATTTTAGTATCTTTCATTGATAATTTCGTTTTGAACTTACTAACATGAGTTTATAATAACTTATTGGCTAGATATAGAACATATTAGCAGATTTAAGAACCTATTGATTAGTTCCAGAACTCACTATCAGATTATCAAAACTCACAAATAATTCTAGAATAGATTTGGATATTTCAAAAAAAAGGTAATTAAGACTATTAATTCTAGAACAACATCTATTAGAACACTCTATTTCAGAACTTAATGGCATAGAGTCTAGAATCAAATTCAACGTTTAGAGCAGATTCCACAATGTTCGTACATCTAAAATATTCTGACAAAGTCTAATACTAGATTTTGCATGTCTATAAGTACTGTTCTTGTGTTATGTGGCAATTTGCGTTTAATGTTCCTAGACTAAACACTAAACTGTTCTTAGTTCTCTTCGGCAACGTTTAACAAATCTTACCACCAAGCATACAAACAAAATCTCGATTCGTCGCTACAGATAACTTGCTTCCATCGATCAACCCATTGTAGTCTCATAGTACCATTCCACCTCTTATGGTGGAGATCAAAAAGGAAAAAGTAGTACGTCATAAGACCAAATAATTGAATTCTCCGGTAAACTAATTAAACAAAGATTGCTTAGTTAGTTAAGCTTCTTCAAACATTTCCAATTGCTTTTGTTGTTAAAAATCAGTCCCAAAGAGCTACAAACAGAAGAACCCAATCTTCACGTTCTGTAGTGTTTCTAAAGCGTTTAGGTCAAAATCTTCGCCATTGTTCCAGTCCCTCGATCCATCTACGCCACAGCTATTGTACTAACATTTCTGTCAATTCGTTGGGCAATATCATAAACCTCCTTCTTGGAACCCAATTACTCTACCACGTACTCAAAATCGCTTAATTATTAAAAAACGCCTCGCTAACAACTCGAGGCGTATATTGATTTAAATGAAGAACTAATCAACTAATCAACTAGTTTAAAAAAAACAAGGTAAAAATTTTGCCAAATCAGTTCGTGGTATTTTTGATCGGTGTGAATCACCTTCCTGCAAAGCTTTTATAAAACTAACCGCAAAATGATTAAGTTACTGATGTAAAATTGCCAGTTCAAACTCGTACTGTCACGTCAGACCAAAACATTGCAACAGTATCGCAGAAAACCCAGCTTTGTTTATCTTAAGACATTCACAGCACTTAAGAATCTCACAGTCCAACTTTCACCGCATACTGAATAAATATCTTAGCTTACATGCTGGCGGAAATTAAAACCGGCTGATCATGAACAATGCCAAACTTTCGTTTCTTAAGTACTAGAAATGCAAACAGGTAATCCTGACTTTTTTAGAAAAATCATCTTTAGCGACAAAGCCCATTTCCATCTCAGTGGGTTAGTCAATAGAAAGAACTGCTGCACCTAAAGTTCCAAAAATCTTAGAACAATAGTTCAGAAATCTTTTTATCCCTTACAAGTTACTGTTTGATGGGACCTACCGTAAAATGCTAACTGACTTTCTTTGGGTTATTTTGGGCGTAGACAATTTTCATTTCCAGCAGGATGGCGCTACAAACCGTAGAACAATTGCAGTGCTACACGAGAAATTTCTTGGGTGCACTATTTTGCAAAACTCAGGCATAAATTGGCCCCCCAAATCGTGCGATTTAACTCCGCTAGACTTTTTTCTTTTGGGCTACGTAAAGGAAAGAGTCTACGCTAATGCTCAGCAAACAATTCTAGCCTCCAAAGACAATATTCGAGCTGTTATCCATCAAAATATCAAATGCAAATTCTTGAAGAAAAGATTAAAAAACATAAATGAAAATGGTATAAAAAAAAATTGCAAAACTTTGCCGCGCAACATTGATTAATAAGGCATACCCCAGAAACAAAAGAAAAAAGAAATAGATTTAAAAAACATCTGCACATTCATCACAAAATGTTACTACTTTTACCAAAAGGTTTTTTTAAAGTCAATAATTTTTTTTGCTAGGTTTTGAGAATAGCTGCAAAACTTTTGTCTTAAATTTATTTACTTATCAAAGAATCATTCGTACTGTCACCAATTTTTTTAAATAAAATATGTCATTCAAAAATGTATTGTTATTACTTAATATATAACATTTGGTATACGTTGAGTATAGTATATTTTTCAGTTCCGGATATGTATTTCATGTATAATTAATATGATGGATATTTTTGGGTCACACATTTTAAGATGCAAATTATATTTGAAACGTGCATGAATTTCGCTTTACGTTAATAATTCTGTTTTCACACAGAAATGTACCAGAAGTCAAAATTTGATTGATTACGACGTGAGTTGTAGTTTTCGGGTCGTTAGAGGATCAAGAGCTATTTTTACGTACATTATTCCTATTTCCTATGTCCTATTTCCTACTAATTATTAATAATAAATAAATTATTTTTTTTTCATTTCAAAAGAATTGATTTATATATAAGTTATATGTAAAGTAATATATTTTCATAGCTATCTAGCCTAGGTACGGTGAATGAGTTAATCAAAATTGAAAGAATATACGAGATTAGATCGAAATAAGAAATGTTGTATATAGATGTATAATAATTTCCATAAATTTATCTAACAACGAAAAGAGAAAAAGAAATGGAAAAAAAGAAAGAAAAGAGAAATGGGTATCGTTTGATTTAGTACGACAATGGCCATATTATAATTTAAATGTATCTGTAATAAAATCAAGCAATCAGTACTAAAACGCATGCCATCAAATCCTTTTTAATGCCTGAGCGTTTTATTAAATTGAATTGGATGCCAGGCACAGATGAATTATGTATACAACAAAAATAAATTTTTGCATCAGATTACCTACAGGTGTAGCAATAATGATAAAGCATTGTGAATGATAATCACAATTCACAAATAAATTGAATATTGATACACAAATGAGTTAATTCGAGGACAATCGTCAAAAGAAAGTCAGCGCAGCTGTCAAACCAGTTACTCGACATAATTGACTCACATTCATTTATTATATTTAAAATAACCACCGTAATTACAATCGGCCTTAATGTTCCTTCCAGCAGACATACAAATGAATGAAATTACAAATGCCCGTGTAATCCTAGCGCTAGCAAAATTCCCCGCAATACAATCATAAAACCAAACGAAACAAAATAATAATAATAATAAAAAACAAGATGATGTAAAAATCAATTTGACCCGGCTTTCTTTGCCATATTGCTATATAGCTTATTGCTATATTGCTATATTACTGCATTGCTACATTGCGAATGCCGTCCGTCCATACTTTTTATATTGCAATCCCTCCCATTGAATAAACAACCAAATTAATCACACGGGCGAATATGAATTGGCGCTTTTGAATTAAACGCAATATAATAGCTAATTACCCGTTTTTTCATTAATTAATTTCCTAACTATTCTATAACACGGCTCCAGGATTAATGATGGTAAATATAATTCCTATAATTAATGCGTTCCTCAATGTTAACGGTTCGCCGCAACAATTCACAACTTCAATTAAGTGAATAGAGGAAAAATATAGCATAATTTGTATATTTACAAAACGGAAAAGAACGGACATGTTGCAAATTGGCAAATTGTTACAGCTGCTACAATTAATAACTAGTTAAAAAATAAATTAATTAATATATATATATATATAATAATAAGTAATTAATTAATTCTTATTAAAGCGTATTATTTGTATAATTATGGTTTGATATTAAAACAAAGTTTGAACGCGATGAGCAAGCACTGATATGAACATTGTAAATAAGCGTATTTCTTAGAAGTTGCAGCAAATCTCGATAAATATTTTAATATTCAGCTATAAAAGAAGCCCTATAAAAATCGTGTACATTATACATATTTGTCTAATTGGCAAAAATTCTTCACATATCTGATATCACTGATTATTTACTCTCAATAAATTTTCGGTTCTTAAGAAAATTACAAACATCTTATAATGTCATGCTAAAAGTAACTGCAAAGTTTGATTGTTAAAATGTTGTAAAACTACTACAAAGTTGCATTCCAAACTCAACTACATATTCCATAATTTGCGATCTCATAAAATCTTTAATTTTCTTTTTCCCCTACACATATAAGATTCTATCTTTAACATTTATGCCGCAACATTAAGAATGCAATCCACAATTTGTGTATAAATACACATTTATTAAAACAACAGGGGGGATTTAAACATCAACAACAAAAAAAAAAGAATAACACAAACAATCCCTTTATCCGGTTAAAACTGTCGATATTTTCATCTTAAAATATTTGCACTCGCCTGAAAATGGTTTTAGTTAAGTAAACATTTTCATTGATTATTAGATCTCGTCGGTTCAACGAAATTGATTCGTTTTTATCTTTCATCTTCCATCTCTCATCTCACATCTCTCCTTATATTATACGTATACATATAGAAGAAAAAATACGAAAACTAATAAGAAATTCATTGTTAATATTATATTAATAAAAATATAGGTTATTAAAGTATTTATGTCTGCTGTTGATTTCATAATACCTTATTAATAGCCCGTTTCAATGATATGAATAAATCAATAAGTTATTCAAGTCTACTTAATATATTCATCCAATTTGAATGATTATTTTGACGATTGATTTTCATAACATTTGCTTAATCATTTTTTGTTAAGATAGGTAACATCAGGTTTTATTTAATAAGAAACATCGACTAATAAAATAAGAAAATAAGAAAATAAGAAAATAAGAAAATTTGCAATTAAATAATTAATGAATATGTTTCGAGAGTAATTGATAAAAGGAAATGTATACGAGATCTTGCCACTCACTTCATAGTAAATTTGTGACAGGATGTATCAGATAATTAATAAAGCAGAGTGTAAAATATTGCTGTAAATATTTCCATCTCTATTAAAATTGTCAAGGGTTCTATTTTATATTTAGAAGTAGAAACAGAAACGCTTGTATATATTTTCTACTTTTAGTTGAAAGCAAACAGTACACTTAAGTTGACAATACTTAAGAGAGGCTTTTAATTAATCGTTAAAATCTTCTATATTTAACAGCGTTAGTTGTTTGTATATCTTATAAGAATAAAATTAGTAAGTTCAGCAAAAGCGTGCGGCAACTTTTACCTTCTTCTTCCTATTTTAATTAATTCAATATAAATATCATATATAACATCAAATAAAATGATAAATATATTAAATAATTAATTTAAAAAATCGTTAATAAATAATAAAGTCGTCTTTGTATTGCTTGAAGCATGCAACGCAAGAGATAAAATGTATAGAATTAAATGACATAACGTAACGAGCGGAGGCATGTTTTCCAAATGGAATTACATTAAGTTTCATATTACCCGCGACTCAATCATTCAATATATTTGCTCAGAAATGCAAATATTTCAGACGTAATGATTTCAAAATTATTAAAACTGGTATTGCCACAACCAATTATCATCACTTACAACATTTAACATCACATTAATAATTAAATATCCATACTTTGTAAATATTTTACTGTAATATCGTTAAATCAATGTTTATATAAGCTCAATTAGTTTTGGATACTACATTGCATTGCATTGCCATTCCACCGCACCATGAACGATGCGTTCATTCTATTATTATTATTATTATTATTATTTAATAATTTACTAAACGTATGAAATTACATTTATATTTTCGTATTTATAAATCAGACAGAATGTTAAGTGTTTATTATTGTAACTTCATTGAGTGTATCCAAACTGCAAACTGCAATATGTTCGTATGAGCTATCAAAATAATTATCAAATCCAATTAAACTTGAAATAATAAACAACAAAAATAAGTTTATTAAAGTGATGATTGAAAATTTACAAAAAAACAATTAAAAATAAATGGAAAAATAAATTTCGATGTAGAATAAATGAATTTGGTTTTTATTTCGTTCGCATACATACAGTGTGATCTAAAGTTAAAGTTAAAATAAAATAATTTCCAAAAATGCACTTCTTGCGAGCTTCATTACATTTATAATAAAAAAGAGTTTTTATTTTATTTTATAGTACAATAATGTTTAAACCATATTCATACCAACCATAATATGTAAAAAAAACAAATTTTTGATCATTTTTAATTTGATGCTGTTCGAATAAATGCCAAAATGTTTGAATTTTGTTTAAATAAATGATTAACTACAAAAAAAAGTAAAATTTTAATTTGGATTAAGTGCCAGGTTTTTTACAAAATGTTTGATAAACTTCAAATTATTTATGTTCAACAACAAAATAAGGTTTAATTAATTGAACCAGTCCATAAATTAAAAATATCTATATCAAATTTACTGAAAAAAATATAATATAATATATAGCTAAATTTGAGAAAATATGTTCTAATTATTGATTAGTTTGTCACGTAAAATACAAGAAAATAAAAACCAAATACCATGCGACGTTAGTTCAGAGACGAAATAGTTAGTTAATTGTTTTAATAATAATTAAAATTTAATTTGTTAGCTTATGATAATAGAATTGGAACGAAGAGGTTGCAAAAATACTTAAGATTGTTTTCGCTGAACGAGAGAGATGTTAGGAAGAACAAAGAGAAACGGAAAAGCCACAAGGGGCTGATGGTGATTGATTACTTTACTATCAACCCTCCTGTTTTTGAGGCTAACCCCGGCGATTGAATGATATACTATACTCAAACGACATCCAAGAGATCTATAGAAATTAGTGAAATCCGGGCACAAAAAAACACGATGACTCGAGTGTATATATTAAAGTTGAACTAAAAATGCAATTTCTTTATTGCTTCCTCCTTTCATGCCAATAAAAAAGGGGAGCGGAAAGAAGCGGCACCGGAAAAAAATCTTAAAATGATTGCGCGATGATTGATGCCGGGCCTGGGTGTGAAATATAATATTAGTAATTCTTTTATTTGTGTGTACGTAATCCGTCATTTCTAGACGTTTATCTAAAAAGATTAAATGCCAAGGAATTTTCACGCTTTAAATATATCTATGTATCCAGCCTGATATGCCTGATACTTATATACATGTAATAATAAATTATAAAATCCGTCACCTTATTCGAGCAAATTTAATCCAACTTACCTGAAACAAAAAAAGAAACACATTGTTAGTATCAGAAGAAAATTTAATGAACTCTCAAGGGACGGTGTTGGATATCCCAGAGAGTATATAAAACTATCTTTAATGATTTTAAATAAAAGAAAAAAAATATATATACATATATGTATAATATATATAGGTAGTAAAAATTATGGGTGAAAATATAGCCGAGTGAGCTTGAAAGATAGAACCGCCCCTCCGGAGGGATATATTTAGAGCTTTTAGGCATTTTACTGCACACATACAATGAAGTATATTATATAACCCTTAAATCTTATAAGAGTTCCCGAACTAATAGCCATATCTAGGGTTGCCAAGACCCTTATTTCTTTAGTATATAAACACTTTTATAATACGTATAAAATTTAACATAAAATACTTTTTTATTCATATTTAATAAATATTTTCCTCACAGTCAATGATCTGTATAAGGGTAAATCTGATTTATACACCCTAGGCCCGCATATAAAATTTTAATATCTAAAAGAAAACGAAAGCATTTTATTTATTTTACAGTCAACAACATTTTTAAAACGTTTTACACTCAAATGAATATATTATTTCTGTTATTGAAAAAAATATATAAATTTAATAAATTTAATCAAAAAATAAATTGCGTGTTACATATTTTTCAGACTAAACAATTTCAAAAATCAAATTTCAACTATGACAAAATGAAAAGATCAGTCCTCGGATGATAATATAACAGACAATATCTTTATCAAATAATTACTAAACTAAAATGAACTTTTAATCACTAAAGTTTAAAAAATTACAGATTTGCTTACAATTGTATTATTATTAAATACTCTGAAGATGTTATTTATGGATATATTATAGATTGAAATACAAGAAAAGACGTTGTGGTAATCATAATTGTTAGTTTACATTAGACAATTTTCTATCACATACAGCCTGTTTTTTAGCAAATTTTTAACAAATACGCCATGACCAAATGAACAAAACTTTGATAGAATTGGTTAATAGTTTAATGACATTAAATCTGCATCCACCAAAAATTTTAGATATAACCTCAGAAAATAATTCAAAAACATCACAGTTCTAAAAATGAATTCTAATCAACGGTGTGCTATCAGGTTTTACTTCAGACTTGGACACAGTGCAACAAAAACTTTTACAAAATTAAAGCAAAGGGAAGAGAGTCAATTAAAGATGAACCAAGCAACGGAACGCTTTGAAAAATCTGAAATCTTAGGCGTTCAGATCATCGATTGACTCTCAGATTAATAAAAAAAAAATCAATTTTGACTCACATTACAGTTCATCAAATTTTGACCAATGAATTGAAGATGAGAATAATCTGCGCAAAAATGATCCCAAAAAACCTTTTGGCGAACCAAAAATACACCAAGATTGCCTTGATTTTTTAGAATCGATTGAAAATTTTCTGAAACAAGTTATTACTGATGGCGAGTTTTAAGTACGACTCAAAAACCATGCGCCAGAACATAGACCTCTCCAAAGCCCAAAAAAGCAAAAATAAACAATTCAAAAATCAAATGCATACTAATTGGTTTTTTAGATAGCAAAAGAATCGTCCACAAAAAAGTTTGTGCCTCAAAGCCAAACAGTCAATCAAAAGAAAGGTTTTTGAAAAACTTGAAGGCCAAACATCAAAAACATTTGGGTTACAATTCCTGTAGCTCCTCAGCCTCCTCAATCGCCGGACTGGAGTCTTTGTGACTAAGTCCCTCATCCCGAGATTAAAAATTTGCCTGAATGAGCGACTATTCCTAGTATCCGAGTTAAAACACTGCTATAAGGATTGGTAAAACCGTCTCCAGTGCTGCGTGGCTTCATAAAGAAGTTATTTTAAGAGAGACAATATTGAATTGTAATTTTACACACTTTGTAAATATTATTGTTTCATGTTAAGTATGCAAAAAACTATTGTATTTAGTGTGTTCAACATATTATAATTATGAATATTTTTGTAGTCTCTAGAGACTTAGACATCAATTAAGTTTGATGACATCAGACCAGAATGTATCAAGTACATATATTAAAAAATAGTCATCAACGTTATATTGAATATTTATGACATAATGCTAACTCAAAACAATATTGAAATAATTTTCAGAAATATTTACTTACTAATCTTAATTTGATTAAAAAATCAATTTCTAGTAAGTATGTGATTTATGTAGCCAAGCATTGGTTTATAGAAAGTTTAATTAAAGCGGGTAATTTATGAAATTAGTAAAATCACCGGCGTATAACAATGTATGTTCTGGCAACCCTATGGCTACTCCTCCCAGCTTGTCTAGAACTATTATATAATGAACGTTTTTATTTTTATGGGCGCACAGTAAATTCCGTCCGCTCGTCCGGCCTTTGTTCACATCAATTATCTATTCAAACAAAAATCATTTTTAATTAACACAAACACACGAGGAGCAATAAAAGCGCAGGTAGGGAGAATAAAATTTATCATAAGTCCCTACTGGTAAGAACGCTAATATAGATCCTTAACTTTTATTTATTATTTAGTAATTTTATTATTTCAGCAGTGCCGGATTAGAAAATATTAGCTTCTTTATTGCTACTAATTTAAAAATGTATTTTATTGTTATTGAAATCAAATCACAATATTATTTAAATAAAGTGGAATGATTGGGATGATGTTAGGCTATAGTGGGATAAAGATGCCGCTGCGGCCGTACCGGTTGGCGTACTTTATTCTTATTATTATTATTTAAAGGAAGGTCACAGCTTTATTTACGTCTGTACATTATTGGACGGTAATCTCCAGCCCACGCTCTTACCGGCTCAAATTAGAAGATAAAGGATAGATAAAAAGACGACTAAATTAAGAAAGAACAGAGGTTTTACATTTTTAAATGCTTCAACTCTTTTATAAAGTGAGAACACTTGTTTTAAATATAAATTGATTGACTTTCATAGCCGGTGTTTGTTTGTATATAAAAAAACGAAAAAAAAAATTATAATTAATATAAAATTAGATTTCGGGTAGTTTATACCATCTTGATAATTGATAATGAAGATGTAATTATGGAACATTTTTATTTCTATATTTATTCGGTTAGATTTTTATGTTTTCCTGTGCAAGGAGTGAGCGTTAATGAGAAAAATAAGCAAATTTATGTAGAGATCGCGTTTTTCGTTTGTTTCTAGTATAAAAGCATTAGCGTAAGTATAATTAAGTGTAAGATTCGAGTCTTAATTCAGTATTCGTGTGCGTAGTAAATGGTGGGCTAATTTGTGCGGTTTTTTGAATTAAACCAAATAATGAAGTTATTTTTTTTTTTAATGCGATTATTTTCCAAGGTATCTCTTCCCTGGTGCAGTCAGCATAGCATATCTTCAAATCAACAGCATAAAATTACTCATAATGACTAAGAGTCACGGAACCTTATACACATCTTGTATTCCTCAAACTCGCTTTGCTTTACACGACCGAATACTTGATAGAATAATTGCTAGACAACACAACAATGATGCCCATTATTTACTATTTTACATAACTTTGTTCCTGTAAAAGGTATTCTTATGCCTTTTCCGCCAACAATCCGCTTCAATTACGTTACATGCATCCAGATTCCTCTTTCCACAACAATTACCTACCATCTAGGTGGACGCAACTTGCTTGCTTGCTTGCTTGGTGGACCTGTATCGGCATCCGTACGGTACGGTAACTACGGTACGCTGGACCTCCCCCACAAATCTTATATTCTAACCCTTCAATACAATAAAACCGATGACATATGTAATTATTTTTTTATTAAATTATATAGCCGCACTACGACAGTACAGACAGTACAGACAGTACAGACAGAAATTGTTACTTTAATAATAATAATAATAGACATATGAATTGCCGAATTGAAACGATTCTATAATTATAGTTTATAACTTGATAACTGTTATGTGAGAAAAATCGCACATTTAAATTGTTGTGAATATTCGAGCCTCAGTGCGTACGTCAAAATCACTTTTGTAATGATTATTATCTACCGGTTACCCCAATGAAGACCCAAATATAAGCGGCAACTTCTTACATTCTTATTTTTGCATGTAATAGGCGCTGTTGGTAATATTGATCGTTTAAGGTAATGCTTTACAAGATCGGTTTTACAATGTTGCTTCTTGACGAACACATCAATTGATGATAAAGCGTTATTATAATCGGTGACTGTTTTCTTTTTTCTCGTTTCATCTCTCTTTCTCTCTTTTTTCTCTCTTTCTCTAACACTCTCTCAGTGCCAGCTGATTTATATAATACAGCTGTGGCTTGTTGTTTATAGTAAAGTGTATAAGGTTGTTTGAGATACCAACAGATACTGTGAACTGCGAGTTCGTTCTCGCCAGTTCCGCCAGTTTCTCGTTGGAATGTATACGAGGTGCGGGGTCCAGCTTTTGTCAATGAACTTGCCCCGCTTGCCCGCTTGGGCCAGATCAAGACCTGACCGCATTGTACCTACATAATTACTTTTATTTCCTACACACTGGAAAAAATGCTATTGCATAAATTGTACACATTACAGATAACCTTACAACCTTATATACTGCTTCTTTAGAACGGATCTTCAATTAAAATCACGAATTATAATTATAAATAAGGTTTATCACACTTTCGCGTTTTAAGATGTATATAATCAATTGACAATAACAACAATTTTATTATAGTGATTGAGGAAATAAATAATAATAATAATGAAAACTAGATTATCATTTCTTTAATTCAATTAAGGTTAAATTGAAAAGAATATTAAACCTTCTGTTGCCATTTAATGAATTGTATGTTTTTGTTTGTTCTTTATTTGACTTTATGTAAAAATATATAATTTTGAAATGGGCCATCTGTTCTAATTATAATTCCGGTATTATAAGAAAGGACGGTAAAATTTGAATATGTATTAGGTCAATTAGGTGAGACGGAACTGGGGGCTTTTATATCGATATTAAGAAAATATAGATTTTATTACCCAAAACATAAAATGTTTATTAATGAAGCTGACTGAGCGCAGTTATAAAAAATAAATAAAAGGGTATTTGTAAATATACTCGTATACGAGTATATGATGTCGTTTAGCTACGTCGCGACGTTACTATATTGGATTGGATCAATAAAAACCTAAGAAAAGATAATTTGTTTGCTGATAGTAAATAAACCTTTTAAATTAAACAGATTTAAAACGGATCTATTAAGTAGAATTTTAATTGAAAACGGTAGAGACTATTAAAACGCCATATCTAAGATATATAGTTTCCTTATTGTTCTATTTCATTTTATGCGTATATTATGGCGATCTCATTTTATCGTGTTTGCGTCTGTTGGTCAGCCCGATTTTATCAAAATATTTTCGCATCCGATTGCTGGCTCATCTCCTGCCTATATATTTCTTAGGACCGAATTAATTTTAGGCTTTTCAAAGACGCGCGCTAAATTCATTTCTTAAGCATGTCAAACCCACCCTTTTTAAAGAGCTATTATAAATGGCATCTGGAAGAGAGCTTTTTTAACAATCTAAAAGTATAACAGTTCTATAACTGGTGAGGAGTATGACTGAGACACAGAGAGAGAAAGGGAGAAATTTTTACGTCGGACAATTCAGGGAATCGCGTGTATTTATTTAAATTTCAATGCGTTCTTTTTTTATTGCGAGTGGTCCCGATAGGCTCATTCTATTTTGAATTACATTTCTTATTTGACATTGTCAGCCGAGGCTTCTGCGTTTTTTTTCTTATTCCTCACTTCCAAGTAATTTAATTACACTTTAAAATAATTTGTTGTACGCTCTCGCTCCTGTTTTTTCTTCACCTTTTTGTTTATCCAATGTTGACTTCTAAGAATTTTTATTTATATAAACAGTTAGTGAAGTTTGCATCTTTAATACACTGGTTGAATTAACTGATTTTTTAATTAACAATGTTTTTTCTAATTAGATTCGAAGTAAAAAGTAAAGCCACGCATCGTAAACAATTTGATAACAACACAAATAGCATTGAAATGTAGTTAAAGCTCGACGCAAAATCAGTGGCAAGTAAAAACAAATATCCCAACACCTAATTAAATGGATTATAAAATTAAAAAAAACAAAAGTTTAATGAGTCTTGCTTTTAATTTAATTAGCGTCTATAAAATGTTTTATATAAATATTTGTTAACAATTAACATAATTCCCAAACAATACAAAATAGGTGTAAAACACTATAATAACTAAGCGCTCGTTTGTGTTCATTCTTATGCAAGTTGTCAAACGTTTTATCATTATCATTCTTTTAATAAGCATAACAAATTGTTGCCGTTGGGTAGAACCTATCAGGTACTGTTCGCTCATAAATAAGTTTACATCTATTAACGCTCAATGCAAGCAACAAATTTATTTATTGGATTCTGCAAGCTTAACGTGTATTAGCATAAGTAGATCCGCATACTGAAATGAGATGCTTATATTTTTTTTCTTTTCAAATGGACGTTCCCTCCGACAACGGGGCGAACACAGCACAGGAAAATATAAATTCCAAGCGGGGAATCCAATTATAGAACCAAAAATCTGATCGTGTTTTCCGCATAACCAGAACCAGTTTTAGAGTTAATAAAAAACACTGTAATATATTAATATTTAAATTTATGTGTATTAATATACATATTATTTTAAAACAATCGAATAGCTAATTTATTTTTTTATAATAGATACGACAATTTAATTATTGTGACAATTTACATTTTATGTGTTTTACAAATCATAATTTCTACTTTTACTACATTTAACAAAATAATCCAAATTACTTACAAAACTAACAAATTTTAATCTTGATAGTATTGAAAAGTTTTTAGAATATTAGTTGAAACGTTTAAGCTATCCGAATTAATAAAACAATGTTCAAAAATCCCACAAAAAGTATTGTATTAATTTTAATTCAAAACATTACAAGAATGTTAAAAAAAAAATTTCATCTATCTCTATAAAGTTACACATTTACTACTTGTTTGTATCACCGTCCGATGATGGTCTTGTAAAGGTTGAAACTAGTTACGGTTTTTAAATATATTCGTGAACTATCAGATTGTAACGACCACCACCATTCAACTTACTAAACAATTGATTTCCGAATTTTCTAGATGGTTTAAACAAATATTAATATAATATTATGTTCATTACATTTGAGATTAGATTTAATTGCTCAATTGAATTCTTAATAAACAATGGGCGTGATAAATGATCACCATGGTAAATTAAAAACTATTTAAAACCACAACCAAAAAATCAATTCCATTCATTTTAATTGTTCCTTAGTTATGTTTGTCCTAAAAGTTATTTCTTTGTCTCTTTCCTACTTGCTTAATATGCGGTTTACCTGATCATATTTGATGTAATTTATAATTGGAACAGATGGCATGGTCTTTTAAGAAAGATCACCGTATGTATTTAATTCTGACCAATAGTATTGCAACCACAATTATATTGTTAACTCGAATGGTTATTATTATTTTTTAGAAACCACATATAGAGTTCTTGCCATAAGAGAATTCAATTTCTATATAACCGTTTGTGGGGATATTGGGGAAGAATTATTTATTGTCGCGCTTATTACTTGACTTTATAATAAATAAATCATAAAAATTGATTTAGAACTGATCACCAGATCATACAATTCCAACAAAAACGCTTAAATACTATAATCCACGTGCCAAATTTGTATAAATACATGGTTATAATAAGTGTTTTTGTTCAATGAAATAACAGCATCGTTTAGTTTATGTTTATTAATTAAGTTAAAGCTTTTATAAGGCGTTTTTTTCTTCATAGAGATAGCATATTTTGACTCATTATTGTAAGTACACTTACCAAGTTGGTAGAAAAATCGAGAACCAAGAATCAAATGATTGACTTACCTATAAGAAAAAAGTATATTAATATTTTATGCTAAAAATATACAAATAAAATAAAACTTGTAAAAACTAAAAAGCACCAGAAATGATTTTTTTTTAATTTGTTTTTTTTTTTAATTTTCATCTCCGAAAAATGTAAAATAACTAAATAGCGTTTTGGGTTTATTTTGATTTGAATTGATGTTTAAATGATCAACATACGCAAGCGGCCAAGTTAGTAAAATTATTTAGCTACGCCATCTCTTGCAAAAAACGGCTGCGCACGGTAAAGAATTATAGTTTTGATTAATTTTGGTTCAAACTGCTTTAAACAAAATAAAACATCAGTATTAATAAAAATGATTTGTTTTTTAACCTTGATAGCCATAGATATAGTGTTTTTACGGCATGGGCTTAAATTTTCTTAGTAAATTATTACCAACCAATTATGTTTGTATTAACCTGGAACCTGAGGTAAAAAAATATTGTATATTTATATAATATTTTCACCCTTGAATACCAAGGTGTTAAATTGCTTCCAGGTATATAATAAACATAATAATCCGCTGAGATAGTTTAAGCCTAATTATCAAGTACAAAAATATAAAAAAAAAGATTATTCACAGCTTCAAACCAGGGTCTAGGGAAGAAACCAAAAACTACATTAGAGCAGAGTCTGCCTAGATTATTTTAAGGTAACATCCTAACAAACCATTATAAAACTTTCAACTCTCAAAATCCGAGCTACATTGTTATTCATTATGAGCCAAACTCATCAACTTTTAAAAAGAACATAATTTTAAAATCCAATATCAAAAAAAACCTTAAGAAGATTGAGAAGATCTTAAAAATTGATAGCTTTAAAGACCTTTATAAAACTCCAGAATGTCTAAAAATTCTTCTGATAATTCTTAGTTATTCCCAAAAAAAGTAATAAATCCGTTTATGTAGACCCTGTTCAAAGAGTTTGAGTAAAACGTGTCTGTCGTTAGGATACTAAAAGTCAACGAAACAAACTGAAACTAGTCACAAAAGATGCACAATTCAATGTACATTCACGTGTTTAAATCGTATGTGTATGTCGTTTAGATACTAAATCTCATTGGAGCAAACTAAAACTAGTCCTAAAATATGCGCAAATCAATGTAGTAGCTTAAATCGGTTTATGTAGACTTTTGCATTGTCAATAATGCTTGTTTTAAACAATTTCAAAAACTGTTTTTTTTTTATAATTTAATAGTTGGTACAATAATTTTGCCGACAAAATAAGAAATTTGACACACTTTGCTACTGCTACTACTACTAGAAAAACTTTAAGCAAATAAACCTTTATAGAGTTTCTACAGACAATTTAAAGTTCATTTTAGACCATAATTCTAATTAGAAATCTTTGCATTACGTATATTTCTGCAACGTATAATACACATATAATTATTTTCCAGGAAAATTAAATTGATTTGTAAGATGAGATATCGTACAATATTTCAAAGTAGTAATATACTTTTCTAGAAAATAATATTACCTAGAATTAATAATATATAAGAAGTAATTTAAAACGATATAATATGGAACGAAGCTGTACTTTGTATATTAAACCGTATTTCATTTTCTTAGAAGAATATGATATATAATGGAAGTCTAATATGCAAATGTCTTTAAATCACTTGTAATTTGTTTCCTGTACAGAACAGGATATTTATTAATTTGTATCATTTTTTTTTTAATATTTCAGAATTATTTTTTATGTCAAAACAATATAAATTTAGATTTGAATTAAAAAGTAAACATTAACCTTGAATACTTGCGTATTATAATCTTCAAGAAATAATTTTTATTAAACAATCTCCACAAAAGCAAACATTAAGCTTATGTTGTTTGTAAAATATCTAGGTCATTAGTCAACTTTAGATCGGCAATAATTCGAATAGCCATTAATAATAATATTACTTATATAAATTTGATTAATATATTCTCGTAACATATTAAAATAAAATTGTAAATATAAAATTTTTGTTAAACGTTAATTTGCTTTTCAGTTTTAATTGTATGTGTGTATGTAGTTGATTGTTATGATATGATTAAAATAAGCCTTTTTATATAAAGTTGGAAGCGTGAAAAGCGGTTAACAAAATAATAAAACGGTTTAATATATCATATTCATTAAAGATAATACATCTCCGATTGTTGGTGCAAAGCGGCTATCTAACTGAACAAATTAAAACATATTGTAGTACCCAACATTTATCACTATAAAACAAAACGAGTCAGGTATATTACACCGGAATCCCTCCCACCAACTCACAAGTCTCACAACACTCTGCATAATTCATTTACAACTAAAGAATACCGTCTAGCTTTTGAAAGAATACGAAGAGAATATCATCCATCTATCAGGCGTGACAGTCCTATTGTCTATCTACAGTTCATAGGGCCGGATTAGGCATTAGGTACTGGGCGGCAATAGGCTCCGTGTGTTCTTCTTTTTTTTTGCTTTTTAACATTAACATTAACGTTGTCTTCCATTTCCATGTCCCGGCGCAAACCTCTTAGTCTCAGTCTTAGTGGATATATAAAAAGCATGCAGTTATGTCTACAGAGTGAACCTATTCATTTTCTATTATTCCCTCCAGCACCCACAATTATTAACGCCTTTTGTACTGCTACTTGTACAAATTTCTTACACGGTTGCCATTCGCAAAACCTTCAAATTCCATTCAATACTAAATCACTACAATATATTTACCGTAATGTACCAACTGTATTCTTGCCATCTAGAATTATGACAACAAACATATTTTAATATATTGTTTATACAATGGAGGCTACATGTAATCCATTTAATCCATTTAATCCATTCAATTGAGCTAATTGTTTACGTTCTGACATTTTATCACCCATTATTATTTCTTACACCTATACACAAACAACCATTTGTATTTGTGTTTTTGTGTTTATGTCATTCGATAATTGTTCAACATAAGATATATAAAAGGATCAATTATCACTACAATTTACTTCTAGCAAATCTACATTTATAATTGCACAATCAATGTGAAATTATGAGCAATACTTACAAGTTTACCCAAAATTATTAATAAATATTTGATGAGTAAGTATATAAAATATTTGTATCAATAGACGTTTTTACGAAGAGTGCATTAAACGTCTGTTAGTTGAAGGGAGGCTTATTTTCGCTCAAAGTTTATAGTATGTCAAAAAACATGATTGCCATTGTCTCGTATAGGAAAATCCTTAATGGATAGATTTTACGACACGTTAAGCAGGTGTATTGAAGAAAAATCGACAAATAATAAAGTTGTCACATGTGAGAATTGCAGACAAGATATCTCCCCGCCGAATGACAGTTCCAGTACCAGGGCCATGTAATCCTTAAACTCTCCTGAAAAGCTCCGAATTCTTCTTTGCGGCATTTTCGCTTCGTCGCTTTTATGTTACATCCATGAGTGCTCCACGCATTTTCCTCCTTAAAACCGATTACAAATCCTTCATATATAAGTGGCCACGCTTTTTATATGCACGCACGTATGTGTATTGATATTGAAATGTTGTAAGACATTCGGAAACAGAACGATATTTCAGCATTTCAGCAACTCACATTATATGTAGTGTAAGTCATAAAATTATATATTACAACCGCTCTTAAAAATGTTATATAATGTAAAATTAATAATGCATATTCCTTTAAAGTCCTAAAGCAATACTATTCAATTTTGATTGTGATTTATTCGCTGCTTTCTATAAAAATTTGTTACATTGTGTAAAGTGCATGCAGCCTGTTGTCTAGTCGCACATACCATAAAAGCGCGATAACAATAAGGCTATAAAAATGATTGCTATTAATCTTAGGAATCTCCAGTTCGCTTTCATTCTATTCGCCACTATACAATATTTATTTTATATTATATTACTATTACATTAAAATTATAATTATTATTATTATCGACTCTTATGCAGGCCGAACACCAATGCATGCTCGTTTGTTCTCATGTATTAAATATAGTTAATATTAGTTAACAAGAAACTTTATTGAGTCTTACTAAGAATTCTATAAAACTTATTTTGCATCATGTTTCACTGTATTACTTAGAATTTCTCAAGACGTATGGCATGCATACACTACATCCACATTTAAATGCGGATGAGACATTTTCAATCTAACTTAAAATTTCATTACGTTTAATAAAACTCACACTGGCGTTAAATCAATAACTAATAAAATAGTTCATTAATACTCATTTTGACTCAACGTTCTATAAAGTATAAATACGTAATATATTAATGATTGTTTTGAAAAATTCAAATGTGAAAAGCATTGACCACTTCGTGGACTCACAATAAATTAATCAAAAAGGTTGCTCCCAAAAATAAATTTTGTAACCTTTCAAAAGCTAAAAGCTTTTCAAATATCATGAATCATTGATTGGAGCATGTTTTAATGATTCCAATTAATTGTCCTAAAACTGTTCATATAAATAAATACTAATTTCATTTTATAAATAATAAGATTATGATAAATTACAATATAAATAAAAAATGATATAAGAAGAAACATTTTCAGATAATATATACAAAATTTCTCGTTGGTTGATTGGTTTTTTGTTTTTACTATATTTTGGAAGTCTAATCCAGCATTCCTGGTATTTAAAATTGCTTCAAATATATTTATTAAAAATAAATAATTGAAGTATTAAATAATTGAACAATTAAATACATAGAGTGTCTTATAAGATTAGACTTGGATCCAGACAAACAACCTAGAACAAATTTCATAAAAATAAGAAACTTGCGACAAAAACTTAAACAAAGAAACACGCTACAGATTTGTCAAATGCTGCGTATACTCCATACTATTATATAAAGTTTAAAACTAGACACTAAAGGCTGCAACAATGAATCGCTAGAGTCCTTTGAGATCTGGACATTTCGTAGGATGCTGAAGATACCCTGGACGGACCGTGTAACAAGCAACAAAATCCTCAAAAGGATGGGCAAAGAAAGAAAGCTTCTCGTCAATATTAAGAAAAACAAAAGACAAAATACCAACTCCTGAAAATTGCTATGGAGGGCAAAATAAAAGGAAAACGTGGTTTAAGAAGAAAAAAAATGTTATGGCTCAAGAACATACAAAGGATTGATAATATTCACAGATTTATGGTGAAGAACTATACAATCTTGTTGATAAAATTAGAATGCCATATCTTATCAAATCCTTTAGAAATGTCTAGAGCAAAATTTTCTTCATGCTTGTCTAAAGAAGAATTCCATTTGTGACTAACATAAGTCTGTTGTCAAATGTTTTTAACAAAACCCATATTGAGTATCTGAGATAAAGTTATTAATTGAGATTAACCAAATTAGTGTAATATACCTATAGTTAATAGCAATTTCACTGCACTAGGTTCTATTATTTCCTCAATATGAATATGTCAATTTAAAATAAATAACAGTGTACTAAAAATATAAAATTAACATATTCTATTAACCACGTCACTCGTCAGCAATAAACAATAATAAATATTCTGACATTCTCCACACAAATCATATATTTATTTAATTTTTATTTCTAATAAACGAGTTTGGAAAACATATTAACCTATTACGGAACCTTTTATCGTAATGGTAAGTACAATCATTCTGCAATAAAAAAATGCAAATTTCAAGCATATATGTAAATACCAGGGTCTGATATAACGCGCTGTGTTGTTATAAAAAATTTATATAATATTCCAACCTTGAATAATTGAGATAAAAATCTATGTCCATCCAAAACTGAAGAAAATGTAATGAATAATTTTATAAAGTTCAATGGGTTATGCTAAATCTAGAAATTATTCGTAAACATTATATATGTAATAAATACTATTATTATTATTTTACTGATTAAACATAAAATGCGCGACGCAATATAGAAAGAAATAAACATTAGATTAGCTCCTATAAATATACAAATTCACGAGATTGACCAATCTCGATAAAGAAATAATTTAATTTAAATGTATGATGCCTATAGATTCTAAGCAGATCAAACTATAAAAATGCTGCTAATCGCATTTTAATAAATCACATTGCAATGTAACAATATAATCAATACTTTTAAGTTTCTTTGCAATTGAGATAACTGAAACCAACCGCATGTAAACCTCTAACAATTAAAATACCTAGGGTATCAAATTACGAAATAATTAAGATAATAATTGTTTTGGTATACCAACTCCACCGCTTATTCATCACACCACCTACACATACAAACACACACTGTTTTGCAGAATTGCCAACATCAAATCAACCAAACTAATCTAGCTACTTTACAAACAAATTAAACTTAATTAAGATTAATTTATTAAATAACTAATTTAATTCAATTAATCAATCAATAATACTACAATGAATCGTATTCAGTAAGATAAAGAAATCGATTGTAATATAAAAAAGAAACTAGGTTGGCATCTAGTGTTTTAGTGTTTCACACCATACCTGTACTGGCTGTCAATTGCTAGTAGCACTTCGTATTTGCATGCTGATTTCGCTTGCGGCACGGCACAATGTTTCAATTCAAGAAAAGTAAGTTATTATTTAATTTAATTTAATTAAAGTAAATTTTTAATTTATTTATTTTTAGGGTTAATCGGGATTTTAATGTATTTGGTGCCAAGACATTGGATCTTCATAAACATATATACGTTCTTCTACATGGTGTATCTTTTAATTTCATATTTCACATGGAATCGAGCAAAATTGATAGAATATACCAGATTGATGAAACTACAATCTACACAATCTGCACCGGGCTCGTCAGATGGCGATCAAAATGATTATGAAAACCGTGATAATATAGAAGCTGAACCGGAAATCAAAGAACCTGATCCGATACCGATACCAAACACTTTTGATACTTATTCCGTTATTGATTCATCAGAATCTTCATATAGTGACAATGAATTTGACGACAAGGATATCCCTGAACACCCCATCAAAAGGTACCCCACAACCACAGGACAAAAAAAGGATAATCTCGCAGAATGTGAAAACCAAAACAATGTTGACATCAATGATAGGGAAGTTCCCAGATGTCGTTGCAGAATCTACAGAAATCCGTATGAGCGAAAATATTTAGATATTTAATTGAGTATGTATTTTTTCATAATAATCTATTAATTATCAAGTAATTATTATATAAAACGTATTTAATTTTCTTTCTAGTAAGCATTTTAATGTAATTGTGATTTTTATTCAATTTATAATTTATTTTGTTAATTTAAAATGATTCTGTGTGTGACGGATTGAACATTTTTGTTACTATTACACAGATTAATAAATAAAAGCTTGCTATTAAAATTTCAATATCATTTTATTATTAAATTGTCATTTTCAGCCCTTAAATTACAATTCAACTAAGTAAACAATAACTGGGTAGTTTTTTTTATAATTAAGTTAATATATTAAATATGTAGTTTGGAAATTTCATGTTTCATTATTCATTGTGTCAAATGAATCATTGCAGAACGTACTAAGTAAACAACTACAGTGTCTGTTTATATAATAAAACCAAACAGCTCTTATTTCTGTTTAGATAATACTACACTTTGAATGCAATAACAATGATATAATTATATGTCCACCTTTGTTTTTCAATAAGCAAACATTGTAAAGTATATTTCAATACTTTTTCATTTCATATGAATTTTAAACAAAATATTTTAAAAGAAACCATTGATTATTGATTGTTTAGAAATGCAATTCATAAATAAGTTTTCAAATCAATCACACAGGGTGTCTCAAAATTATCATCAAGTATATACTTTAATTAATAGTTGGAAAACGCAGCTTATCAATTTAATTTTGAAATATTTGCAAGTACTTAATGATTTTTAATATGGTTTGGTAGGTATAATGCTAGGGGTTAGATGTTAATAACATCGTTTAATAATAATCAATATAAAATCAGAAGATCTGGGTAATTATTTACAAATTAATTCCGAAGTAATTAAAAGTAGTAATTACGGAGCAAGTATCGATTTAGCCTGAAATTAAGAGGTAACTAAAAAGGGGGTAGAAGAGGCGGCTAGGACCCTTTCCGCCATGTCCCGACGAAGAAGGCGGCTTCCAGAGATGTTTTGTTTTATATATTTTTTTGCTTTATTTTTTTATCGTGCGGGGCGACGATAATCCATTATAATTTGTTCTTTCGTAGAATCTGAGCATATTTTTTATTTCTCGCCGTTTTACCAGTCCACACTCATTTCGCATTCATAGAGATTAAGATAAAAAGAAAATAAGCTGTTTTTTTGAACATCAATAGTGTTTAGTATGTGCAGACATTTTTTGTTGAGTTTTTACAAATAATATTTTATTTTGTTAAACAAACAATATTAGTATACAGGGTGATCCAAAGTTAAACAATACTTAAGAAGTGTGTGTGGAAAAACTCGTATGAACAGTTAGAAATGAGTGGTTAATGAACGAATGTGGTTTGAAAGTAACACCTATAGACCAGTACGAAAGTAGAATTCTAGGTTGGTTTGGTCATGTTGAGTGAACAAATGAGGGTAGAATAACAAAGCAAATCTATGATAAAAATGTATCTGCATCAAAATGCAGAAGTAGACCACTTAAAAGTTAGCTGAAGGTTGTAGATAAGTGCAAAAAAAATTAAATGTGGAAAGAATAAGAAAGCATGCATGACCAGATGCATGGACATTGCTGAAGCAAAATAAGTGTGTAAGAACAGAAAAGCGTGGAGACAATTGTACGAAGTAAGGTTTCAGAACCAAACTGGACTGTTGTACAGTGTTACTGCCTACTCCAAAAGAGAACGGCTAGGTATGTATGTTTTTCAACAGTCAATAATTATCAGCTTGCGTTGTGTAATTAAATGATACCAGCTTACGTTGTTGTAATAACACTCAAACGCAACTTATTTTCCAAATCGCTTCTGAAATACGTCCATGCTTTTATAGTATATATCAAAACATATTAACTAAATAATTAAATTTGCAATCCAAACTTCCTCATCTCGAAGTATTAGATCTGTTATATGCTGTTTTATACTAAGTATTACTCACTACTATCAGTCAGTCTGTATAGAAATACTATAAATTCTCCTCTTGACTAATTGATTGTAGAAATATTAAACACAAGTTTGAATTATGAGTGTGACTTTAATACTTGGCTTGAAAATAATAAGCTATTTCAAGAAACCATTTACAGAATAAAAAAACTAAACAACTAGCAAATATTATGACAGGCTTTGTCTGCACTATTACAGTTAAAATAGTAGATAATATAAAAATACCAGCAACAGCATAAGCAGCATACAATTTTCATAAATTAAAATTGTTAGGATCGGGAAAAGTGCCAACTAAAAATTTCGTTTAATTTGAAAACAAAGGGAATTACTTCTAGATTATAAATTATTGTAAATAGCATTTTTAATTAGGCGTGAATTTAATCCTGCCATGACAGGCACATTGTTATTTTTTTGTTGTTGTAACAAAATGATTCCATAGAGGTTTGGATTGATGTTTGAGCAGCGGTGGGATTATTTAATGTTATCAATGTCAATTGCGACTGGCTACTATAATGAACGTTGTAAATTTTGCATATTGTAAAATGGTGGGTGGGTGGTTGGTTGGATATATATATATTTTTTTGTAATTTACCCGGTTGGACGGACGGTTGGATATGTAATAATGAAACATGCAAGAATAAAGCAATAGCTTTTAGTAATGTCGGGCATGCGTAAAGAAAAGGGTCCGGCGCCATGAAATTGTTAAATGTACTGTAAACTGATAGTCCCTTTTTCATTGCACGATGTATCGTGGCTGACTTTTGGCAGATTTTTAAATCGTAATAATAACAGATTAATCCCGTCTGTTATATTTTTTGCTTAGAAGCCACCATATATAAATTCATGCGTAATATACGATTTGCTTGTTGGAATTTCATTATTTTTTTACATAAACGCTGGAAGCAATCCAAGCAGAATTTCCAAGCAAACTATCAAGCTTAATATAGTAATAATTAATTAAAAACTGTGTAATCAGCAGCGTTAAGATTATAAAGTGAATACAAACATCGAACACCGGCTTCGTTTATGCAGATTTTTTGGCCAACCACCGCCGCCCTGAATAGTTTTGCGGATACACATTCCTGTCTCTATTAATTTCAATTTTAATGTATCCGTTTGACATTTTAGAAGAAACAAATATTAATTATTTTATGTTATGTTACATTATTGATAAAAAATCAATCTTTTCTAAATGTCAACTTATAAAATGTATACAGATTTGATTACGCGGATGATTGGGGCTTTAAGTAAAACAGTAGCCATAACCAACTATTTTTTCGCATTACATGTATATAGATCATTAATAATGATGTTGTATTATAACATGGTTGAACCGGTATACAAAATGACAGTGATTAATAGTTATATCTACATCGTAGGTAATGTGAAAATACCACAGCTAAACGGGCCAAATACTCGCTCGGATTTTTGACGCATAAAATCGTAAACAAAATCGTGCATTGTGAGCATTGTGAATTCAATGCCCTGATATTATTAATTACTTCACCATATTCCAGTATGATGAATAGCGCTTCAACAATATTTTAATTTATTCTTTTAATTTAATTGACGGACAACATTTCACGTCAACCCAAATTATTTTATATGTTTCTATTATCATCTCTATAATAGCTCGCTAACAAAAATATCACTAACCATATCAATTTGCTATTAACTAATACACTTATATCCACTATCCTCTATCCGTACACCCCAATTCATTAATTTCAAATACTTTTCGAGGCTTCACCGTTCAATTACATTACAAAACGGATCAGCATTTAAGTCCCCTGCTTTGATATATATCGAGTATGTATTTGTACTAACCACAAAGCAAAGCCTATAAGGAGTAGTATAAGTAGACAAAAACTACCCATAATTGACAATGTAAGAGAGTAAAATTTCTTGAAAAAATCCTCAATAATTTTAATAAATTAAGCTAAACTTTGTACAATTATAGTTTCATTATGTTATTTCTGAAACTCTGGAATCAATTTTATAAAATATGATTTTTTTGTAATACAAATATTATACACATCAGTTTATTATATTACAAATGGTTTAATTTTATAATAATTACAAATTACAAATTACAAAACTAATCCAATTATCATAAAAATACTTCATAAAAATCTATCAATATGGTTGGAACATATGTAATGAGCAAAGAGAAAAAATCATTTTTGTGCTGTAATTACATTTGTACTTAACGGTTTTAAGAGATTGCCAATTAAAAATTGTAAGATAGGTAATTTAGTGGTAATTGTTTGCTGATTTATCACATCTATTTTGTAAAAATATTATTAATATAAAAAAAAGCAATTATTCCAACTCATATGATATGATATACACATGATACATTAGTTTAGAAAACATAAATGTTCATTCACAATGAGTGAATTACTAACTGCAAAAGGAATTGTAAATACTAAATATTATTCATGATAATAGTCAATGTTTCAAAACAACTATAATATGCCACAAATAACAATACTTTTATTAAGTATAATGAGTGCAATTGATTTTATAATACATATTGAACTGTTATCATAACAAAACTTTCAAAAATGTTCTCAGTTAATCGTTGACGCTTTTGCTTATCTCTTCATATCAATTTCAAATATTTGAATAAAATGTATATTAAACTTAAATGTACTCGATTGTTGCTATACTTTATTCATTTTCACGTTAAAACCTGCATAATTCACGCAATATTCATGAATGCTGAAGGATACCCTGTTTATTGTAGCTAATTATATGTAAACTGAGTTTGTTTCTGTTCCCGCGCTCTATCATGGAATTGAATAGAACTATAGTAAAAAAAAATTAAATTGCCCCACAAAACTTTCATTATTATAGATAAAAATAACACCATCTTCATCATTATAATTAGTCAAGACTTAGCTCAAGAATTGACCGAATCTGCTAGAATCACCCAGTATAACAATAGAAAGAATTACGTAATAAATTTTATAAACAAAGACTGGATTAAAAATATTAACTTAATTTGTAAAAGTAATTTAAGTATTTATTTAACTAGATGGCAGTCGTTTTGAAACTCTAATTCCTTCTTCAGTGTACGTCTGCCTTGCAAATCTATTTACAAATTAAGTAACTATAATCATTATCCTCGGATGTTAATATTTAACAAAATTATTCATATAACAAAAGAACGTCTTAATCTATAATATAATAAAAGAATTTTGTTGAGTGGTATCATATGCGTCCTTGCCTGGTAGAATATGTTGTATATAATGATTAGTCCGGCCCTGAAAGCAGCGGAAACCCCGCTAGCTCTTATGATCACCCAGACCCTGACTAGTGACTACTTCGATTACAATTACCTCAAAGATATGAACATTTTAATATTTGCTGATGAGATAGAAATCGTAATGACTATTTTCACGCCCGAGATTGCCGAGATTGTTGTGGGGCGTTGAATTGGTAAGATTTGTCCTTGCTGGATTTTGCTATGTATAATTAAACCTTGCCTAGAAATGCGTTATGCGTTGTTCCTTGTTAGAAATTATTTATTTCATAATAATAAAATTTTAGTAATAATCAAAGAATGGAATGATGATGAGACATTGAGTAAATTGTGCAATGAAGTAAGGGGAAATATGTTATAAGGATATTTATTGTTATTAAAATGTTGGAAGCAATGAATAGTTGGTTATTCTTTCATTTAATAATGCAAATGCATGTAAAGTTAAAATTTACGATATTAATCCGGCGTGTGGAACATAGGTAATTGCGATATGATCTTAGAATTTATTTATTTAAGTATATATAGATAGATATATAGATATATAGATGTATAGATATTTTAATTAAATAAGCGAATACGAACGAGTACGTAATTGCATTGCGTTGTTCCTAATATTTTTTTAAAGTCGTGTGGCCTTCAATTAAAGCATAAGTACGTGCAAATGAAAGGAACGCCGGAGAGCTTTCGATTGAAGCGGAGGAGAAAAAAATGACAACGAATTCTTTTATGGGAAACTATTGTTTTGGCATGACTAAGTATAAGTATATGTGTAAAACAATTTCAACATAACATATAATGCATTAAAAGTGCTCGATGCTCGTGCAATATTGTAAATGGCAAGGCAAACGGCAAAGGCCTTACATTATAATAAGTGTAAAGATTCATTTCGATTATTAAAACCAGTTATAATATTATGTTCACACCCACCGGATTCTTTACATGAAAACCGAGGTAAAGGTAAGACGCACGCCCATCTCTATCACTGCACTCAATGGCCCAAGAAATTCACTTAAAATGAAAAGCATCTTATATTAAGTGTGTACTTGTGTGGGGCAATGGCAATGGCGCAACAGTGTAGCGTAGCTTTATCGCAATAGACCAAGTCGAGATGCACTCCATTAAAAAGTGTCCTATCTCAGAGATCAGTGACGAGACAACGAGTAGACAACTAAACAATGTCACAAGTGTACGAGTGTACACAAACCACGAGAAAAAAACATACTGCTAAATACTAAATGGCTCTCTCCCATTCAACCCTTATTCACGTACAGTTATCTCAGAAAAGTGGTCGGTGGTCTGTCTTCACACCTCTAACCGACGTTTTACAACCTCTTTCACTCTTTCATGTATATATATAGCATTTGATTTTTGTTCTTTTCTCATTATAGTATCACATTTCTTCGCATAATTTGTATGCAAAAATAATTGTCATTATTTTCAACTACATACATATTTACCACCCAAGTATTATATTTATTATTTATACACCTAAAATAGCACCCACCGATTCGCACAATGGAATCAGAACTATTCAATGTACATTTCCAATGCATCGCTACTATACTTTTTAACACAATTTTTGAATGTTCGTTGCTGGAATGTTTATTAAATGCCGCGGTTGCTTTGAAAATTTATTGAAAAGCATTTATTTACCAGCATGACATTTCATATGTAATCAAAAAGGGTTCAAACTGTATTTATTACATGTCAATTCAAACATGTATGTTTTATGAATTTACCACATTTTCAATTATTGATTAATTTTATATTAATTAAGCTTTTTCACTAACTAAACAATTCATATTTTAAATAGTATATGAAATGAAATTAAATGTATGATTATTTAAAAATTATTAAACAATATTATTGTTTTACAAAAAATGAATTGGAGAGCTATTTGACATTTCAGATTCAATCTTAGCCAATATTCTATTTCATAAAAAAATTACGGAATTAGAAGGCTCTAGTGGAACCAAAACTAGTGATGTTTTATTTTCATTAAACACTTTAAATACCATCAGAAGTTGCTTCAGTAAATTTATATCAAACCAACAATTCTCCTCAAGAAAAAGGTGATACATGCTCAATGACAATCGTAAGTGCTTAGCACTTTTTAAACATTTGAGTTAATCTTCTTTGTATTTCGAGATGTACCACTATGGTAAGTGTTGTGTTGATGTATTTGAATGTCCTACACTAAACCACAACAATTTTCAAACATAAATCTTAACCTTACTTCTTCGAGATTACTGATAGTAGAATAGCATTATTTGTGTGAATAAAAACGCTCAAATAAGATTGATTCCTAATGCAGTTATTGAGATATATTGATGAATGTTTTATGTAAAATCAAGTTTCAGCTATAAAAATAATTTTAATTAGTAGTAATAAATTAGAATAATAAACAATGTTTGAAATGCCGATGGAATGTGTATTTCTATATTATACAATTCGATTTTAAAAGTTGTCACATGAAAATGGCCGCCGGAAGAAATGTGTAAGTAGATAGAATCTTCAGAATAAATTGGTTATTAAAAAAGGTACATTGAAGTTTTAAGTGCGGCACATTCCATCGAGTTATAATAATATTAACTTGTTCATTTCGAGACTTGTCATTCTGATGATGGTTATGACACTTCTATAATTAAAAGCGTACAGACAAAATGTAACCAATAGAATATAGAAAAAAAAATGTAAATGAAAGTGTCGCGTCGATGTTCGTTTGTTTTATTTATACGCGATTTGTATACAAAAAAAATATAACTGATACGGCAAGGGAAGAAGATTAGTACGACCAAAGCTTTTTTGTACGTTTCAATTCAAACACCTAGTGAAATTCATGACTGTAATGGACAGATTAATCGAATCATTCAGAACTATCTGCAGCTTTTAAATTTTGATATTTTGTTGCGCTACAAACGCGATTCAATTTTATAGCACTACAGACCATTTAATTCTCCTCATTTTTATAGTTTTTTATTACTTACTTAAACCCGCACATATTTGTAGCTATGTTACAAATTTCAATTAGTTACATTTTCACCCGACCTCAAACTCCATTTACATAAAGCCCATTTTCGTTCACAATTAATGAATGGAGTCAGGAGTCTTCATTCTCCTAAAAACTATTATATTACACTTCATGCTTGCACAGTTAAGCCAGTCGTTGTAATTGCATATTTAATCATAAAAATTTATCGAATGAAACATAAACATGGCTATTAAAATTATCAACGCGAAGAACCATTTCATGGTAGCATTATGTGTGGTATTATAGAAGGAATATGTACTGATTCAATTCTTTTTCTTGTTGTTGCTTTGCCGTTGCCGTTTGTGACTCGATGTTGTTTGTTGCTTGGCTATTGCGGTGGATTATGAGATTCATAACCGCAAAATTCCAGCTACATTCATTGGATCTGGTATATATAATACTAGTTGTTTTTACACGAATTAGAAATTAACATGAAAGTTAGATTAAATTACAATAGTTACAGTATCGATTTCTATAAAAAAACCTTAAGAATTAAATTAATTATATGTAATTATAATAATTAAAATTAAACACAACTGCTAATTATCGAAGACATAAAAGTTTTATAAACAGTGCAAAAAAAAGGTGCTGCTGTTGAAAAATCCTTTTATACAAGCTGTGTAAATTAAGAAATAAGAAAGGCAACGTAATGAACAGGGCGAGTTTGAACTCGCATAAGTCATTTAGTTGTCCGTAGCAATTTATTTCGTAAAACAGACCTACGGAGGTAGTGTTTTGTTAAGAGCCCAGGTGTTACGCTTGTTTGAGTTATATTAAAAAAAAAGTCAATTAAATATGAACCGATGTTGACAGAATCTGGAGTCTTGTGCGTTCAGATCAGATTTTGACCAACAAATTGGATTTTGACCAAGAAATATGCACAAATATAGTTCCAAAAAACCTTTCGAAGAATCAAAATAACATCAAATAGAAAAAGTGCCTTGACTTTTTGGAATAGATTAAAATAATACCCATTTTCTAAAACAAATCATTACTGATAACAAGTCTTAGATGTTTAAGTAAAACCGAAAACTTCAAGTCAAAGATCGAAACAATTCAGTTCAGTCAGTCGACCAAACCGTTACCAGAAAGACAAAAAAAGGAATTCGACGGCCAACAGACAATCTGTAAACACCAAAAGCAATGTACTTCATCACCCGACTGAAGCAATCTCATGGACCAACAAGCATGTAAGCATAATCTACACAACTAATTCAACTAAATTAATTAATTAATTTAAAACCTTTTCCAGCATGGACCCCAAATTGACCAACAACTAGATCAAAGAACTGATGTTTGTCCAGACCCAAAAACTGAAAGATCTCTTAAAAAACAAAATAAAAAATAGTCAACCATAAAAAAACAATCTCAAACAGATCAAGTTAGATCATCAGAAGCTCGTTTTTTAAGTTGCAAACGGAGATCAAGAGTAAAGCCACCTTTACAGCATCCATTATGTCTCTCAAGAAACCTGCCAAAAACCCGGTCAACTCTAGCCCTTCCCAAGACAAAAAGCAGATAAAAATCTAGAAAACAGAAATGTATCACCGTCGTAGACAACAAGAAAAAGTCCAAGGAACAGAAGAAAGAATCAGGTAAAAATCTCAGTTTCTTTAATTAATAGACCTACGTCAGGTTTCTTCACCAAAACCATCAAAAGGTTTTTAATCTGCAACCACTAGCTCCCTAGGCTCTCCAACAAGCCCCCAGATCTCGACAACATGCAGCACATTGCTAGTTATAAAGACTGAGAGCTTATCTCAAGGTGATAGCAAGCCAAAAGCTTTACCCAAGTAAACTGCTTCTAAAAACCTCTTCTCCAGAGTACTCCCAACGCACTCACAATTTCAAAAAAATGAATCCATCTTCTATGCATCAACTAGCCTAAAAAACTAAAAACAAACTATTTGTCCGTTAGTCTGAATTCAGACTTAGACGTAGTACATATAAATTTGTCACAAAATCTATGTAACGCCTATATGGCTGGCACACTAAAGTGCATTGTTAATATTCCCCATTATCACAATTATGAGTTATTTAGATAGGAAGGTCTATGCAATCAGAACTGCAAACTTCTAAGAAATTCAAACAGGGGAAGTTTAGTCGGTACGCAACAGAGTAAATCCAACACTTTAAGAAGATTGATTTGTTTTTTTTGATAACCAGGGAATGACCCACAAAGAGTTTGTAAGCGTTAAGGCGAAAAGAGTTATCAACACTTTTACTAACAAATTCTTGAAAAACTTTGGAAAGGGTCATGCGTGCTAGACACCAACACACCAAAAACAACTGAGTGTTGCATCACAGCAATGCGCCAATTTCAATCCACAAATTTTTGTCCAGTAAAAGCAAAGCAATTTAATAAAACTATCCGCGTTAGTCCTTTTAATGACTGGTTTTAAATAACATCCAAACAAGATCCTCTTCTAAGTGCAAAATATATATTAAGTCTTGTGTTAGAAGTTAGAATGAATGGAAGCATTTTGGACACTAGACACAAAAGTTAGAATACGCAAGATTCAACTTTTGAAAAATCTGAAAAAGCCATTCCAAACCAAAATTCTGGCTTGGAATGCCAAAACCCGATTGGCTAAAGTAATCTAATTTCTTCCCCATTTATTTATTTAAATTATTTACTGGAACAACCAAATAAATAATTTTTACATCACAAAAAATAATTAGATGGATAAATTACTAAGGTTTCATCTATATTTTAAATAATTAAAAAACAATACGATAACTTCTTTATAAATCATGTTTATTTAAAAAAAATGTTGTTCATGTTCATCATAATGTGAAAACTAAATGTATATTACATACTTTCACACGGTTCTATTACTAAAAATCCTATTATTATTTTAATAAATTAGTTTTTATATTATGAAATAAAATTAAGTAAGTAATTATACTTTAATCTCAACAAATAATTGTTAAGTAATTGTAAAATGTATGTGGTAACTTGAATCCAATCGCTACGTAATCTGATAAATCAACCATTTAACAAAATTCGAATTTAATACAAATCAAAACACAATTTGATGAATACTTTTGAAAATCAATAGTCATTGTTAAGCAATGTTGTTGGCTGGTTAATAAATTATAATGGTTGTGATCAATTAGTACATAAAGAGAGTGATATTTAAAATGATTTTTTTATAAATAAATTGGTATCAATTTGAAATGATTACAACACGTTCCAAGAAACACTTTTTGATGAAATAGCAGAAAAGAGGCTTCACGTTCATAGTGATTCCCAGAAACAACAATCTCTAATGTAAATATTTGAGCTACTTTCGTGTTAATAAAATAGTCATATTGCACTCATCAAGCAAGTTTTTTTTATTATCCTATATAAGTAAATGTGGTGCATGTGGCAAATTGGTAACTTCAAAGGACATATGAAAGCAAATTAATTTGGATAAATGAAAATATAAAGCTGGCTGCAAGCTATTAGCTATTAAAATTTGATTTAGAAAGGTTTGTGATCTGAACTATCTAAAGGAATTTAATTTTATTATAGGCGTGCTTTATTGATTCAAATCAAAAAATCAAAACGGTAATAATTATATTATATATAGTAAATTTATGCAAATATTAATAACACTTAAGGACCAGATCAGATATTTTAAGAAGCCGATTTTTTATATTATATTATTATTTAATTTGTTTTCAGTACGTGTCAGAACAAATGTATATTTAGCGAGATTTTTGATAAGCTTATTCCGTTACTTTATAAGTAATAAAGCGGATTTCATAATAACATACTGCAAGAAAGGAATGTGCATAGCGATAAAAATATCTGCACGGTTAGGTATTAATAAAAAAAAGCACGTTGATAAGCTGTGGGAGGTTGTTTTATTCTTTTTTTGTGTGTGCACGGCCGACGAATAGAACGAAACGCAATCGCCCTTGACTAAGGGAAAGTTAATCAATTGATTTTTTTTTTCTCAGCGCTGTGTGCGAAAATATTCAGTTAACCTGTACCCTCTGCTGCCTTGATTTGTGGAATCCTGCGAAGGCACCCGTGCACGAAAATGATTCCTTTTCCTGATACATTTTGTAATTGATTGTTGGTTGGTTGCTGTTTAATATTTGCGGTTGAAATTGTTATTTGTAATTATTGTTCATGGCTGTAAGTGGTACAATTAATTACTGTATTAAACAACAGTCATTTATTCATAAGCAGTCAAGCGGTTAGTATGTACTTTCGGTAAAACACTAGAGTATGATATTCATTGTTTCGGATAAAAACAAATTTACATACACAGATAATCATCTAAGCTGATTTCAACCACTAAGAAGAGATGAACTTGATATACTCGTATTGGTTTAATAATAGACAATAAGAGTAGATAGTAATAAAATAAGAAAAAATTGAATAGTGGTGGCCGTTACTATGTGATAGTTCATTATAAAATAAATAAAATACATTTACTATACCACAAATATATTAAAAATACTTGTTTGTATCACCGTCCAATGATGGCCTTGTAAAGGTTGAAACTAGTTACGATTTTTTAAATATATTCTTGATATAGTATATAGTAAATGTGTTTTAATTTATTTAATAAAATAAAAGTTTTTAATTATTTTAACTAACTAATTTCATGGTATGAGAATACAATCATTGCATTTCCCATTCAACATTTGTCAATCAGAAATTTACTTTTTCATTCATAGTTCTTAACGTTTTCTATGATTCCATGTATCGAAAGTGTATAAATTTGGGCATGTTGAAATTATTAATAGTAATAATATAATGTAAAAATGGCTTCGGGAAGCTAGATTGTCGGCTGTCTTTACAATATAGTTACCCTTTTCTAGACAAATAATATTTTGATAAAATTGAAGCGTTTTGTCAAAGTAGCTTTGTAACCAAGGGATTGTAAGACTGCTCAATGCTCTTTATGTAATCTCTAACATTTCAGGTAGATTTGATTCAATCCCCCCTGTGTACGGATGAACTATTTTATAGTCCTTTGTAATTCATATATAATCTGGTCTGGTCTGGTCTGGGGTTGTATCTATTGGAAAATATTAAAGGAATGTTGGCATTGAATAAATTCTATTTATATTTAAACGTGTTTAAATGTGTTGATAAAGAGGGCTTATGAAATAAAAGGTTATGTTGTGATTTGTTTTATTTATTGGTGGATGATGATGTATTGGTCGGATCTGTATATACATGAAATAAGCAAGGGTAGGGACGTTGAGTTGATGGATGGATATTTTATTGCGTCCCGCGTCTGTTTTTAGCAGATAATGCGCCCTTAAAAATATCCCTCTTTTGCTTACGAAATGAGAGGGTCTGGCCCGGACACGCTCCAAGATTTATTATGTCAATTTTTATACACTTTTTTCCGATGGCCGTGCCGTATTAATTAATTAAAATGAATTTATCTTTATTTCACGAATATCCTTTATTAACTTGTCGCTATTTTAACGTCCTGATTATTTAATACAAATGTACTTGACATGACAAATGGCAAAACAATAATATTAGCAATATATTTGTAAAGTAAGCGATTCATTAATTTTTATGGGGTAGTTAGTGGTTAGTAAATTATAAATTGTAAAAAAGCGAGTGTAATTAACCTGTGAGAATTTGTAAATAAAGCAACGGCACTTCTTGAATGTTTACCCAAGGTTAACGCTTGTTTGTGTGTTTGTGTATGATAATAACAATAATAACAATTTCACTGAAACATATAGAAACGAGTTTAGTTGGGAGCGCGATGAGAAAAGGCAGTTCAAATAATGTCCAGTATGAAACCGGATTCTAGCACGTTGTTTTTCCGGGGTCAGAACTAACCGATTAAACATAAAACAGCCCAGCCCGTCCGAAATGGATGAGAAGTGAGTTTTTTTCTTTCTTTCTTTCTTTCTTCCTGTCTTTCTTTCTTTCACCATAAACCACGCTCGGGTATCTTCGAGGAATTCGACAACATTTTTACCTGAAAGTTAAATAAATATTCATCTCTCACTCATATCATATCATATCATATCATGTGGTTGGTTTGGTTCGGTTCGGTTCTGTCACCGCAACTTTTATTATACTTTTTTCTAGATATATCATATTAAACTGGCTTTATTTAAAATACCATATTAAATGCGCGAGAAAGGTGAAGACAGATCGCTTAACTTCAGAGGTTTACAGCGCGGAACAAAAAAGCCATTTATGTTGATGGACCAGAACTATGACTATGACTATGACTTTCGTACCATAAAATCTCCCCTTTTAAATATCGTAATGTAATGATATTAATAGTATTAGCGATCTGTCAGTCTGTTTGATCAACAACGTTAACTAACAAAGACAAATTGCCGATTATTTCAGTTACAGTGTTCATTAACTGATCAAAATAAATAGTCTGGAAGAAATGTGCGGAGATATTACAATTTTCGCTGTCAAATGCAGATACTCGATTAATAGCATCTTTATGTGATAAAACATCGGGCCCTACAAGGCACCCCGCGGTCAGGCACTGCCAAGGGTGCCATTCCCAATCCCATCCCTCATTCCCTGCCACTCTACCACCCCACAATAATTTAATGAGCACACAGAAGTTGCGTGACTGATTCCTATAAAATTATACTTTGATTCCAGTCATTTCTGAATGTTTCTCTCTATCATTTATATTACAAGCCTGTTGAAATCCATTCAATTTGTGCACTATTAAAACATAATAATTACTTACAACGACACGACACTAACCACATATTACACCCTTTTTCAATTTCAATTAGTCCAAATAGAATTTTTATTAATCATTCCATCATCATTTATGAAATAATAAAATAATTTACTATGTTTTTTGTCTCAAATTTGTTTTTACAAATACATTACTAGTTTCGACTCTAGTAGCCGTCTACAGATGTAATAAGTTAAAGAATTTATTATTAACTTCCTATACTATTATAATGTAAACTGATTACCACACATTTAGTGCTATACGTGAGTAAGTTAGAGCAATTCTGATCACAAAGGTGAAAAATTTGATCAAATCTAATCTTAAAGCTTTTTAAAGATAAGTCAAATCTAAACTTAGTGGTAATCAGACACCCATTGTAGATTTCTTTGCAAACTTCTTTGAGTCTACCTTAAAGCATTGAAGCCCAAAAATTGTCCAAGGCCTAATACATTAACTGCTTCTTCTTTTTTCTCACAAAGTATGCGCTTGCCCTCTGCCGGCCTTAAAAGCTTTTATTCTATTTATCTCAAGTCCTTAGTACTTTTCCGACTTGCTAAAAACAAGCTTTTATCATACTAATCCAGAAATCTGGTGCTAAAAATCAGCAAAACAAAACAAACAAAAATGTCAAAAAATCACTTTTTTAATCCTAAACCAACCAAAAAAAATATAAAACTTAAATTTATTATTTTTAGGAAACCAACATTTACAGATGGCACAACTCCCAAGTCAAACCACCCCTATAATCATACGATGACGGCTACAACTCAATCACAATCACAACTCCAATAATACAAGAAAACCAAGAAATAGAATTAAAGACAATTAAACAAATTGCACTCAACAATGGCTATACCATCAATACCAAAAAAAAGTTAATAACTAAGAAAATTAAAAAAAAACCTTCAAACAAGAAAACTTCAAGATTCATTTGTGTCACATATTTTGGCCCAAACACCAAAACCGTATCAAATGTTTTTTTTTAAACTTAACATAAAATTGCTTTTAGGTCAACGTCAAAACTATCCAACATTTAACGCAAAAGAAAAAAACGGACAAATTAATACACAAGCGTATACATAGGACAAACAGGCAGAAATTTCATTACCCGGCACAAAGAACATAAACTTATTTCAAAATAATAAAACAGTTTCAACATTTGAACAAGTGAAAGACCAAATAAAAACTTTCAAAAATCAGCAATGGAAGCATGCGTTCGGGAGAAACTCTAATGACATAGTAGATCCAGATAAAATTGAAAGCAAGTTGAAACACCATCTACAATTAAGAGACGACTAGCCACTCCAACACACAACACTAAAGAAAGTGGCAAAAATATTTAAAAATATAAATGCCAAAAAAGCACTTGGTCAGGACAACATATCGTACCCAACCTACCCAAAAAAGCTGTGGTAAGACTATTTATTTCATACACTGTATAAACGTGCAGATTATGCGCAGCACTCTGTCTCTACACGTATTTTGCAACAAAGTTAAAGTATATTTTTTCAAAAAATCTTTTAACTCCATGTACTTGTCACCTTTACGTGACACCAGAATGCCACAATAATACCACAACTTAAAATTATTGGCCATTTTCTAACATAAGAACAATTATGAATTAAATTCTTACAACATTAAAATAAGGAAACAGGCTCTAATTTAATTTATCCGTTTCATCATTTGCTTTTTAATACTGATGTTCGATCAAGAAAAGTTTAGTTAAATATACCTGTGTAAGTAGTTATTAATTCTAGAAAAAAAAAAACAAAAAATATTCTATCTTAGCAATATAAAGTTAACAAACCCTTGATATTTGTGACAATACTAATTGTTTTTCAATATAGTTTACAACTTTCAAATTTCAAATTATTGTACTTACTTACAAATTATCATACAAAGAATTATCTCTGAACTTACCTACAAAGAAAAAAAGAAATATTAGATATATTTATATGTACTTATACAATTTTTTTGGATAATGCATAAGCCCTAAAATACCAGCCCAATAAAAATGTTTTGATTGTAGTTTATAAATAAAATAATAGCAAGCAATAAGTTTGATCATAATTGAATTATTTTTGTATCGATTAGAAAGAAATTTATGATTTTTAATAAAAATTACAATGTACGTGTGAAACTGTGAAATAAATTCCATAATTGTTTGCAATCTTTCCGGTGGAAAAATATGATTTACTTTGTGCTAATGCGATTTCCTTGAGAATAAATGTGTTTAGAGTGTGAGCCACGTTACAAGAATTATTACAAATGTAATTGTTTTATGTTGTTCGAGCACCTGAATTATATCAGCTTACCACGCCAAAGAAAAATAATAATTCCCTCCGGTTCGTCTTGCCGGTTAATATGGTTAATAACAAATAAATACAAAATATTATAAATATAGAGCTTGTATGCTAATATAAATATGTGTATTAAAAAGTAATTTGTTGTATAAGTGCGAGTGAATTGCATAAATAAATTCGGATTGTAATGTTTGCTACATTGTCCTTTTGCACGGCATAATACTGCACACAATTGGAATTCATTAGATAATCTTTTAGCAATCAACTTACTATTCTTTGTAGTTTAAAGCAGTCGATTTCTAGAATTCTTCTTTATGTTTCACCGACAATTTCCGTATCGTTTTAAACTAATTTATCTATGATTGTTTGCTTTCAAAATAAAAACACATTCTTAGCCGCACACGATGACTCTCAATCCTAATTATTTGCTATTATTATGTTGGTTGGTTGGCCACTTTACGCGAAAACTGCACTACTGCCTCTTTATTGTGCTTCATTCTTTTTAACAATAAACCGCAATCCGTGCCCTTTAATAGTACCTATGTAGCTATTCCAACTCTAAACTGCATTCACATTAACAATGTTTTCATTGCAGGTTGCAGACAGGATCTCACTATTGTTTTACAAAGAAAATATAATTGTCGCATTTTCTGCATAATATAATTTTTACTTAAAAATATTTGACAATATCGACTAAACTAAATTTTTAAACAACAAACTTCACTAGTTCTAAGGTGAAAATGTATGTTTCAGAAATTCTGGTATAAAAATGAGAGAATATATTATGTTTGAATAAATGGTTTTAAGAAGCTTGATTTTTACTAGAATTTAATATTTTTTATAACGTCATACCAGTTTTTTTGAGAACAAGATGCCATTGTACAAAAAATGAATATAAAAGGCTATCGACCAAAGTTTTTCTGTCCATAGATGTCTTATTTTAGAACTAACACACAAAGATATATTACTTTTTTCTCAAACAAAAATTCATAATAAAAGGAACAAAAAAACGTTAGTTAAGTCACTCTTAAAACTTTTTCATGCATGTCATTAAGAACCTCAAAACTACTTTGTTGTTGGTTAACTATTTTAGAATCTAACCTGCGTTTAGTTCCCAAAAATAGGTTACTGGCTTAACTCATCGTTGTAATTTTAGTTTTAAATTTTTTTACATTTTTTGCTAATCGTATCCCGATAGTCGCTAAAAAATTATATGTATTTCACAAGATGTTTGCATACCATAGTCGTTAGATTATTTACATCATCAATTATGTTTATAAGCACAAAACTACAACGTTTGGAAAGCAAAACATTTGCTGACAGCTTTAAACTCCAATGCAAAAAACTTTGACTTCGGCCATCTAGAAATAAGACAGTATCTGCAGCACACTGACTCTGTTTCAATTCTTGAACTGGTATCATCACTCATCTCACCAAGTCCAGATTGCATACCAAACAAAGCTTTGAGAGCATTTCCTCGCAAGACTGTAATATTCCTCACAAACATTACAAATGCATTGTTAATGACGTCTCATTTTTTGTCTAATGTAATTTCTCTCACAAAGGTTGAGAATGATAGACAGTTTCCATAAAACTACCGTCCAATTAGTCTTCTTCTTCAGCACAAAGTAAGGTGGCAGAAACTGTAAACTTAGATAAAATCTATAATCACACGAAAGCTAAAAACCCTATTTCCAAATCATCAACAACGACTTCATATATGAGCGACAACCAATCAACTGACCAAAGTTACAAATCAAATCAAAACTGGTTTTCATACTAAACAGGTCACTGGTGTCATATTATTCAATGTTGAAAGGACCTTTAATAAGGGCTAACACTAAGGTCTACTCTTGAAACCCAGCGTTTCAAGTTTAAACCAAAATTGATAAAATTTATTGCTTCCTATTTGGGCACGCACAATCAAAACAAGAATTCCTCAAAGTTCAGTATTATCTCCGATGCTCTACAACTTGTATGTAAAATGTTAAAATCGCTTAGTACTCGACGATATGTCCCTGTTGTATACTTCAAGGCATCCGAAAGTCATCACGCTAGTGACTTAGCCAAGCTTAAAGCGTTGGCTAAGTTACTAAACAACCAATTAACATGCTTCCTGTGTAAAAAAAAAGTCGTGGATCTTCTACTGCCACCACACAAAATCAACGCCTATAAGACTGGAGCAGAATATGCACCTCTAATGACCTCTCAAAAACGTCACTGATAAGGCACAGTCTGGGGGGGGGTGGGGGGGGGGGGGGGTTAGTTAGTAGGCGCTTCTATAATTTTGAAAAGTAAATCAAACACATTAATTCTTTTAAAGAAAAAATGATACGCCGTAGTCATACAAGGCACAATAAGATTCGTAGATCCACAACAATTGTCTGTGCTTGACTCTTAGCAGCCGTGATCGTTCGATTAAATTATTAATTTATTTCATAACCAAAAAATAGTACTTTTATAAGGGTAAAACAATTTGATTGACTTGAATATTAATAATGATAAAAATAAATGGTATTTTACATTTATGATGATTAATTTTGCATTTAATGCCATAAACGACTATTATTCATCAACCCCGTAATGCTTAATGGTCAGTAAACACAACAAAAATTAATTACGAACGAGTTAAGAGCAAAAGCAGTATTACAAAAGAGAATATATTAAATCAGCTTTTAATTTCAGAATAAATAATATGTTCCTAATTGAAATCTAATGCGTGCCTTTGGGAATTATACTTTTCTTTTTCTTCAACTTATTCAAAGTGTTTTCCTAATTTAATAGTTCACGCGAATAAACATCATTATAAGCTGGTAATATATATTCGTAGGATGAAATTATTTTCCAACTAATTTCACCTGTTTAGCCTGAAGCGGTCGGATAATAATAAAAAAGAAACAATCATAATTGCAGCGGTAATGAGAACGCTAATTTACACGCATCTTATTTTAACTGGCTCTAATGATAATCAGTTTTGTCCAAACAGTAAACAGAACCGATAATGCAAATATTTAATTAAACTAATTAAAAATCGTACCGCACATTGCAATATAAATAAAATATAATTAATTAGCTTTATATATTGTCCATATTATACTTATTATTTGTATAATTTTATATTAAAAGAATAGTGTGCATTTGTCAGTGTAATTAAAATATGTTAACTAATATCGTGAATCGGTTACGTAACGCGGGCTCGACTCACGAACTTGCCCTCCGTTTCAACACAACCGTTCCAATTCGTCATAAATTTCACTCGTTTTAGCTAAACGTGCAGCACACAGAAAATCGGGTAATTATCATTTCTTAGGAAAAAAAAACATTAAATAATAGTAAAACGTGTTTGAAAATATTAACAGTTGTAGAGCGGCGGACGGCGGGTGGCTTAAGAGCAAAATGAAATTATATTTAGAGTAAATAGCTCTGAATTAATTAATCTGCTTGAAACAATTACAGTCTTGATACTGTACTTCATAAATGCGCATATGGAACGAGGCCATGGTTTTATTATTTCTGCTAAGAGATATATAAGATTGTATAAATATACTCTGGAATTATTCATTTGCATATTAAAGAAAAGGCAATAAAAATATTTCTAACCAAATTTTATTTTATTATACTCTATTGCGCTTTAAATTAAACTAACTAACTAACTAAAAAAATGTAAAAAATAATCAAATTTATCTACTTGATGGCCTATATAAACCGAAACTAGTAGCCAATTAAATAAATAAACGACTAACATAAATATCTGTTAATTTCAAACCGTACATGTAGTTTATGTTTTAACACCCCATTTAAACTATCACCTAAATATAAAGTATCTTTAACACTTAAACGTTGAATGATAGATATTAGATACTCCCAGAGTTACTCACCAGAATAGTAGTAATTCATTTAAAAAATAAATATAATTTCCATCGTATAAAAATAATTAATTATTATTGTCTGCGGTATTAATTAACAGTAATAATTAATATTCGCATTGAAAAGTTCAATTATCATAAAGGATTTGTGATAAGTCGGCGTGTAATAAATTTCACACCACTAATCGGGAAATTTAATTAAAATGATGTTAATGCGTTGCTTTATTTATGTGTGCATACTGCATACTGTATACTGCATATATTGCTTATCTTAATTGGTATTAATTTGTTAATATATAGTATATGTATTATATAAAACTGTCTTTAAATATTTATTTAATTAAATTGTTTTTATTAAGTCAGTAATTTTCACTCACTCAGTATCACTATTGCTCAGATATAAGATGAATGCGAAAAGTAATTAATGCTAGATGAGGCAACACACTACACACATTATTGATTTTTCAAGGTTTCAACTTGTTTTTATTGAATTTTATTTTCTTATTTTCATCAATCATGATGTTATTGCTTGACTAATTGTTATTTTCATGACATATAACGTTGAAATGAAATGAAATGAATCCAATAACAGTCTTAAAAAAATAGTGCTAATTCTATTCAAAACGTTGAAGGTAACTTCAAAATTAAAAATTCCATTTAAGACTGGATGAACAATTCCATGGCAAAGTCATTGAAATTTATTTTAAGAATTAGTTGATGAAAAAATTGCCTACAGTCCTACAAGGCTGTCTATTAGTTTAATAAGGAAATCAGCAAATAAAAAAGTCACACTTGAATATATTAATATTAGTATAAATAAAATATATTTGTTAATTAAGCGAAACGAATCAAATACTTAGAGATACAGATAAAAGACGATTTAACAGGAAGAGTTAATTTAAAACCTCATACATTTCAATCTCTGTGCAAACGATTTAATCACTTTGCAGCTTCACCAATTACCCGATACAATCACACAATAAAATGTCTTTGGCTTCGCAAAATAAAAAAAATCAACCATAGCTGGCTTAATCAACTCGTATTAATTCATCAGAATTTTCAATGGTTTCGTAATGAAATACCATTTTATCTCACAACACGATTCGCGATGATATTATGGTAGCTGCGTTGTGGCGTTGTGGCGTTGTGGTAAGGTGTGTCTAAAAGAAGCCTTACGAAGTATGTATATGTTGTGCAAACTAGTGTCTCATTGGCATTTGTTAACAAAGGGAAGCCATGTTCTAATTTATGTAGCAAATTTTGAGGTAAATAATTTTAGATTTTTATCACCGATCATTTCAAGTGTTAAGAAATGTTAATTTTTAGCTCGCCTCATATCCGACGTTGACGACGGACGTTATTTTCGCAAATTCATATAAAAAACCGCCATCCATTGTAATCAATCATTCCTTCCTTACCTCGCGACCGTTTCAAACTGAATAATATAATATCCATTTTATTACAACGTTGTAATACGCGTACGGCAAGTACAGTGTTAATTTTTTAACGGTTTTAATATATTTTTAGGTCAGATCCATGTCCAGGTCCAGGTCAGACGTTTAAATATATATTTTTTAATAAATCATAAATCACGCCATTTCATGTAGAACAATTATGCAATTTAACTATTGTTTAGTTTCAGTGTATAAATTTTTATGTTATGTTTATAGAAGTAGTTTAAACCTATAATAATATATAAATCATGCACTGAAATTCATAACTCTCTGTGTCATGTCATGAATATTGAATGATTTCGTGTGGTGTGCGACTAAATGATATGAATCTTTATCATACGTATTAGATACGTGCGCTTTACTTAATACTTTAAAAAACTTTAACTGGCCTTGATCATTTTTAATCAAATTATGCACACAACTCGAGTTTACATAGTGGGATTTGTTAGATTTTATAGTTTCTTTTAGGGCGCTTCAAGCCGCACTCGTTATGAATACAAAATCAATACATCAATTATTATTTATCTGTAGCAAATGCATAATTCCCATTTAATGATTCTACTTCAGTTACATATCCCTGAATGCTAAAGATTAAATGGAATTCATTGGAATATATTTGTTTGTCTTTAACCACAAATACCACTACAAATTGTATTTTAAATCAAGTTGCACTTATTAGTAGTAGTACATACTTAGTAGTAGCTTTAACTTCATTGATTGTCTCGTTATTATCCAACAACTTACATGAATAATATCAGTAGGACAAGAAGTAGAAGGCAGGTTTATCAATCGACTTACCTAGAACAAATAAAAAAAAAAACATTAAAATCTTCATTAATTTTATAAAATGTTAAGAACAAATTGCTTTATACATAATGAAACAAATAGTTGGTGTTTCATAAAAAAATGTATTTTATTTAAATTGCCTCTCCTCCCAGACTTACACTAGTGTTTCAAGGTATGCACCCTTCATCGGTGTGTCTAGCACCTCTCAAATAAATAAATATTCAAACCTCCTGTAAAATTGGTATTTTTATATTAGAAATTTGCACAATAAGTATATCAAACCAGCACACATGATCACGTAAAAAAGAAAACAATAAAATATTATTTTATTTCGAGTTTTGAATAGAAATAATTTTATATTATTAACATGTCATGTGAGATATAGCTAAAATCAGATAAACTTGTAAATTCCAATCTTGCAGTAACCACGTAAATTTATATTACAATCTTCAAAAATTTCTTTACCCTAAACCTAAACAAAAATATACTCAAGCAATTTGATAGCCAACAAAACATCAACAAAAATAAATCTGTTTATAAATTCCACCATTTATCTAAAATTTTATGCTTAATATGAACAATTGTTACTATGATTTTAAAAACTTGATGAAATAATGCTTTATGTTTAAATATAAACCGATCAAAGTCTCATTGACAAAAACCAAGTTAATATTGATTTTCAGCAATTGTTCTCAACTTTCACTAAATAGATATCAGTTTTTAACTTTACAATGCCTCCAGTAAAAAGTTTTTACCATATTTTGGATGACAAAAGTCAAATTATCGGCATAAAACAAGCAAATTTCTCCTTTTGTAAAATCGTTAAAAAGCTAAACCAAAACCACACTACAGTTTGCTAAAATATGGTCTGCATAGACTGAGAAAGATATACAGCAACATCGTCCAGCTGGAAGGCAAACAACAAAAACTCTTGATCGCCACGTGTCAATAACAACAATTTAAAAAAAAAATTTCTTTAAATCTTTATTCATACCGACCAAATCAAATGCTTCTATTAATCGAAACTCACAAGACTGCTAGACTTGTATGGTGTCAAGAGAGGATAGGCTGGGGTTATCAATAAAATAAAACTTGCTAAGCCTTACATTATCAAAAGCTACTTAGAGCACAATCACCAAACTTATCACCGACCTCGAGACAATTTAAACAACTTGCAACTCCGCCTTCAGGTTGCATTGAACAAGATACCCTAAGAATATATCATGTCTCATAAAGCTTTATTTTATAAGTTTTCAAAATCATAACACAAACTGGGCAGTGCATTTTATTTGAAACTAAATGTACTATACAACAAAAGCCCCAAACAGGTATAATCGTCATCGCACAAAAGAAAAAGACATGTTAGGTACTTTAAACAATTTGTACTGCTTACACAAAAATATATAATTCCATAAACCAATAGATAATCAAAATAATACTATTTTGATTGTTTTGCCAGTACTACTGGTCATTATAACACATTGATAAAATGATGAATAAATTTTGATATCCGAAGAATTGGAAATTGAGTATGAAGAAACGAATGCAATTTCCCAATTAATCAATGCCAAGAAGAAATAGATCTAGATGTGACAGTAACAATTCGTAGAAAATTGCATTAACTAAACTACAATACGACATTTTTATAATGTCATTGTATGATTTATAGGATTTTAATAGTTTTAATAATAGTGTACAGTCCACGGAACGGAGAACTTTCTAATGTGCGCGTTTGAAAAAAATCTTTAATTGATTTGTTTGATACTTTAAATAGCGTTGACGTTGCTTTCTAATAGTTAAAAAATAATTTGCTGGTAATAAATATGTGTGAATAAGGTAATGGTAATGGTAATGATAAAATACATACGAAGGTGGATAAATAAAGTGGTTTCAATATAAAAATAACAAGAGGAAGAACAGCAACGAAAAATAATAAAAAAAGACGAGTGAAAGAGGCCTGCAACACAAAAAAGGCGCGCGTTGCCTTACGTGGTATTGTCGTTCATTAATGATACTAATTACTAAACCAGACTCGCACACATTCATGATTTAATCAGACTGCCAACTTTAAAAATCAATTGTTAGTGGCTAAACGTAGGCGAGTCATTTTTTTTAGTTTGAACCAACCTTAACTCGCATTGCAGTGCTAATGTATGGCTAAAGATAAAGTGTGCTAAGAGTAAGGTATGCTACGTTATCACCATCCAATCGGTATAGATAGCGCATACGTTTAATGATGCATATTAGCTTTTCCCATTGTATCGGCTATACTCCGCTGTACCTTACTTGTGAAACATTAACCAAATAAATTCCATACAACTTCATTAATTAATTTATTTTAATTAAATCTAATAACAATCAAGAATAATAAACCGGCTGGTTAGTTGGCTAGCTTACTGGCTGGCTGGCTGAATAGACAGCAATTCTAAATCAATGAGTGTGGAATCATGGAATGTTCAGTTTTTAAGAAAACATTATGCATATGCGTGGGTTATATTGCCTTTTTGCATTCATGTTCATAGTTTATGAAGTAATTGAGTTTGTAGATGCAACTTAATTAAAAGCGATAATTAAATTTTAAGTTTTATTAAATTGATTAGATGATTGCATGTAAACCGTAGGCGACATGTTAATGAAATTTTATGGGCACAACAGGGCACAGTAACAACCAACAACCAACAACTGTTGTGTTGTTGCATGCGTCTCTGCAACAATATACAAACAATAACCTTTTTAATTTCACATTTACGCAAAAGACCTTTTATCTCGTATTACCTGGCTATAAATAAAAATAAAATCAAGTATCACACGGTTTGTTTGACTGAAACGCTCGAGAAAATCTTCACAAAAGTGATAATTAAAAAATGTCAGTTAGTCACTTAATTTAACACTATTTTAAACACAACAAACGAATTAATTTTAATTTAATAAAACATTCTTGACAATAATATATTTGAATAATTAAGAAAAAGATATTACAATTTGCGAGCGGTAATGTCGGTCGGTGAGGGTAACGGTGTTCTAATAAAAAGAACAAGTTAGAATCTTTGCGTTGAATTCATTGTTAATGCTGTCGCTGTAGCGTTTCCTGTTAAGGATGTATTACAAAGTGGGTGAGGTAATCAAGATTGATTTTAGCACGAACGGGTCGTTTTTGAAAAATAACTGACTTCATTCTTTTTTTGTACATCTAAGACATACACATACACATACCACTAGAGCAATTCATTTAATGTTTACTGAGTAATTAGAAACCAGCTTGTTCTTTCTTAGTAAACCACCATCGTCGCCTGAACGCCAGCCAGCCAACCAACCCATTAATCCATTGCAATATTACTCAAGAGCATTACATTTATGAAAATAAACAATAAAATTTATTATTATGAATAAAATCAGCAATTGTGTAATATTTTGATTAATGTCTGCAGAATTTAATCAGCAATAACAATAAGTGAAAACCAGTTATAAACACAAGAAAGCCTTTTTATTTATTTCAGTGCTATCTTAACGATAAGAAATGAGCACTTAGCACGATTCCATCGTTACTCAGGCAGTTAGTTTTGTGCGGTCACACGGATTACTCATTACTACACTTTTAATTATAATAATTGCGTCCGTCCGCATTTAACGATTGCGTGATTTTCGTGTGTACGTGTATGAGCGCACAGTTTAAACAAATTTGTAAATTAAAAACTCTACTTATGAAATAAAATATAGTTTTCTTTGTCGCAATCATTCACAAATTTTCAAATCAATTCAAACCACATTAATTAATGTGTCAGTAAATTTAATGAATTTAAAAGCGATTGCTTATAATCAAATTTTATTTAATCTTACTAAATTTTTAAGTACTTTATTGCTTTCATTAATTGAAAGGGATAATTAATTTGAAATGACATTTGTTGCATGGCAAAGAAATTGTATTGATAAATGATATAGATTTAACGCGTTCTTTCATTTTTAAACAATTAGAACAGTAACCACAACAAATTCACACCACCCGCAACACACAACAACACCTGTGAAAAGAAAAGAAAAAACTGATGATGGCCTAACCGCCGAAACCGGTCTTAATATATAAAAGTAAAATCAGCACAATAAAGTATAAATTTTTTATTAAAATACCCTAACCTCAATTAGAAGAACATTAACTTCAAAATCAATCAAAATTAAAAAAATTGCTTTTAAGATAAAATTAATAATTTACAAAAACTATACGAGGGGCACTGCTAAAGTTCGCGGAATCAAGTACTGTCTGCATTGCCAGCGTTCTGCAATTGTCATATTCATAAAATTTTACGTTTTTCGCCTAAAATTCAGTTGAAAGTTCGATTTCAAACTGCTCAGTTTCGTTTCAACAAAATTTAACGAGAGTAATAATTGTGTGAAAAATAGAAATTTCAAATCGTGACTTCCGAGTGATGATTTTTTATGATTTTCAATACGGTTTAACACCGCAGTAATGTGTGGAAAAACTTAGTTTGTTATTTGGGGATGAAGCATCATCCAAAACTATGGTTTACATATGGTTCGCAAAATTCAAGCGTGGAAGACCAACGTTTGATGACAATCGTCCATGCACCTTTGTTGTCGCAAAAAATATTGATGCTGTGCGTGAAACAATTCAGTCAGATCTGCATGTGACCTATAGTGAAATAGAGGCATCCTTAGGCATTGCAGCGAAACAAATACATACGATTTTGCACAATCATTTGTATGTCAGGAAGCTTTGCAGTTGTTGGATTCCACACAATTTGAAAGAAGAAGAAAAACAGGCACGTGTCAAGTGGTGCAAGAAAATGCTAAAGAAATTCGGAATACAACATCGTAACAGGTGACAATACTTGAATATAATAATATGAGCCTAAAACTAAACAGTAATCGACTGTATAGGTGTTTCAAAATGAAACTAAACCCACAAAAGTGGTGCGTTCACAAAGCGTTTTGAAAAGAATGATTGCTTGTTTCTTCGGAAAACGGGTCATGTTGACTGGTATACTTCAATACTTCAATTTGTATGCCGGAAGTTATCACTGAAATCAGAAGGAACAACATAAACCGGCGAATCATTGTTCATCATGACAATGCAAGCGCTCATACAGTACGACGAACTGCTGAGTTTTTGACCAGTAACAATAACAAATTAATGACTCATTGCCCATAGTCGGAGGTACATCGCTCAGAGTATCAAAATTATTTTGAAGATTGGTTTCATCGGATGCAAAAGTGTAAATATTTTAAAGGAGAATATTTTGCAAAGCAATAAAGCAATTTACATAACGTAATTTTTATTTTGCCTTACAATTTCCGCTAACTTTAGCAGTATCCCTCGTATAAGCTTTTATAGACCTTGCCGGCTCATTGGTATTGTTATTTTTTCCACTCATTACCACTATTTCTGCTATTTAGATGAAGAGAAAAAGTAGTAGTAGTAGTAGTCTTTCTCAAATATTCTTTTATCTGTTCATGCCAGAATTTTCTTTTTTTCTTGGTTTGTTTGAAGACTTTTTTGTCTCCAGTTTCAAACATTCTTTTTCTCACTTCTATTTTGCAGTCTCTGTTTAACCATGATCAGAGCTAACATCTGCTTCAATTTTTGCATTTCTTTTAGGTCTTTGTTTGTGTTTTCTAATTCTTCCTTCAGCTTTTCACTTTGCGCGTTAGTTTGGCTAAATCTTATATTTATATCCTGTCACATTTTTTGCAGCTTTTTCATAATCTGATCCATCTTGACTCGTGCTATTGAAGTATATATAAGCCATCATAAAACAAAATTGCCCAAAAAGAACAAAGTACTGATTGCTTAAGCAAGTTGACTTTTAAAATAATAATGAAAAGCTTATCAATAGAATTAAATTTATAAGTAAAAAGTTTCACTAAATGAAGTAGATTTGTATGCCTGTTTAGGCAATAGGATTGATTATTACAAGTTTCATAAATGTTAAATAGTATAAGTAAGTCGTTCATTGAGGATTAAGTGGTAGTAATTTAAATATATCAGGAAATCATGCGTGCGCTTATTAATAAGATTAAAATTGAAAAAAAAATGTTTGAATTAAATTATTATAAGGCAATGTGCGGCTTGCGTGCTAACACCTATTGAATGACAGACAATGTTGTCTCATTTCGTCTCCGCTGTCTTGCGTATGAAGAAACCGATCATTTCTTTGTGTGAATGTGTATGTGTATGTGTTAATTATGCAAAATACTTTAAGTGGTCGAGAGAAGAAAATGGCCGTTAAATATTTAGATCGTTATAGCTTGCGATAAAGCATTTGTTGATTTATTTAAGAATAGTTTGAAATCTTTTTTATTATAACTCGCTCAATAATGAATATAAATATCAAAAGCGTTTTTCATTGAATGAAGCTCATGAATTATGCATGAAGTGATGGACTAGGGTAGCTCTACACGCTCATCATCTTACTATTGTATCTAACTTAATACAGAGGATTATATTATCACGCATATTATGTTATATAATTATAATGATAGTTAATAGGATGATGAAGTCAGCTGAAATCATATCAAATTTAATTTTACGTGTATATTAAAACTGTAATTCTCAATACGTGTTCACGTAATACACCCACCCACCTACCCTTTCCTAACTAACTCTAATTTAATAACAAATTTAATACCCACATCATATCTATTATTACATACCTGATTCATCAATCAATTAATTCTATCGTAGCTAAATTAATAACATCATTTTTTTGTTGATATTTTATTAATAATAAATAAAAGTATCGATCTGTAAGAAGCATGTATCTAATGCCATGTGAAAGTAAGGTCAACAATTTGTACATTACCATGGATTCTTACATAAAAGCCATCATTTATTAACATTAACGATAAACACAGATATTTTATTTATGAACTAAACCTCACCCATGCATTCACACTGCTCACACTGCTCACACACACTATTCACAGTAACCTCAATCCTATAAAAATATTCATTTTTATCACTTTATCACACAGCAATAAATTTCAATTAATCCGATTATACATCCTTTGAATAAAAAACCAACTTGCACAAAGTCAAATTTAAAAGATCAATCTACGTGGCCATGCATGGAATCGAAACAAGCTTTTTCCTGCGATTCACAGAATTCTAAATCCCACAAAATAGCTTTTTTGTTTCACATGCAACGAAAATTGTAAGGTTAATACAACTAATTGATATGAGATTAGATTGTGTTGGCTCCGGGGTTTCGAACCGAGGCCTATAATTGCGGAATGAGGCGCTCTCTGCTGCGATCAACATGGTAGATTTGTGTCTCTCTGTCTGTCTGTCTGTCTGTCTATCTGCCTGAATGAGCGCGTGTGAGAGTGTATATGTGTAGAAAGCGATACACAACATTGGGATATGAATGTACCATTAAATATCGCCTGCATAATTCTATTTAACTACGTTGTAAGTAATACGGCAGAAATGTATGCAGATTCGATTTTGAACTAGCGTAAGTACAGATTTACATAAGCATAAACTTTAATATATGTCAAATTGGTGTTAATTTAATGCCCAACTATTCGAGAAAATGCATACCAACCAGTTTAACTTTACTGGTTCTTTTTTATTATTTCGTGTCTTACGGAAATTCTTTTATAATCTTTATTTATCATTTTGATCATGTCATTCTAACTTTTACGTTAATTAATTGATTGAACATATTTACAACAGCAATTAATTAATCATTAAACATTGATTTACTGTACTACAATTGCTTCTAATTCTAACAATGATCATGATGATATTTGCAAATGATTATTCTAATTCTAAACGAATCAAACAAATTTGCATAAGTTAATCTAAAATATTCTGACGTGAGCAAGGCTAGTAGAGAAGACAAATAATGTTTGTTCCATGATATTGATTGATTTATCCTTTTATCATTTATTTACAAATACGATCATAATTAATTCTACTTTACATGATTAGATTCATTGAAATTTAATGGAATTATCCAGTAATCCCAGGAAGTAGAATTATGCGAAACTCCAAATGAATTTAAACACTTCTCTGACAAACTGCATACTAATGTCCGGACTACCGAACCGATCGCAATTTGATGATAGGAGAAATAGAGCTGATATTGTACGCAGATCAGGGGTAGCAGACTATACTACGATAGATACTCGAGTGTATCGACAGTTAAAAAAACGCACAATTGTTTTATATATATATAGTCATGGGATTTATCCTACTTCAAATAAAAAAAATATATAAAAATAAATCCCAACAAAATTTTATCTTTCAAGATATACGATTTCGTTCCGCTGTTTTCTTTTTCATATACTTTATTAGAGTGAATTAAGAAAAATAATAAAAATTACTTTATTTTAGAAAACCTCCTTCATTCTTAGTTAAATGTTTAAATATACATTAAAAAAAATTGAAAGGTTGTGGCCGTTATTATGTGATATTTAAAAACCGTAACTAGTTTCAACCTTTACAAGGCCATCATCGGACGGTGATACAAACAAATATAAAAAAATCTTTTTACTTTTAATGCAATCTGTTAAAATTGAATTACCCAAAACAAAATAAATAAACATCTCTAATTTTTAGTTGATTTAGAATACCATTGAATACTCATTTTTGCCGAAAATATTTCGTCCACAAATGTAATCAACTGAATATTTATTTCTGTGTACGAGTATATGTGTTCTGTGTGTTCAGTGCTGTGCTGTGCTGTGCGGCAGATTTAACAATTATGCATGGAATGAAATAAGCTCGCGCACGTATCATAACAATTCCAAGAAGTGCATTTAACATTTAGATATACTTATTAACAATTAAAGCGTAATAATTAGCATTTCATTAGAATGATGTAGAAATAAGTAGAAGTAATCTAGAGATGCGACAGTTATTAACATAATATTAATAAAGACGAGTCAATTGCTATAATTAAATATATAGCAATTAGTATTAAAAAGAAAGTAGGGGGTAGCGGTTAGGGTTAGTTGAACCGACAGTGTGTTTCTCCCATTAATATGATGGGGTTGTGCATATTTAATAGAAGATGTCATCGACAGTATTGATTTATTGTATAATCTATACGCTACTACCATTATTAAATATTAATAAGCAATTTACTACTAGCGCACAAAATACTTTCAATTCACGTTGTATGATTTCATAGTTCGCAATTACACACTTGTTTATTTTCATTTTTTTATCATATTTCCAACCACAGCGCAATTAGAGGCTCTCTTTGTATAATGAAATAAAATTTATTGTGACAGGGCATTTGCATATATACTCTGCACAAATGTAAGTCGGTTTGCACCGTTACAAAGCAGGTTACTACAATAGATAAGTGTATGGCTATTTTTTATTTGTATTTGTATTTTTATTTTAACTGAAGGTTATAAGTAACATATGTAGATATGCACATCCGCATTTATATTGCATGAATCTTATAAATCCATTGTGAGTCGGGGAAAAAATGAATGATAAGTTATTATTATTATTATATCTGAAAATAGTCGTAATTAAATCAATCAAAATCAATCAATTAAAATGCTTAAGATAAATCCAAATAATTTACTTAGTTTACAGATTACAGTTAGATAAAAAAAAGTTTAAAAAGTAATCTCTATCGAGCCACACAATGTACAATACAAACGACGCTCTTTCCCATTGAACCTTTTTAATTGAACATATGCTATTTTAAAAGGCGAGCTACGGTTAGTTTTCTATGGGTATAAGTAATTTATCGAATGGAAGTGAAATAGAGGAGGGATGGTATGTGTGTGTGATGGGGAATGAGTTGGTGTAATATTATCGCAGTACATCGTAAAATGAAATAGAAAATTCCTGTAATTGAATGCGAATTATCAGACTGGAATAAACCAAATTTTTAGTTTCTTTGTATTTTCTATATTTATCATTTTATAGACTATAAAGTTTACATATATAGTTATTAATAATTTGTGTATTCGTTGCTTTGAAACGCAAACTTTACTAAAGTTAATTTGAAGAACTAACGGACATGTGCTGATTGATACTAGACTAGCTTACAACTACTTGCCTGTCTATATACATATACATATTGATGTTCAATAGGCTTATCTTATAAACATAATACATCTTAAGTAGTAAATTATAGATATATGAACATAATTTAGAATTGCATAAGTATATTAAACGTCTAACAAAATTGATAGAAGAATAAATCTTATCATTACAAATTGTTACACGTACAATGTGCATTGCAATAAAATTGTTGGTTTGGTTTATGGTTAGAAATATTTGAAGACAGCTTTCCTATACATACATGAATAGATAATGCCTATTCGTTGTAAAAACTCCACCAACACTAAATATGGAATGTTAAATTCTAAAATACGTGTCCGAACTGTTCTCTTCCCGTCTCTTCTATTAGTTGAATCTACTCTATTAAAGGTGTAAAAATGTTTTATTGCCTTTCTACTTTCATAAAATAAATAGAAAATAATATAAAAGGTAAGAATAATAATAATATTATTATTCTATAAGTTCTGTAACTGAAATGAACATGTTAATAGTCAGTTAAAAAGAGTTCGATAATATGTAGCATTGAATAGAATTGAATTTTTATTTTTGATGGAGCAGACACGACTTAAGTTAATTATACTAAAGAAGCATAAATTAAATTTATCATAACAATGACAGAAAATAAGGGCTTATTAAGTATTGTTATGTAAAAGCAGTACTTATATAACTCATTTGCACCTGAGTGTACCTTTTCTGCCTGATCGATTGTATAATTTAATATGAAAGATATTGAAAGCTCGCTATACAATTAAACATCTTGTCGATTGTTTGTTGGAGAAAAATGCGTTTCCTGTGCCTTATAATATATACTTGCGTCGAGTAAATTAAAAATATCTCGAGTGAAATATAAAAATATAATCATCTTGTTGTGACTTGTGCTTGTGTTGTGAGTTGTGAGTTGTGAGCGAGTTTGTAGTCATTTCACAATCATAATAATATAAGTTAAACAAAAAAATGCAATTCGCCCGGTTATTTTACATTAAGCATCATCTTGACCGGTGTCGGCGGTATTGAAATGTCTCTTTAACTAGGCTTTTTTAATATAATTAAGATGATGTTAATACACTTGTCACATAATGATTGTTATTTATAGGGTAGACAGGCGCATTGTACTGGTACTGATACTGGTACTGCTTAGTTAAAGTAATATTTAAGTATATTATCAAAGAAGACATTGTGCTTCAGTTAAAATTAAATTTTGAAATAGTTAGCAATGACAAACCGACTAATTACAAACTAAACAAGCGTAATTAGGCGGCGCTAAAAACATTAATGATTTGAAAAAAGGTAGACGACTCGACTCGTTTTCGTTCTCGTTCTCGTTCTCGCTATTAGTCATTCGAAATTATCTAATCGAATACAAGCTTAGGACTAATATAAAACAGGATGGCTGGAATACCTAAGTAATGCACTTTCTGCAAGACAGGAAATGTACAATTAAAATACACGTTGTATAGTCGCATCTCGCCTTATAACGGTAACAATTAATGTTTCTCTACAAATCATTGTCTGGTTTCCCATTAAGTGTCCGATTAGAATCAAATTTAATAACCGTTTTCCCGATAAGAAAACGCCCAACGTACGTAATAACAGTAATAGCTGAGTGAAGCGAAACATTACGTTATGTAGCCGAAAAGGGCTAGTTCAAAATTATACATTCTTCAATGCACTCATTACAACGAGCTATAATCACAATAAAAATTAAATGGTCTTAAAATTTGCCAACTTCAATCATTATATATGTATATATAGTGGATGGATTCTTTACTTTATGTCATCCGCATACCTTCAGTCATTGACATTACTTTTACATTTACATTTATATTCATTAAGCATATAGAATTAAGATCAACAGAATTACTAATAGCTGAAAGTATAAAATAAAAATAACTATGCGCATAGTGTGATTAAAATCCCGGAACATCATTCATTATTGCAATAACAGAGTACGAGAGTACATAAAATTTGTTTGGTTTTCACAAACGGCATTCCGTTTGTATTGTGATTGTATTTATAGTATGTAATTGTGTATATATGGTGTCAAATATATTTTGTTTAAATTATAAAGCGTGTTAAAGCTTACCTGAGTTATAAAAAGTTATAAAACATCATTGTAAAATTGCTTATTAACCAAAACAAATTTTAATGTAAATATTATTTTTTTATTGCTGATCAAGTAATGTGCAAATTTTACGATTATTATTTTTATTGTAGACTAAACATAATTCTCGCAAAAAGTTTGATACGCATGAGTATACATGAGTATACTTTATATTTCCATGACAGTTAGAGAAATTAAATTTCAATAAACATGTAATTTCTGCTATACAAAAGCAAGTACATAAAACTAAACTAAATTTTATGCTAGATAAAACTACTTATTCAGAAAATGTATGAAACTTTACTCCAATATATAAAATTGACTTTAATAGTTTTAATGGAAACAGTTTTAAATAATAACACTTAAATATTTTTATCGCTACAATGCAACTTTGTTACTAATTAATAAGTTGATAATAAAAATAATAAAAAAGAATAATCGCTTTATTGATTACAATTTGTGGGGAACGGGTTAGATTGCGGTCAGTAAAGTCTGATTCCAATTTGTGTTTATTGGCTCTTAATATAGCAAGGTGAAATTTTCACACAAACTTTCTTTAATAAAGATAAATCATTCTTAACATAACGCTCGAGTAATATAATTAAACGACGCACTCCCAACAATTAATGTAAAAAAAAATGATTGTCCTATAATTGTTTGAATTGATTTTTATTATAATATTTTTGAACGGGCATGTTGAAATATTTATTGGTCACGATCGTCGATTGCAAAATCAACAACACTTAAATAATATATGATATATGAGATTTATATTGTTTCATGTTAAAATATTAGAAGGTATTTTGTAATGAGTGTAGGTGGATTTGATTGAAGCAATCCATCCGCCCGGGTTACCTTGTACGTATTTAATTCGAATTGATGAGAATGTTTTGGCTGCGATTTTTGCTGAAATCATCAATCAGTAATGGTTGTAATTGAAATTTTAATTGCTGGTAAATGGATGTGGCAGCGAGTAACATAGGCCTCTATCTATCTATAGCAGTAGACCACTTATTTACTATGTATGCGAAGTTCTTTGTATGCTATTCAAGGAGGGCTACTTCAGTATTTCTACTAACTACTCTGTGTAATTCGTCCTGCAATATTTAGTACCCATATCCACAACTGGAATACACTACAGATAACTCGCCACTCATTCTATTGAGACCTTATCGTTATCATTTATTAGTTACATAAGGAATCGTTAAGCAGTACACGTTGAATGGGCTGGGATTCTGAAAAGTCCATGGAAGTCCATGATTTTAATTATTTTGTTCGCGTGTTCGCAAGTACTGCACCTTCTTCTCTAACCTAAATGTATCTTTCCTGGTTACTCGGTTCCATTATAGCATCGATCTCCTGGATTTATAATACTATCACTTTACAACGTTGCCTATGTCCATGTCCAATATCGGAAATGACTCAATTATCTCTACCACGCGGGTTAAACCTTACCTTAAAGTGTGGGATTTGCACTTTTTTTTCAACTTCAAACTCATTATTTACTTTCATTACTAATTTCTCACACTCAGCGATTATATAAAATCAATTTAATACAAAGTAGTTACACTTTAAGTAACATAATCAATCATTATAAAAAACTACTCTTCTTTTTAATATTATTATTACATTTTATATAATAGTAGAAGTAAACATTATAAAAATTATTAATATAAAAATGCCATCTACATTTATACAAAACTAGGTTAATTTAAATAAAAATATAACAATGATCATAATTCCTGCTATTTATATTAGTGTAAATATTGTTGTGTAATTAACGTTCAACAAATAATTTTTAATTATATTAAATTTATTATTGTGATGTACAATAAAATAAGCAAAACAGTTATTAATAATTGATTGCATATTGTAAATAATTGTTAAAAATGAACCATGGCCGTTACTATGTGATAGTTCATTATATAATAATTAAAACAATTTTTTTATGTATTATATCATAAATATATTTAAGAACCATAACTAGTTTCAACCTTTACAAGGCCATCCTCGAACGGTGACACAAATAAGTATATTTTTTAAATAATTGTTGTAAATGTTTAATAAAATTTAATAAGTAAAATATGTTTTGAGAAAATACTAACACATAATACACAGTAATTAATATGAAATTTATCTTCAAATTTGATAGAACAAAAAAAGAATTTTAAAACCCATTACTTCCAAACTTAAATCTTTTCAATTACTCACAAAAAACTTTCTGCATGATTTTAGTTAAAAGTGATAAAACTACAATTACTTAGAGACAAACATCAACGAGCTAAACGACTATGGAAAAGAAATTAATTAAAATTTGAAAACAGATTCAACAATATGAAAAAATTATTATTATGTTAAAACTGAGAGTGCTACGTTTTTTGGTCATTCTATATGAGATGGAAACGTAGACCATTGTTTAAACAAACTGGAGGCTTTTGAGATGTAAAAAAAAATTGTAGGCAGACAAAATAACCAATTACAAAGTAGTCAACAAAGTCAACAAAAATCCTGCTGCACCTAATAATACAGAGCAACATTTAGGATAAACGCAGCATTGGAAAAAGAACAATGTACTGACTAAGTAATCTGAGAAAATGACGTAGCTCCACTTAACTATTTCGAGCAACAGTGTCAAAGATTCAAAATTAGCCTTCGCAACGGAGATGGCATGTAAAGAAGAAGAAGTAAGCTTTGCACTAAGTTTTTACATCAGCGCAAGAGAGTAATCAAATCCAGCTTTCAAAATGTAGTAACCATGCATACCCAAACTTCCAATTCCAAGTCCAAAATACCTTATTATTCCAAAAGCAGAAATGCAAAACATATAATAATGTTTAAAAGCACTCAATAATTTTGACTCAATCAAATTTGTAATATCCCAGCACACCTGATCTCAATTTCAATCCTTCTCCGTTATGCCAAAATAAGAAATACTTTCAAGACACTAATTGTAATTTACTAAATATAAAACCAACAACAAATCTATTAAATCTAACTTTTTCTTTCTGTTACAATCTTACATAATCTTCTCTAGAACAAAATGACTTCAAAACCACAAACCTCAGAATAGAACAGATCAAATAATAGTTTGTGCCTTTCAAAACTAGAAGAGACAACTTAAAAAGTGTTTGAGATCTATTTTTGAAGACATACAAAAAATGTAAAAATTCTTGAATTTGAATAATCTGAGAAAAAATGTACAGAAATGATAGAACACTTTATAAAGTTAGCTATAAGAAGACTAAGATCTAAAAAAAGAATTTTTACAATAAAACCTTTTAGAATTGTGTGAATATTATAGAAGGCTTTGAGAGTCTCTAATGAAGTCGTATGTCAACGTCAGCCAAAACATGATAAGTTAAGAACAAGCAAAGAAAAAAAAACTAAATTATACAAATATTGCGGAATAAAAAAAATCCAATCTGTCATAAGTTATTGACTTATTTGTTAAATAAAAAAAAAAAACTGCATACAAATCAAAGAAGCAATGTTCAAATTTGAATATAAAAAAAACCTTTGACTAATATGTATATGTATAATTATAAATTTTGATTTAAAAACATTAATTTACTAAAGCAGCTATAAATGCTATAATAACAAATGGTTCCTTTTAAATTGATTGAATATTGACAGCTTTTTGATATATATTTAAAGAGTATAATTAATTGGTTATTGAATTGACAAAATATGAAATGTTGAATTAATTTGGTTATTATTGGTATTGAAATAAAAAATGTTGAAGTTGTTATTTTGTTGAAAAGGGGAGGTTGATGTTGAAAAAGAGATGCGGAGATGTGCCTTTATCAGATTTTTTGTATCTAAAATTATAATGACTGGACTAAACTGAGATGCGCGGATGGAGGAGTTGTTGGACTTGGTCGGCCGTATGGTCGGCCGCTTGTATATGGGGCGCGCTGCGCTGTTGTTCCATGAAAATGGTTATCTGATCCGCAGTTTCAAGATTGCCGTATATAAACGGTAAATGTGTAAGAAGTAACGCGCAAGTATGTAGACTCGTAAAATATCAGCAATTAATTATAGCGGGTATATAAAGTATGGAAACATATTATTGATGACATTAATAGTAGCGCCGTAGAGTGCGGACGCGTATGTAAATGCTAAAGAGCTAGATTATGTACACCTATATCAGGTATTCAGTAGTTATACTTTATTTATATGCCGTAACGTGTTTGTTTCTAACCATTATTGTTTGTTTATAGCGTGTTTATACAAGCCATGCTTTATAATCAATCGTAAATAGCACCTTTGTAACAGATTTCATCGCATGCTGATGCTGGCTGGCTGATGCCGATGCCGTTTCCATCTCAAAATGGCTGCTCGTTGATCACATATGCATTAAAAATAAGAACATAATAAATATGGAGCAAGCTATGGAATATTGGTTGGTACGGTCAGAATCGTCAGAATCGGAATGGTCATCAGATGATCCATTCGATTTTGTAAACGCCCAACTAAATCGGCTTTGTTATCATAGGATTTCCCGCGTTTCATACAACATTTATTGCATCAACACCTGTCCATCAAAACGATGACATACATATCTATTTAATGTATTTTTAATTAACTGATCGCATTATTTATATACTACACATAACTGAGTCTGACATAACTGACACAACGCAACTACTACTAATAAAAACAAGCATCAGTGTACGCTCTATGTACATACGTATTCATTATTTCAAGTGTAGGTAGAAAAGTAAGTAAGTAAGTAACTAAATAAGTAACTAAATAAGTAAGTAAAAGTCTGCTCCTTTTCCTAACAACTACCTATAGTCAGTCAGTCTATTTATTTTCCGATTACCAACGAATCTCGCTAATGGGATTCATACAAAAACACAATATACAGTACACAGTACACACTGACATTTAAATCGATTTAGCCCTGACGTATTCAATAAGTACAATATGTTAACGCTTTCTCAAATTATATTTTCCTTACTAACTCATTCATTCATATAGATTTTTATCTCTACATAGGGTGGAATAACCACAATAAAAGGCCAAACCGCATTACATGTTAATATAACATATTAATTTTTGAAGTATCGGCACGGCACGACACGGCACGTCTCTAATAACAAAAATACAAAATACGTTGTTGTAATATAAATAAATAAATGAAAGTATATATTTATAATATTTCCAATCGTTTATTGTGGTTGTGAATTTATACATTCAATAACAATTTGTGTTTATAGATGATTGCCTCAATTTGATCATATTTACATATTTATTATACATTTGTCCTTGTAAGATTGAAGGTAATTAAATGTGAATAGAATTTAGTATAGAGGATCGCACCGCGCCTTGTACGCAAGTACTTGTTTATATTTTTGGGTTCGTAATTAGGAAAAAAAGAAGAAAGGGAAAGAAGAAACGACATCATTTTTAACAACAAGCCGGCTGTCAATAAATATACAATACAGATGTTACTTAAACAAGCCGTACCCAAAATTCAAGAATACTCATAAATATTAAAAACGGTTTGAAATCTTTTGATCTTGCATAAATGCAAAATAAGGCGGTATTATATACCCTCATGTATATATAGTCGGACATCAATGCCAATTATAGACATGTACATTTGTAATTTATTCAAGGAGCAAGTTCATCGAATGATATGCCAACATTTCTATCAATACAATGTATGTATATCTCCTGGATCAAAAACCGAACAGACGCAAACAGACGCACTTTTTACAAGACGCAACCAACGAACCAACCAACCAACCGACCAACCGACCGACATTATTCTACATACAATACCATCCTATATACAATTATTTTTAAGAATACGGGACTGCTTCAATCAATTATCTGTCTATAATAGATATAATACTTGAATGCTTTTATTAATTTTACTTACTTAAAATATATTATATTCGTTATTCGTTATTCATAATTCGTAATTCGTTATCGTGTTGCATGTAATTATATAAGAGTCATTGATTTTGATTAAGTGTCAATTTATATACTGTTGATTCCATTTGCGGATTGCCTCTTGGGTGTGTAGGTCTATTAAGATTTATAGTTATTGATAGAAAATAAAGGTATTTTTATGGAATAATGAATGTTATTCTCGAGATAATTATAGTAGGTATGACCAATAACACAACAACCGCAACAACTGCAACAACAATAACGACAACAACGGCAACAGGAACAACAAAAACTAGAATCCCATACCGACTTCGTCACTTTATTAAAGCCGCATTAAGTTAAACGCTTAATTTATGTGCCGCGTTAATCATACGACACGCATATTCCTACATGGAAATATATTCTAAGAAGCATCTATACATCAAGACACGGAAAACAGAATGGTTTACGTGTAGAAGGGTCACCACAACAGCGCATATTCACATAGAGTCGCCAAAGGCATTAGCTAATCACAAACAAACATGTCTTACGTGAGAATTGCTTGTAACGCAGATATCCCAACAACACAACCTATTATTATTCCACATATTTTTCATTATTGGCGAAATAACATCTTCATGAAGATAGATAAGTTATCAGTTTAATCTGTGGGCCCTCGGCCAATCATGCCCTCATTTTCTGCGAGCGTTCAAGAGTCCGAGTCCGAGTCCAAGTTGAGTCGAGTCGAGTCGGTCGAGTCGAGAGAGAATTCCCAATAAAAACCCTCGAGTAGTCGCAGGAAACGATATCGAAACGTTTAGCGGGTAAGACAATGGGCAATTTATTGGTTTCACAAAGAGAATAATAATAGAATGCGAAAATTTAAATCCATGTTGACAATACAATCGTTAATTACTATTCATTACCGACTGCCCAGTTGAATACAAAATATAAATTAATTAATTCCTCATATAAAACCGAACATACCAATACAAATCGTTACCATTTAATGATCAAAATCCTTTCAAATGCCACTCATACAAATACCAATACTTCAAACAAACATCAAATCAAATGTAACTACACTCGCTTTGTTAAATATTCATATACAAACTTTAATCACCATTTTTTCATTTAAATCGATCCCTGATTTGCATCACAATATTTTGCCAGCCAAACAAATTAAATAATATTGTGATTTATACTTCATTTTTAGTCAGACAGACACAAAACTTGAATACATGAGTAACCAATATTTCAGATGACATCGAGAAGATGGTTGTATAGAAAACATGAATCGATATATGCCTAACAGAGGAAACAAGACAGTATTGTATGTTATTCTATTCTATTCTATTCTATTCATTGTTTAACTAAACTTAATTTAGACACTCACACACAAATCAAGTGGCATTATTTATTAATATTTGTTTTTAACTATACGAGATATATAAATAGGAATTGCTCCAAAGATTGTATGAAGGGCGGAATAAAAATTGTAAAATCCTTGTACTTAATTTTTTTAAAGCGAGAAATTGCAGTCATAAATTAAGTTAAATTGTTCCAATTCCGCGTGCATTTAACCTACACCGGCGAGAATTTACCGCCGCACTTGCTTTAACATTTATACAACATACATACAAACATACATATATATATATATATATATATATATTTTTTTATTTGGATCTGAAAGTATCAACAAATTAACGATAAACAGTATCAAGACAGGTCTAAGGATTAACATATAAGATAGCCGTTTTAAAATAATAATTTATTCCCGTGCTGGTGCTGGTGCTAGTGCTGAACCGCTTTAAAGGATGATTTCATAACAAAATCTGAAACTAGCTTGTTAGTTGTTAATACATATTAGGATACAGCTTTTCTATATTTACAAAAAATAATTATAGATATAAACCTGTCATAAAATGTCAATAAATGATAGTGTGAAAGACAGAATATGCACAGCACAGGTAGCTTAATTTTTTTTAAATTCCTCATACCTCTGCGCACCTTCTTAAGCGAAACTTTATCTACTGTGAAATATTCCGTGACAAAAAATATCGAATTACTTATTGCTATATAGATTACTATTTTAGCTTCCATTTTCAAGCGTTCACCATAAATAATATCCGATCACCCACAATAAAAGAATGATTTAATTCCGTTTCAGTGAACGCTTTGTATTTTAAATGATTTTTTTCGAATTTGTTTTTATCTTTTATCTATTTTAATTTGCAATCATTAATAAGTCAATAAGTCTAACAGATTGTTACAGTATGGCACGTAGTATATGCAACACAAGAACGTATTAGTGCGATGCTAAAATAAAAAATAAAAATAAAAAATCAAGGCTATTTATCACAATCAGTATGGGTATTGTGAACCTTCCGTACATATTAGTAAAATATAATTACACATAATTGTGTTGAGCTCGCGCGGTTCAAGTCAAATATAACAGAAGTATTTATAAAAATGCTAAAGTTGAATACATTTCTACAGGATGATCGATGAATTAATGATTGTTAAGATATTCTTACTATATTATTATCACAAATTATTATTGATGGACGTGGAGTGGAACTGAGCCGTAGAGAGCGAGCAGAGAACAAAAAAAATATATATAAATAATTAGGAATGTTAAAAAATGAATAATAATAACACGTCTATCGACAACCACGTACTTCCCTCTAAGGCTCGGCCATTTTTACGCTGGAAATTAACAACGGTATAATTAGTGTTTGCGCTAGAAAATTCGGTTTACTAGAAAGATCAAACGATATGTACAGTGTTAGTATTGGTATTGGTATTGGTATTAGTATTAGTACACATTTAAATAAATTTTAAATAAAATGAGCAAAACTTCAGACGCGTTAACACAAGTACAAACATTCCTAATGCTACCAATTAACATACTAATGATTTCTAATTCTCTTGATTCATTCGACACATTCGAATTGATCGCGTGTTCCAAAACAAATAGATATATGTCGAAGTATAATTATATCAACTGCTTCACACATACATTAACTATTTTTGTGTTTGTTTTAATTATAATGAAATGATGTTACTGCTACTAATATTATAAATGACATTTTAACTCATTTGATCTTTAACGATTATAGCGATTAACTCGAGAACATAAATTTATATTTTTATTTATGTTCAGCAAATTCTTAAATATTAAGCAAACGACATATAAATAAAACGTGTTTTATTTGCTTTATTTACTTTCATTTTGGCAAGGATATTATCATTTTTATCATTTTTCAAACATCTTGCGTGTACATTTTAATTTGTAATTTACGCATTATTTATTTATAAACTTTTAATATAAACAAATGTTAATTTTGTCTCAATAAAACAAACATAAATATATTATGATATTTATTACAACTAATATCTTAGTTCTTAATTCTTAGTTGGATCTAATTATTCCTTTTGCGTGCTATATTTTAAATTTGCATACTCTGCTCAAGACAAAAAGTTTTAGAAACAAATATCCAACTTAAAAGAAGGAAGATCAAGAATAAAGAAATGTTGAGAAAAGCAGAAAAGGAAAGAACGCTAGCAGATATAAACATTAAAAAAAAAGGATGGATAAAGCATGCATTAAGAAAAGATTGATTCCTCAGAAGTGGAATGATACACAAAAAAACTGCAGTGACTCTAGACCAAAACTTCAAAAAATGCAAAAATTACGACCAACTAAAAAAATGCATCTAAAGTCTTCGATAAAAAATATTAAGACAACGGACAAAATGACTGAAATTATGAAACTGAACACTACCAAAATATCTAACCTATACAAGGTTACTCGATCAATATTAGCTCATTATGTCCATCCTTCACCAAAATCCAGAAGTAATCCAACAGAATTTGCCCAAATAATGTCAGAATTACGATATAAAGTTTCCAGAAGCTACGGTCTCTTCATATGCATCAAAAAGTTAAAGCATAAAAAAATCTAGTAAATTTAAAACTGGATACCTAGCAGAACACTAAACTAAACCACGACTACTCATCCACCTTTAAAAAGACTTCGTTAAGTAGCAAGAAGACATCTAGGCTTTCATAAAAACGATCAACAAAATAAAAGCCTCGCCAAGCCCAACCACTACCACCAAGCCAAAAAATCTACCATCCCAGGCCTCCCTAAAAAAATTCCCCAACCTCCGACAAAGAAATGATAAACGTCCAGCAGGACTCCATCGACATACACATCCCTCAGAGAAAGACTTCATAAAGGTAAAGTCCAAAAAGTTAAAAAAACTGAAAATGTAGTTGAAGAATTAGTTAAAAATCAGTGTTAAAAACAATGTCTTCTAAATGCGTGCAGATTTAGTACTGTTCATGCTCATAGTGGTAAAATAAGTTTGCAGGACCACAAATTAGAACAAAATTAAGATTTTGCCTGTTTTGTACGAGAAGCCATCGCAAAAATAATTTGTATTTTATCTTCTAGTTGTAAGTAGTAACACGCTGATTATTGTAAGATGAAACACTTCTTAAGTCTTTTCAAAGTATGTGTGACTGTCGTCCACAACTAGTAAATAAGTCTTCCTTTTCAAAGCAAAATTTTTTGGACAAACATTTAATAAGTTCAAAAAACTTTGTGTCTCGATATACCTCCAACACAAAAACCGATCGAAAAAAAACTTATTTCGCATTTTTTGCTAATCAATCCCAAATACATTTTTTTGCCTTCTGGTAAATCACCTTGTATAAGTCACAAAGATGTTCAAGAAGTTATCGAAAAGTAATTGCAGTAAAGAATCCTAAATCTTACAAATGAATAAAATAATCCATAGATTCCAACGCACTACCAGATAAAAGAAGCTGGTAAGAATAATCAATAACAAAAACCTAAAACTAATAATATAGCTATATAGTGGGATCCCAAATTAAATTTGTCAGAAATGCATTGAAATAAAGAAACTATACAAGTTGGTAAGAATTCTGAAACCATGTAAGTGGTTAATTTAGACATTATTTTGATTATTTCTTTATTTTGAAATGACTAAATAACCATTCATAATGCACAAAATATATTAGTAACAAAAATGTAACCATAACTTTTCTTTTATATAAATAAAAATACTAAAATAAAAATAATTAATCTAAAAACTTGAGCTTTATTTTAAGATAAATAAAGTTTGAAGCATTCAAATTGAATAAACATAAAATCCAATCCCCTTCTCTCCCACGTTTCTAAATGCATGTAACTATATATTTATTGAAATAATCCGTTGTAAATTATAAGTCGTACATTAAAACAAAGCTCTTTATCGCATGCTGAATCTCCATGTACAATCAAATCACAAAATCCTCGCCAAATAGATTTATACTTGAAAGTACGCGAAAATCGCACTGGATCAAAAATAAACATTAATAAAATAAAACCGGTTATAAATCAAATGCAAAAATAATAATTGCTTTTACTTTTTATTTAATTTCAAATCAATGCAATAAATCAGAGCCACATTTACACACCGAGGCCGAAACTTATTATTATTATTATTATTATTATTATTATTATTACAACCTTCGTATATTTAAAACAATTAGAATTGCAATTTTTATTGGGGGCGATAATAATAATAATATAAATTGAGGTCATTAGGGGAGAATAAAACAAATATTTTCTTAAATAAAAAACATATCCGATTCTAATTTTAGTTAAATTATTCATAATATTAAAGTGATGGTAAATATTTATAGTTCTTGTTATTCTAATCAACACAATTGTGGACACTTTATGTATGTACAATACGCATATTGTTTCTACAAATTAAATTAGATAAAATTCTTGTATTAATTTTCTATTTTCTACTTGTAATATGTTTGTATGTACTTGTATGTACACAAACAACATTTGGAATTCCAGTTTAAGAGTCGCGTCGAAAGGTTGGTGAGAGGTCAGCTTAGTCGTGATCTAAAATAACCTAATTAGATTTGGTGGTTAATAGTTAATAGTTAATACCAATACCACGTTGAACGCTAAACATACTTTTCGATATCTAAGTATTTCAAATCAAAATCTTTCAATAAGTTTTGTAATAATTAAAATTTAATTTGGTTTTGATTGATTTATGTTTATTTAATTTTTAAATTAAAATATTGCAACAAAATAGTTGTAACATGTATGTAACATGCATAGCATAAAAGGTAAGTAAAGTAAATGATGTGATAACTTGAAAGTGTACGAGTTAGCTAGCTAGCGGTGCCTAATAAAATTTGAATGGATATTAAAGCTTTTATTTTTGTCTGGATTTATTAGATGTTTAAACGGAATCAATATTCGGTTACAATGTGGTTAGAATGTTTTAAAAAAATTGAAAGTATTGGTGTTTCAGGTAACTTTCTCAAATTTGATGGCAGTTTTTGAATAATGAAATAGGTTATAAAATTTGTAAAGGGAAATAGTTACATGTGTTACGTGCTAAGTTTTGTAATCGCCGATCGTTATTGATGTCATTCACATGAATTACATGTAGAAGTTTCTTTATATGGAAGAGTTGAGTTAGATAGACAATGTCGGTTATATTTTTATCGGTCCAACCAAGTTGAATGCGAGAGAGCGTTGCTTTGCTTTGCTTTGCTTTGCTTAAACGTTTTGGCGCAATAAGTGCATTAAGAAAATAATAAGATAGTATCGGAAACAAAACAGCAGTAATGAGATATGAGTCGGTGGAAGTCCATATTAGTAAGCGAATAAGCGAAGTAATATGGAGAAGAGAAGTCCTGCATGTAATACACCGCCCGCTAACGCTGTCAAGACGATTGATTAATAATCGATACAAACGTTCAATAGGTCATTTCCGCCACATGAAGAGATTTTTTATTTATAAAGAAACTATGTTGCGGAGTAAAATAAATAGAATAAAAAAAAACTATCTGCAAGCACGACATTCCAGTCGGCACTCACTACACTACACTATACTATACTATACACTACACTACCAACGAACGGAACGACGTTATGATGCTTCGAGTATTAACGAAGGGATCGCAGGATAGCTAGCTAGCCAATTGATTGCAAAATAAATTTGCTCGTAGTACTTGTGTTATATTTATTTGTTGGGACTGGAGTACAAACCGTTAACGTAACATGACGACGTGAGATCGAACCTCGTTTCCGAGTTTACTGAAGTTGCAGACATTTCCATACAATGGACTTGACTAAAACAACGACGATTCGCATCAAATTATGTATATTATTATAATACGAATTATTTTGAATATCTCATAAATAAAAGAAGAGTTGTGTGTTTCTACAAACAGGCGGCAACATTGAGAAACCAATTCGGGCCGAAACAAAAAAAAAACCATAAGACAAGAAAAAAAAAAGGATATTTGCCCCCATAAAAAATACATATATACGCCCAGTACTTTTAAAATTATAGTGTATCCCTTTTGGTGGGAGTATAAATGAAACAATGGCTGTAGACGTGGTGCTTTGGCCCTTCATCAAAGGTTCAGTTCGAGCTAGAAATCTGACAAAACGACAGGACAGGTAAAACTGATGGCTTCGATGCCGCCCTAACCTCTCGAGGGCTAATTTTTTACTGCAAATCAGAGGCGACTCGTCAGCGTTTTTCTACTTAATCATCGACGTACTTGTTAAATCAGGCCAACCGATCAATGAAGCGCCTGTGGAATTATAAAACATCTTAAATTGCTGTAACATAGCATAATGCAGTTGTTACCAAATATATTATTTTGAAATGTAAAATGGTCCCATTGTAGCAGACATTTTTTTAATGCTATTAAAATAATTAAAAAAATGCAATGCGATGCAATTATAAAAATCTTAATTGCATTCCTCATTCGCAACTGGTATAGATACAATGGAGTACATAAAAATGCCGCCGGAATGACAATTGTCGTTGCTCGGAAGGGTTGAAACATCTAACGTGTTTCCACCGATGATAAATGATAAGATAAAAGTTTTGTAAGAAAAATCTCATTGTAGTCTTGGAATGTCCAAAGTTGCCCTTGTTTTTATGACAATCAAAGAGATCCCATCTGAAATATTAACATAATTTGCTTGATTCCACGTATACACCTTATACTATACATATGCTTATACGCGTATACCTGTAACCTGACGAATCTAGCGATGCTTTTATAATTATTATTGTTGTTTGTATAAAACGAATGCTCCTCATTCGTTTTACCGACTGATGTAGTGATATAAATTACATTGTATTTTACTTTTCCTTACCAGAACTGGAACGCCTTTTTATATTTATTTTCAACATAAATAATCTTACTATTACTTTCAACCTACAAACATAAAGACACGAAAATGTTTGTCACGCAAATGCTGGAATGTGCATCGCAGTCTTTCACACGAGCTCTGGCTCTGGCTACTGGCTACTGATTATATAATAGTCGTAGCCCCCGTATTCCCCTCTGCATATATATATACATACTCTGTTCTGTTCCCGTTCGCATGGCCAATAAACAGAATGATTGATTGATAATGTCCCATTTTGCGGCCCCTAGCATATATTCATTATTACACTCCTCTCAAAGCGAGATGTATATTAAAATACCAATCATGTAAACAACCCAAAGTAATTTTAATATTTTCTCTATGTATTCATCTGTACAATTATTCAAATTATAAATAAAGAAGAAGAATACACATAATATATATAGAAAAAGTTACAACATAATGAATGTGATCGATGGTTATTAGTTTTTACTTTATAAATAATTTCTGTGTTTCAACTTCAACAAAATGTTGCAAGTTCTATCCATATATTAAAAAAAAAATAATTTTAAATTTAATAGCAATGTTTTTGAAATTGATTGATTTGATTGTACATATTATTAATTTAGTTTGAAGAGATGAAGGGTGAGGGGGAGTTTTAAGATTTCACACGACACGAGACCTTATAGTAACCTTTTGAAGTACATACTCGTAATATATTCAAAGTATATTTATGAGGGGTCGATGTGTATATGTATTTGCAGCATTTAAAATGACTACAATGTATGCAAATCATTGCTTATTATTACAAGTTGATCCTGCTCGATGTGCCCGAAGAAAGAACGATGACGATAATAATAATAATGATAATAATAATAATAAAAATAATATAAAAAGCAAGTTTTAAATCCTAGGAATGTATTGATGCTATCAGCGATTTGATTTTGATCCGTTCTTTGACCGTACATCATCTATTGAGTCTCACGTATATATAAATAGTAAATAATTGACATTGATTGATGCTAGCTAGCTAAATGTCTACTCCAACACTCGGACTAACACCAGCGAATATGTGTACCTGTCGGTGGAACGCATGGTACGCGCCATTCGCCAATCTGGTGTTGGGTACCGGTGGTGCAACATCTCGAAGATGCAGTGTGCTAGTACTGTTAGTATGTATGTATGTACCATTGCATACTGCCATTGGTATTACATACTTTAGAGTTCATCTCCCATCGACAAGCTTACACTAGTCGTTTCGTGTTACCAACAACTCAATGAAATTAGCCTTACACATTTATACATGATTATTCAATCAAACTTCAAAATTAAATTTATTATTGATAATTGATTATCGATTATTTCTACATAATGTACATAACAAATTTAACACACATTTATTTCATTTCAATTCAATTCAATTTCATATTATCATATGCACAAAACGTACCAATTATAAATGCCAATAGATTTCAAATAAAATCAAACTATTTATTTACAAATAAAACGAGTTACATTCGACTTTTCATTTATCATTACTTCCATGAAATTAATATAGTAATTAAATTGAAAATGTCAAGGATCTACTATTATTTGTCATCAAATTACACAATGAATTATTTATCAAATATATTTTCTTAATACATAATAGAATATTGCAAAACTATTCACAATTCCACCCACATTGAAATCATTTTATTTAAATGTTTATTCTATTGAAATTTTTAAACATTCATTATTTTTTTTAAATTATATTTTAATATAACATGAATTTTAATTTAATTATTTAGTCGAATTTTAATAAACAATTTTTATTATTATATAAATTTCAAATGTAGATACACAAACATTTTTCAATAAAAGTCAAAACATAGACACAGATTTTGTAAATAAATTACATATTTATCGGTAAAATGAATCATTTAGCATTAGTAATTAAAACATCAATTAATTAATTAATTAGGAAACGCCAATATTGTCGAATTTAATTAGTATTATTTGTTTTCCTTGTATTAATTCGAATTTATTGTAAACGTATTAACGAATAATTAGTTAATATGTTAATTAGTTTAAAAAATATATTAGATGTTAAAAGATTTATCATAATTCAATTAGTTACATTTTGCATCGTGTGTTTTTCTGGTTAAATGGTGTTAATTTTCAGAGCTGTTGCTCTTGTTATTATAAGTGAAGTATGTTGTTCCCCGGAAGATTTCACTCCTTAAGAACTTACGGAATGTATGAGCAGCCGTCAAGTTCAACAAAATGAAACAAGAAGTTTTCGGCGCACCAGTTAAAAAAGTCGTTGGCTCATTAAATGTAAAAAATAAAATAAAGCTCGCGCTGCTCGTCGCTCGGTGCTTTATCCCGGCGAGGAAATGCAGACGATTGGATTGTGTATGCAAGAATTTGAATTTAACTAATTTCAAATTTGCATGATTTCTATGTGACATTGAAAGTAGAAAATGCAAATGCAAATAATAAAATTAGAACGATCAGGTAAAATGCTGTGAGAATATTTATTACGTATCGTGAAATAGAACGAAAATCAGAGCAAAACGAGTAAAGGGGGACTTAAAGGAAGCATCAGTAACAATATAAAAAAAAAAAACAAGTGACATAGAATATGACAGGTTGACAGAGGTAGCAGTTGGAAAAAGAAGGGAATAACTTTTAAGAACTAGAAACGAATCGACTTTCGTTCCCATACAGCGTGCCAAGACCGGTTTACAAGAGATCGTCATTGTTCGACCGCGATCGCAGGTTCATAACCTATCTTTATCTCTTATTGTGTGTGTGATTCGGAGATTTATTTTGGACTGGCCAAAGAAAGAAATATTCTTGTAAGGCCTATACGTTCGACAACATTCCTACAGTGGTTTTGAAAATGAAACCTGCTAGACCTTGTCGCTGTCACGGACAACTCGCGACACTCGACTATTCATATTCATGAATAATGTACCCCGGCACGGCAATGCAATTGTTGCCGACTATGCCAATTGCCAATTGCCAATACCCCCGGTCCAACCAACCAACTAACCGACCGACCGACCAACCAACAAACAACGGAACACGACTTAATAAAATCAATCCGGTAATTGTAGTATTTATGAACCAGATACTTTCCTTCCCAACCAATTATAAAATATTCAACCGCTAACTTTAACAACATACAGTATGTAAATCAAATTATCGGCATCGCACTCGGCTATATAAGCTACATTGCCTGCCTGCCTGCATTGTGTAGTGACTGTAGAGTGTAGCGTATATCCGTATATCCATCCCCTCAATCCCCTTTAATAAAATAACAGCCAAAAGCGACTGAACTCAACCTTCGATCACACCGAAATCAAATCACATTTTCCAGACCTATTAATTTCTAATAAACAATTCGATCTTGTTCACTTCATTATTTATTTATATAAATTAAACAACACGCTAACTTTCCATTATCAATTACAATTACGATTCAATTATTAATTATAAACGACCCTTCTTGATTTATCATCACTACTATCATTAATTTCAATTCAAATCATTTCTTCTATTGACAAATTGATAAAACTTAAGCCAATAAGCTAAAGTCCTTGTTATTTTTATATGTAATAAAAAATAATGAAAAGCTTGAGCTTTACGTAATAATTTAATATTTAATCATCCTTGCCAAGGGTTATGCTAACTAGTAACTACACAATAATTTCTTAAAACTTTTTTACGTCTCTAATTTACATGTAAATATCTCAAATAAAATTACACTCTTGAGTATTACAGAATTTTTCTTACATCACAAACGACTCACGATTATTATTTTATCTAACTAAATACATTAGAAAACAACATAAATTGAAAATGCCAAACGGTTGGTTAATCTATACTTTAAAAATTAAATATTTGGTAATGTGCACGTTTACGGAGAGCGTTATTAAATTAGATTAATGTGTTTTTTCTTCATTCCGGGAAAGATTGTTGCGATTTAAGAAAAAAAAACAATTAATTCTTTACGTAAATATTTAATTCTACTGCGAGTTGCTAGTCACGATTTTTAAATCTGTCTTGAAAATGTTATGAAATGAATGCCGAAATAAAAATATAATGTGTTAAAACGTTTTGAAAGAGAATTCAATTAAAGAGAATAAAACAAATGGTTTGAAATTATTTAGATATAATAATTACAGGCTTACTTTATGTATGAGAATGTATCATCTTTGATAGAAAATAATTGTCTTGAACTATTATTTAAGAAGTATTTAATCCCTATTGTTAAGAGGGGACAACAACCCTAAATTCTTGACCATTCCATTGCGCTATCATGTCTCGTTTGTCCAACCGCAAGTGGCATCATACCCCCAGGGATGATTTGATTTCAATGACTTTTAGTATCTCTATTTACCCTATTTACCCTACCTACCCTACGCTACCCTACCCAAAACTCATGTTCTGTATTGTATCTATAAAGTGATAGTAAAAAACATTGTTTAACTTGTTCGAAGCAAATATAATATAGCAAGTTAAGCAGATAAAAATGATATTAAAGAAAAAAATGTTAATTGGTTGTAAAATTTAAAAAATATATTTAATTGTACATAAAAAATCATTTGATGTGTTGAAATGAATGAAATGAAAATCATATATTATATTTGATTGTCGATAATTGCATTTTTTTATTAAGACGGATGTTATAAATATACGAATATTTCAAGGAAGGAAAAAGCCACAGGAGATATAACATAAAGATATAAGCCTTAAATATCCAGAAACACATAAAAATTAATAAATGCAAATTGGGTGTAAAATTTGGATGAATGTCGTAAAAGTTTTTATTGCTCCATGGGCGTGATTTAGTTGTTACATATTAATTGAGCGTATTTATAATGAATTAATATATATAAATATTTGGTTTATAAAAAAAACCGGTATAATTGTTTTTAGCTGTTTTTAGCTGTTTTTAGCTGTTTAACACGAAAGTTGTTTTAAAATATTGCTTTGCTTTGCTTTGCTTTAACACATTAACCGAACATAGATTTAGATTGTGCACAATTTATCTCGCGTGCATATTTCAATGTCCATTTGAAAATTATCATTTATATAAAAAGTTTAGTTCTCTCTTTCTCTCCTTTTTTAATTGCTTAACTTGTTTCGCCAAAGGGCAATACCAGGACGAAATTGTCCTTTTTTAAACTCGTTTGGAAGGAAACAAAAAATATAAAGCCAAACAAGAATCGCACTAATTTGTCAATTTTTACAACAATGCAGAAGGCAATAAATTTCATACGCAATCTGAAACTCGTTTTTGTTGAATGAACTCTAATTTATATTTAGATATAAAATGACATTTTATATCATTTTTTATCAACATAATTATGTACGAGATTTAGCTACAAAATATACAGATTTGAAGTGCAAATAACAAAATGTTTTTCCAATTTGTCATTAAATTATTTAAACAAAACAATCATATTTAAATAATCAAATAAATTTTTCTTAATCTAATTAATTGTAGTTATTGATAAGTTATAACAAATTATCATGAAAATGATTAAAATTAGATAAATTTAATCTAATCGAATGAATAACAGTTTTGCTATATTTTTTAGTTATTTATATATTTTTCTACACTCATTTGTAAAAAATGTTGTACTTACAATGATTAAATTTAGATAAACACTAATAATAATGTACATTGTAACCGGGCAATTTTCTAATCAAAAGCTGTAAAATTCATTAGCTTACTCATATTATACAAATTATTTTAGAACTGCATCTCCCACCAAATAAATGTTTTAAAAACAAAATAACTATAATTTCTAAAAAAAACGTATTAGATAAGCTGATTAGAACTTGTTAAAATAATAAGAGATTTGAACAGGACGTTAGAACAGCATTTACAGAATTATTTCATAAATAAGCATTATCATAATTCAGAAAGATTGACTTACTGTTCTGTATTATTAAATTCCGCACATAAAAAGCTTTTAACAATTTCTAGTTATCAAAAAAAAATAAAGCATAGCTTATGATACAATTAAATTAGCAAAATAAAGCGTATCCTGTTTCATAAACCAATTTAATAAACCTGACATTGACCTAATTGTTAAACCCAGTTATAAATTTTCTTTTCTTTATATACCTGATGCAACAACGCACGGTGCGGTGAATGGGTAACTACCCATCCACCACACCGTGCGTTTACATCGTTCATTAATTAAACACTAATTTGACTACGAGCAGACCAAACAGAAAAATTTAAAAAAACAACACCTCTCTAACTCGAATAAGGCACGTAGCAAATTAGATTCTGACGATAACACAAACACCAAAAAGCCACATATTGCAGCCAAAAATTTAACTAAAATCATAGCATTTTCTATTATTAAATCAAATCAAAAGTACTCAATTCAAGAAAGCGGATATTTTTGCAAACCAGTGCATGCAACTCTACTACAGCTTACAGGATTTATAGCTGAACATTGTGACCTACACAAATACATGCATAGAATGGGAATCCAAACAGATCCCATACGCCGCAGATATTTGAAGGACAAAGAAACTTTGTTACATCTACTGCGCGAGTGGAAAGCTTACACTACGTAACGTAGTGACTTCTTCGGCAATCACAGAATAACCAAAAAAAAGTTAAAACAGTTTCTGAACATATACTGAATATAGATATCAATCAAACCAACAACAGACCTTCTGACATATGTTGGTCGCAAATAAAATTCTACTTTAGACAAACAAGAAGAAAATCTTGCAGTAACTCCAGACACAAAACATTTGACCCTAACCATATTAGCAAACTTTATTTTATAAGTCTTGATCACAGATCTGATCTGTAAGTGTTATCAATAGATTTCATGACAAAATAAACAAAACATAATAAAAACTGATGGTTTTAACTCTGATCTTCAAGGTTTTAAGCTTTTGCAGATTTTTGATTTTTATTAACAAACTTCTTTTATTTTTATTAATGATAGATAGCACCTTTCCATACTTTCCAAAAACCATATCAATAAATATGGAAAAACGTTTAAAAATTAGAACCTGAAGCAAATCTTAAAACAATATTTTACTGAAGTCTTAACAAAACAATGTCAATTTTAATTCTAAAAAAAATCATGTTGTTTACTGATCCAAAGACAAAATTTGATGTATAAACCAAACAACAAATCCATATCTAAATCTTCCTCAATTTGTATTTTTGGGGCAACAATCTTGATTTTTTTTTCTGGAACAAACATGTTGTTGATATAGCTTCTAAAGTATTTAGAAAGCCTTTGTGTAGAATATTATTCCCAAGTATAGGAAAAGGATATAAAGCTACTTTTCTAAATTCTATTCAAAAACAAGCTTTTTATATCATTGCTGCTCCAAAATTTACTACATAACTTATAACATTGACATCAAAAATGCAAGAACATTGGACATTAAAAAATCTTTGGATTTTCTTTAGATAACTCATGTGCCATATAAACAAATATATATAATAACTTATAGTACAAGGCTTGCTATTTTAACAATTATTCACTAACAGTTCAAAGATTTTAGACCAACAAATAAAATAAGCTTACAAATTCATTATTTTCCAAAAACTTTAATCAGTAATTATTTAAGGTCAATAACCAAAAACTGCAAAACTCTTTTCTTCGGTGTGACAGTTTTAGTTGAAATATTACATTCTCAAATTGAAAAAGCTTCTAGATAAATATAAAAATCTAAGAATTTTATGTCGAAAGAAAATAATAAATTATTAGAAAAATATCGGAATAATTATAAAATAAAAAAACAATTGAGAGTTTATTAGAACTATTAGCTTCTAGCAACTGGTTAAGAATAAAATTGCGTAGGCGTCATAATGTCTACACTGAATGAGCTTTAATAACGTATTATTTGAATTTATTAGATTAATTGATTAAAATAAAAATGCACAAATATTCATGTTCATCATCATCATAAACGGAAAATAAAATCACTTTTCTACGTCACATTCGAAAATATTTTATGTTATCGGTTCTGTTTTTGTTTTTATTTATACGATTTTTTATTATTTGTGACGACTGGACTGTAGGTACAACCATCTGAGATATAAATGTAGAGAGCCATAAATAGCTATAATCAAAGAAAAGATGTACAATATTTAAATACATAATCTAAAGAGTCGTGTAGTCCTAAGCAGAGTCGAGTATTCGTGAGCTCACAGCGATTCATAAATTTGAGATTAACATGAGTTACGATCAGGTAATTCACGATACAACAGTGTGGTCGTCAAACCTCTATTAATAAAATATACAATATCACCCTCTGATTTTGAAAAATAAAAATAAATAAAACAGATTCTGAGAAGTCAGCGCAACGCAGCGCAGAGCACACCAACCGGCTAATGTTGAAAGAAAATATGTAAATTACAGTTCATTTGGGCTATTATTAAAGTTTCGTTAGCACAATCGTTATTTTGGATTTAAGATGCAAATCTAATACCACCTCACACATCGATAAACCACTTAATAAAACATACATATTACTATATAATATACAAAAATAATAAGATATATAATTAGTAGTCGATTTAGAATATGTAATAATTAAATAATGTAATTTTTAAACTGCAATGTAACAAACTCGCCTATTTAATTTCTATATTTGCATTCCCCTATACTGGTTTAATTAACATTATTTTCTTGCACAATTGCAACATTTAAAGTACATATAGCACGACGCAAAAATATTATACAACTTTGTTAAATATTATATCAGCTGCGTGCGTTATCGCAAATACTTATCATCAACAACAAATTCTTACATTACTGATTCGAGCAATATTAAAATACCCGGTGGCGGCTGAGATCAATCACATTTATTTAAGCACAGAAATATTGAGAAAAACTTTTTTATATAAATTATATGTTATTTGCGAAAAATCAAAGACATTTTTTATTTACATATGCTTAATTTTTTTTTCAAATAACAAATATATTTATGATATTAGGTTACTATCTACTAAGTGCAATAAATTTATAGTGTCTTTGCAACATGGGCTTAAATTATTTCATTACCAATCGCCTCGGAAGAAGCAATTATGTTTTTATTATATACCTGGAAGCTATTTAACATCTCTGCATTCAAGGGTGAAAATATTATATAAACATACAATATTTTCTTCACCCTTGAATACTACGTCCAATATAAACATAATTTTCTACCATTCTAATAGTTTCATTAAACTGTCCTAAAAATAATTGTCGGGACACTAGGACCAGCAAGTTAAAACTAAAACAAATCCGAAAAAACCGGGACGTAGGGACACCCTAGCTATAAGAAGCTTTTAGCAAAGTAGAGGAAATTTTTAAAAATAAGAACGCCAAAGATGCTGCAATACTGTTTTGAGACTTTGGAATAAAACCGTGTAAGAGGAATGATAGGCATTCAGAACACCCTATAACAATCTTGATTTGGCCTAACTTAATTTGATCATCATTTCAGTCAAACTAAATTAGATCATGATAGTATAGTCTAACGTAACTAATCTTTTTATTGGCCTCACAATATTAAGTAGTTATCTTACTAAATCGTTGTACCAAAAAGCTTCTACAAAGAAGTACTTTTATCAATAATTTGAATCCTAATTAGATCGGAATTTCTTAAACCTAATTTTTATTTCAATAGCTACCTTAGACAGTAAATAATAACAACCTTTGACACCCTTAAATTGAGTTCAAAAAGGTCAACAAAGTACTGCAAGCAATTTTATTTCAAAATAATAACACTCTTTTTGTGCGTTACATGTCAATACTTGATAGAATTGAAACAGAAATAGGACTGTATCAAACATATAATCGTAGTTCATTTAAAAACAAATTTGTTTCTTGATTTACGTTTTGTATGGATGAATAGAGACGCAAATATTCAATTTAATGAGTACTCTTAAAACAATTAATTAATGTAATATTTTGTAAATTGAGGCATAATCAAACATTAGTATCTGTTGAATTATAGAGAAAGCATGAAATGTATGGTCATGATGCGTATCTGTTTTCGCCGTCCCCCATCATACATAAGGGATGTATGTATAAAAAAAATAATAATATAAAAGCGTCGCTTTACAAACACGCCGCTTTTCCACGTGTCAAATATATCAAGTCAGATTAAAATTCCATTTTCACCGGGCATGGGAAACAATAGCCAGAAATAAATTAAATTAGATTGCTTAGCATAATTATTATAATGCGCAAGGTTGGCACGAACTTTATTTTTTTATCGAGAAACGTTGTTAGACATAAGAACTTGGAAGTTAAGATTACGTACACGCAACCGAAAACTTAAACAGCATTGTTTATAAATATGAATTTTTTTATAATAAATAAACAGCAGGACGAAAACGATTGTGGAACATGAAGCCGAAATAATAATAACCGGAGGAAATATATATATATATATATATATATATACAGAGCCTGATCACGGTTTTGTTTTAGTTTATTTTTTATATTATTGGGCCGGCTGCAAGTCTCGCTTATTCTTAATTAAACGACTCGTAAAACAAAACTAAAAATAAATACGATACACGCTTCGCGTTTCCTGTATTTAATAATGCAGTTAAGCCCAGTTCATAAATCGATCAATCCATCCATCCATCCATACATCCAGCAATCTATCGAAGTGGAGGTATCTTAACAATAATCATTTTAAGATAAATTCGTTTCACTTGCAAGTATGCGTTAGATGAAGATAGAGAAATAATATTTGTCTAGTAGGGCTTCTATTGGATTATGGGAAATTAGGGAATTTAACCATCCCTTCAGTTGATATTGCAAACAGTGCGAACACCATCACGCACGAAAAATATATGCGTGACTGCTTAACACCACTAACATTTCCTTTGTTATTTCATTTAATCTTATTCGCTTATGATTACGAGAACTTTTACAATAGTCGCGCTAGTAAAATGAATTGTTCGCATCTATAACGTACATGCTAGCGTTCACTCATTATAATTAGCATTAAATGTCGCTTAAATATGACCGCGCGTTAATGTTCTAACAACAAAGTCACGGTACATTCACCGTAATCTATCTGATCTGTCGATCTGTCTTCTCACAGACTTGTAATAATAATAATAACACAAATCCAAGGGCCAATCCACTACTATTAATTACAGTATTCATTTCTCAATGTTTTCGATGTGCCAGCTAGCTCTAGCTGTGTCACATCGGGACACAGAAACAGAAACAGCAATAGAAACCGAAACAGAATGCACCGCGCCGGGTTTCTATAACATAATACAAATGCCAGTAATTTTATTTCAATGAGACCAAAACACTCTATGGCGCTCTTTCAAAGGTACGAATTACTCTGGAATAATTGCCAATATGTCGAGTAAAACTAGATTGATAAATCACCACTACCGCTTTTCTCTCCCAGAATCAAGAATCAGGTCAGCAATCCAACAAACTATTCACTTATATAAAATAAAGTAGTAGTTCATTCTGATAATTACAAAAATACGCAGTCAACGGAATCTTAGTATACTTTTTGCATGCCGAAATCAACAGGTTGTTCAAGATTCCTTTCTAAATTTGAATGTCGGCAAAATTGAGTGGAGTGAAATAAAATAATCAAAGAAATAATGATCAATAATAGAATCGTGAAAATATTGACGATGTGATGCTAATTATTTAGTAAACAACCTGTTGTTAAGAATAAATGTCAAGAAGCAATTTGCAATGTAAATATTATGAAAATTTAGGGTGTAAGGAATGAAATGAAATGAAGGAATAAGCAGCTGCAATAACGATTGCTTTTGATGGCCACTTAGTGTATCCACACTATTACTATTTATATTATTTGTCATTGTATGCTATGTGCAAATATATACTAATATATAAAAAAAGCAAAGGTTTGGGTCATTATTAGGATCGATCCCATATGTGAGAAAGATTTGTATCACCTGGACACGGACGGAGTAAAGTTCGCGTTGAAAAATACGAGACACCTCGTGCCTTGACCCCTACAATCAGTAACCACCTTTTACGGCTATTCCACCTAATGTATGGTGGGGTTAGTATATTAACTAATATTTAACCGCAAATATAAGCAAACCGATATATGCCGAAGTAACAAGATGGCATGGCATGGATGGCATTCAATTACGCCGCGTGTGAGATTACAATGGGAAATCATGGAAATGTAATGGAAAGGGAGTCGTGAATAAATTTTCAGGTATCACCGAGTGTTGCGGGTAGCGAAACAGCGCGCGGTTCCTGTGTTTATGTCATTTACAGAATAAAGAGTGTATAATTAAATAGGATGGCGTAAGCCACGGTGAGGAGATACAAACAAAGACATTAGACACCAACACCAGAGCCATGGGAATGAAATTAGACGTTCTGTAAACCGATGCACAAGTGATTCTCGGAACAGATTGTTTTAAAAATCAAGACAATTATCTAAACGAGCTACTATTATACTGAATTGTAGGTAAAGCTAGAAAATTGCTAGAGGTGAACCAGAAATTCTTAGAGAAGAGTTGAGTCCCGTCCGCCGCCGAGTGAACGTCGATAGAAGAGCTCCTGTTACGACCTAATTGCAATTTTAATTGCAACAAATCCGGATAATTGATTGAACTGGTCACTCAATCAATTATCCACCATTCTTATTATTATATATTGAATTCAATATTTAATATTTAATACTAAACTAATTTATACGCAAGTTTCAGCATGGATTCCGACCTCTCTGACAGTGAGGTACTTTCCATACTGCTCATAGAGGTCCAGAAGATGACCGAATACATTAAGGCACAAGACAACAAGATAAAGAACCTGGAGGAACGTCTGGTGAGAATGGTGGAGGACGAATCTGAAAAGATTGACGTCGCATTCCACAAAATCCAAACTGCCAAATACGAACTTGGCGACACTCTCCAGACCCTCCATGATGACATCTCGAAAGAGATTAAGAACAAGATTGCGGAGTCTGCGAAGCAGCCACCACTGCCTCCAGCCACCCCCGCAGAAATCCCGGCGATGACCCCAGCCGAGCACCAACCCATCAAGACAGCGGATCCCCAGGTCCAGGTCTCCCTCAAGAGACCGGCCGAGAATCCGATTGATTCCTGTCCATCTGACGAGGAGCAGATGGAAACCGATAGTAACGTCGCTGCCCACCCTGACGCCCCGCCCCCAGAGGAGGAGTTCCAGACCGTCGGCAGGAATGGAAAGAAAAAGAAGACGAAGAAGGCCAGGAAGGACTCGGGTGAGATTCCTTCAACTTCTTTGACCACTAGGCCATCAGCCAACCCACGTCAGGTGCCTTCAGCGCCAAAAGGACCTTCAGTCACTAAGGCTAACGGGTCATCAACCCGGCCAGCCCCTATGGCTCAGTCGGCCGCCTCGGGCCAGACTGTTGAACCCTTAGGCCCTCCACGTCCCCCATCTCCGCCAGTTCCCACAGAGGGCGCTGGCAACCGACGCCCACCCCCCATCACGATCAGGGAGAAATCTCTGTATCCCGGGCTGTTGGAGACTTTCAAGTCTATGCTTATCAATATTGATAAAGCTGTCAACGTGATGGATGGCATTCGTTTGCATCCTAGCACGTCTAATGATTTTAATGCGGTCATTGACCATTGCACTGCCGCTAACGTAGTGCACTACACTTTCCAAACAGGGGCTGAAAAGACCCTAAAATACGTTATTCGGAACATTCCCGACTGTATCACGACAGACGTGGTACAGGCCGAGCTCATCGCTCGGGGGTTTGAACCTTCATCCGTAACACGCATGGGAAGGAACGGGAAATCCTTTCCAATGCTTTACGTTCAGCTTCCTCAGGGAGCCAAAAATAAGGAGATTCTCTTTATTAATGAGTTGTGCGGGCTTCGTTGTACGGTTGAGTACAAACGCAAGACCGCAGACATTGCACAATGCCATCGTTGCCAGCGGTATGGCCACACGGCATCTCGATGCAACGCACCATATGTGTGTGTCAAGTGCTCCGGGGCTCATCAAAGCTCCGCCTGCGCTTTTTCCAAGGATTCCGGACACGTAGCTACGTGTGCCGGGTGCGGTGGGTCCCACACTGCCAGTTACAAAGGCTGCCCAGTTTATGTCAAACTGCGTGCTAGTCGATTCGGCAAGGCCCACAGTAAGGCACCTGCTAAGCATCAGCAGACAACCGCCCCTCCAAGGGCCGCACCCAAAGCTAGCAGGGAAGTGTCCTATGCTCAAGCGGCGGGTTCTGCGACTAGCGCAGACATCATCGATCGGAATCAGTTGCTGCTCCGCTTATCCCAGGCGAGTGGTGACGATTTTAAGAAGTTAATACTAACTTCGGCTCAGGTTTTAGCCAACTAATTTGGTTAATCTTTTCAGACTCGGTCAATTAGTCTGTTCTTCGGAAATAGTGTGGTACAAGATCTCCACTTAACTATGCAACGCCTATAAGGCTGGCACACTAGGTGCATTATGTAAATTCAAACCCGTAATTATTTCTACATTAGTCAGGAAGGTACTTACGCCCGAAAGCGTCGAACTTCCATATGGCAGTCATTTGGGGGGAGTTTAGTTGGTAGGCGTCCGTGAGGATGAATCCAACACTTGCCAAGTCTTTAGGAAGATTCTCCTCCCAGCCCCAAAAAAAAAAAAAAAAAAAAAAAAAAAAAAAAAAAAAAAGGTGAACCATCTTATACACGGCATATTCATACCCTATTAGCATGAAACAAACGTATTATTTAAATCCAAACCTAAGTAATTAATATTCGTAAAAAACAAAATTAAATTATACAAAACTGGTTTCGAATAACGCATTTAAACTTCCGTTGTTCTTTCGGATCGACTTTTACACGAAATTAAAGGAATACATCACGACCGGCCATAACTTATAAAGCCACTCACACACACATACACACACATTTAACTTTAACATTTTGATTCTTAGTTTTAATAAAATCAATACAAATAACACATATTTTAATCATTATTAATTATGAAATAAATTAAATAATTTATTCTAACTCAATCCAACAATCACAGCGACCAAGAGGCAAGCACAAAATTGTGTCGGTTCTACAAACCTCGTCAGTGTGCCTTGTATGACTACTGCAACACATAATAGCAAATTATTTTAATAATAATATAATATTTAATTAATTAATTCAAGAGCAAACGCAATAAGAGTATGCATAAGAATGACAAATAAGCTTTTAGATCAAAGAACAAGATTTTGATTGACAAATTAGATATAATACTGGAAAAAAAAGTTTGTAAAATGTTTTGTATAAAGTGTGTTCCTATACGGATGTAAAACTTGGAACGATAGAAGAAAAAAGATGAAAAACGCATAGAAGCATTCAAAATGTGGTTCTAAAAGAGATTATTGGGCATTAAATAGTCAATCAAGATCCGGAATAAAAAAAAAGCAGAGGAAGAAAGAGTGCTAGTATGTACAATCATAAAAAAAGGATAGATAGAGCCATGCAAAAAAACTAAAAACCTTCTACCAAAACCAACAAGCAATGCTTGACAGCATTAGACCACAAAACAAAGTCATAAGCCTCGGAGATCTGAACGCCAGAATTGAAAATTCAAGACCTCTGTGAATGCCGGAACTAATCATAGCCTAGTATTGACAAAAACCACGGCCACTCTGAAACAGAAAAGAGAGAACCAAAATACTTATAACAGCTAAAATTGAAAAAAAAAATTAAGCATGCAAAATACAGGACAATGCAGAAACCACTTAGCCAAAACTAAAGTCTAATATAATAAAAACCGCGAAAAAAAAAAAACGTAGAACAGGAAAAAAATCTAAACACCAAACCGTGGTTTAGCCAAAAAGTCAAGATGCTGGCAAGGGAAAAATAAAAGTCATATCTACAGTACAAATCAAAGTCAATAACATACAATAAAGACAAGCTTGTAAGAAACAAAATTAAATTGTCTGTAAAAAACAAGACAAAAACTTACAAAAATCATGATATACGCAATTAAAACTAGAGCAAAAAACAATATAATAAAGCGACTTATCAGAACAGTGGAAACAAAAATTTTAAGATCCATTGTAGGCTGCAGTCTACAAGATCACATAAGAAGCAACGTATTAAGAACATAGTGCGTCATACAAGATGCTGTGAGATGAGCACGTAATGGAAGATAAAAGTGGAAAAACCATGTCGATAGGACTAGACTACCACAAGTTGTCAAAGAGAGAATCCTGATATCAAAAAGACCTCCAGAAAGAGTGGTATAAAGCTGGACCTCAACGTCTCAACTGCGTCTGTAACGGTTGAAGATAAACAGGATATAATTCTACAAAAAAGAAGCTAAATTATTTTCAACGCCTATTACATCTACTTCAAATAGGTTTCAAACCTAACTTGTTATGTACATTTTGTAGAATATATCTTTCCAAGGTTTTTCAAATGTTAAAAAAAAATAGACAGTTACTACAACAATGTTGTTGTCATTAAAATATTCCAAAAAGAATTTAGTGTTGAAAATGCAACCAATTAATGACTCGCAACTTTTTCTTGTTTATTTACGTCTACTACAGTACGGTTATAACCAACCAAAGTTATAAATCATTAGTCTATATAGTATATATACAACATAGAACTTCTATATAATTTTTTTTTGTGAAATAAAACAATTCAAAAGATGCAACAGCAAAATCTTAAAATAATTTTGAAAAAACTTTAAACCATACAGTTAAAACTTATGATATGATATATATATATTGCAAACTATTCTAAATTTCCACAAAACTACCGGCCTATCAGTTTACTATGTACCTTAAGTAAGGTCATAGAAAGGGTGATCTTGGACAGATTACAGGATCACACGGAAGCTAACAATCTTCTCCCCCCCCACCAACATGGGTTCAGATGGGGCCATTCAGCTGTCCATCAATTAAACCGCGTGACAGACCAAATTGTCGAAGGTTTTAGACTGAAAAAGATCACAGGTGTGGTCTTTTTCGACGTCGAAAAAGCCTTCGATAAGGTTTGGCACAAGGGCCTTCTTTTTAAATTGTACAGGGATAAATTCCCTCTGCGTCTTGTGAGGCTGATTGCTTCATATCTAAACCGCAGAACACTGGCAGTCAGAATTTCTGGCCATATATCTACTTCTCGAAATATAGAGGCAGGGGTGCCTCAGGGGTCTATTTTATCACCGTTGCTGTTTAACTTGTACTTTGCCGATATGCCTTCGGGATTGACGCATGGGGTTCAAATGGCACAGTTTGCTGATGACACAGCTCTTCTCTATTCCTCTAGATCACCCGATGTGATTATTTCAAGACTACAAAGAGCCACGGACGACCTGGATGAATGGTTGGACGAATGGCGAGTCAAAGTTAATCCAGAGAAAAGCAAGGCTGTTCTCTTCACACGCCGGAAAATTACACCCGATGAGAACATCAGTCTTAACGATGTTCCCATTCCGTGGTCTGATTCTGCTAAGTATCTTGGGGTTATCCTAGACAAGGGACTCACGTATAAATTACACGTGCAGTCCATTCTCGATAAAGCCAAAATGGCAAAAAATCTTCTTGTTCCGATGTTGCGTCGAAACAGCGGCATGTCGATTCGGAATAAAACCCGGCTCTACACATCTACCATCAGGCCTATGCTGACATACGCATCCCCGATCTGGGGCACGGCCTCGCGCTGTCATCTCGATCGTCTTGAGGCATTCCAAAGTGTCACTTTGAGGAGCCTCCTCGGTGCTCCATGGTACTGTCGGAATAGAGATATTCGGGCGGACCTAGGACTGCTTCCTCTGCGCCATCAAATCGAAACTTTTGCCGTAAAGTACTTCGATAATCTCGCGTTTCATCCTAACCCCGATTTGGCCCGACTTGCCGAGCCAGACAGGGAGACTTTCTTTTACAAACGCCCGGTTAATCAAATAGCCGCACTCTAATTTCTTCTTAACTTCACTCAGGGTTCAGGCATACCCATCATCTATTGTAGCCTATAGGGCTAAATCTATTTATATTTAACAATCTAATTAAAGGAAGGTACATGAGCCGTAAGGTCTCGAACTTCCATTTGGCATTCAATATTGGGCGGTTTTTAGTCGGTAGGCATTTCAACCTGAAGAAATGAATCCGACACTTGCCAGTCTTATAGAAGATTTTACCGCCTAGCCCCAAAAAAAAAAAAAAAAAAAAAAAAAAACTATTCTATGTTTGCTTTAATTATTTGCAAAAAATAATCAAATAAAACGCTTATAACAAACATTATCCTATAGTGTAATAGTAACTCGATTCCTATGCTTAATAATGCATTTATTAATCTACGTACGTGTTAATATAAAAATATCCATTCAGATTCAATTGATAAAACATTTTGTAAACTATTTCATGTTAATATAAAGCAATTTTTATTATTAAATATTTTAATAACACTATTCGGTTGGTCGTAATATAGAAGATTTGGTGTTAGGAGTTCCATTACATTCAAATTTAGTGGATTTATAAGATTGAATTGAGGAAAGCACGCGTATTGGCTAAGTAAATAATAAGGCTTGTTTTGAATCAGTGTGAGAAAGCTGAGGCCGGATCCTTAGCTCCAGTTCCAGCTTCGCTCTCGTGCTCAGGAAATACTGTTTACTTTTAACATTTATACACCATTCCTGGCAAATTTAGAGGCAAGCCCCCTTTTCACTTGAATAACTATATTTTCTCTCGGCTCAGTTCAGACACTTAGACAATGAGTCAAGCTTGCGGATTTCGATGAGCAAACAACCCACAACTCCCCTACTGTTTCTTACCCGACACAATACTCTAATCTAATAATACCGATATGAAGGTTTATTATTACTTTCAAAGTTTCATTATAGTATGCACATAGTACATAGCACACTAGTGTATACCTATATAGCGGTGTATTATTCGTAAATTAATTAAGCACACACCGCTGTGTCCACTCGGTGATATATTCTTCGTATAGTTCGTATTATGATGATACTGAGCCGTGTAATTTGTAATTAAGACCTGGCTCGCATCATGCTTGTTAAAGCACAACCAATACAGTCCTTTCAAAGATACCATATTATATTATTAATTTAAGCAATTCAATAAAATGTCTTGATTGATTAAACTTTGTTTTGCAAGGTAGTAAGTAGTGTGTGGCTGGGTATGTGTATGTGTAAATGTTGTGGTTGGGTGTCTTAAAATAAAGCAAGTAGTTGAAAGCGTCCGCCGAAAGACACGGACGAATTTAACGATATAATCAGTCATCGATGTCTTAATAAACGACAAACGTCATCAGAATTAGTTACGCTCGCTAATCTGCTACGTGCCCTTTCCTCTCGCTATATATACTGAAACTGAAATGTCGTCTCGTAATTAAACAACCTTGCTCTCAGTTTTTAATCAAACTCTATCCTCGGTAACTAATGTACTTACTCCTACTCCTACTACTGCAACTACAACTTATTCTATTCAGTCGCTATAGCAGGGTGTATTATATATAATTTTATTAAATCCAGTACTTGCATTTACTGCATACACTTTATATAAGTATCACATGCAAATCTAACATCTTGATTATAGGATAGAGCTTAATAAAATAAAACAAAATAAAAACATGTTAATCATTCGAAAATTTCACCACGTTAATTTATCACACATGCTTTTTTAATGGCGTTTTAATACTGTAGTGGGTTGATATTATTTCTATAATTATTCTTAATAGCTTGACGTTTATCCGCTAGGTAGGTCCCATTGCAACATCGTGGAACTCGACAACAATAATATTATCATTACCCACCATAACTATATTCAATTATATAAACTAATAATTTAATTTTATTGTTATTACTTTTTCTTTAACTTATAATTGAAATTCCAAGGGACCTACACTCTCTTCAAATTATATTTAAACTTTATTGCGGTATAATTAAAAACTACGACCCACCTTTATTAAATTCATTTCGTCATTCAAAATGTTAAAACATTTACACATTTAATTAATTGATTTTAATATCAAAATCAATTAAGTCAAAAAAACTTTAGGATTTTTGGCACTTGAATTTAATGCGATAGAAATAAAACAAAGTTAATTGGTATAAAGTAAGAACAATTTATTCTAGATAAGTCTTCTTTGATTTAAATCCCAAGCCTAATCAGATTTGTACAAATTTAGTTCAATCGAATATGGAATGGAAATCAGATTCTAAATTCTTCACAATTCACAGAAGAAAGCAGAAAAGGCTATGTATGCAGTATTTTCTGCTTTCTTCTATTGTGTTTAGTAATTTGTACAACAAAGTCTAAAAATACATCTGAAGAATTTAAAATCTGACTTATGAATTTAATTTAGTACACGGATCACAGACTTGATAAGAAAAAGACCAATTAAATTTTTTTTGAAAAACAAACAAAAAATTTGATTGAAGCAGAAACCAAATTAAATAATATTCAAATGATCTACAAGCTTTCAAATATTTTAAAACTAAAAATCGGTGTTGTTAGTGTTATAGTTGAATATGTATAATGATTAAAATATAATATGTTTGCTTAAAATACTTTGTTATATAAACACGAGTTTGACAGTAGTAGATATTTTGGGCACTAAAAATAAAACGCCAATCGTTTTCACTCTTATGAGCATTAATTTAGCTCTAAGTAATGTTATAAATTATTTAAAAAAAAATGATTTAAATGTTATGTAATGAACGACATTTATAATTGAGTGTATTTGTGGTCGGAGTTGACTTCCAAGTACGGTTAGGGCTAATCCGCAATGGGCTATTTGGCTACCCACGTAGCCACATGGTATTGTTCGCTTCTCATAAGAAATTTCTTATGCATGGAGGCTGCGAGCAATAACAAGTATTTAGGGCTTGCCCAATACTCATATATCAAGCAGATTAGTATTCTCATACTCGTAGTAGACAGGAATGGGCGCTGTCTGATGGGTCTCTCCATTTCCAATTGTTGAACTAAAATCCCATTTTTTATAATGATACATGTCAATGGAATGGATGATATATTTATTATATTTATTACGGGAAACGGGACTTTCGTGATTTGTAAATAGCGAACGGCAAATCTCGGCTACACACAGATCTCTCTGTAATTTAATAATGGTTAGTTGTTAGTTGTAGTGAGGTGTGAGGTGTGGAATGAATTCGCCAATTTATCCGGCTTGTTGTAGCAGTTATCGTAATCGATATATATTTTTTTAAAAGCGGTTGATGGAGAGAGAGGCGATGTAAATAAATAACTTATAAGACAGTTCTTGCCATATACATCGTAAATAACTCCGTGCTTATCCCGTGGCGGTTTCGTTAACCCTTGTAACGCCATATTGGCCTCGCCATCCATGTTGGTGTCCGGTTCCGGTTAGTAATTTTTATTTTTTTTCATCCATCCGTCCGTCCATCCGTCCATTCATCCATCCATCCATCGACCGATCGATCGATCGATCGATTAGATTTATTTACTAAACCGCTATCGCGCGCTATCATTAAAATAATAATGAATACTTATTTTAAAAAGCGACCAACTTAAATTATCCACATTCTCTATTTCATCATTAAAATAATTCAATTTTGCTAATAGCGTATTTAACTTTTTCATCCATTCCTCCTTAACGACTTATAAAAAGATTAATGTTTGCATTCTTTTATTTCATAGTTTTATACTTCGGCATAGCAACAAGCACATTAAAAAACCGAAACTTGCATGTAGCAATTCACATATTTTAAATCTCCTACAAATACATTTTAATTATATATTAAACGAGCGACATTATTTCGATCCCATTGTTTTATTTAACATACATTTTTTTTAAATAATGAATTAAAAAAATAATGAACGTTTCATACAATAGCTGCATTCAATTTGCAGTAATAAATATTCATAAATGCAATCTAATTTTCTCCTTGCATTCATCAACAGGTGGTTTAAAAATAACCTAACAACAGAATTGAACTGAACTGAACAGAACAGAACTAATTTTATACTCATTATTTTGTCAAATAATCCTGTGGTAGTGTTGTATGGGACAAAACGAACCAACACCCCACCCCACCCCACCAATGCCATTGTATTAGACTCCATTATAATTGTGGATTTGCTATCGACAGGTAAACAATTGGTAATCATCCATCCGCACAACTAATCTTAGTAATTCTATCTCCTGGTACTAATTGAATCATAGCTACAAACCTAACCAGTCATCACGTTCTGAAATATTCAAACTTTGTCATGTATGATTTGAAAATCAATTATTACTATACGAACAATAATATTTAACGTAACACATTTTGACAATTTGTCTGCTTACAGAAACAGATTGCAATCGGTTTCTTTTCCCTTATGTTATATAATTGTAACGGAACGGTTAGCAATTTATTTTGATACATTTATTTCATCTTCCTTTTCTTACTATTCTTCTTCTTCTGGTGTTTATTTCATTGCGTGGTGTAAAAATAGCGGGGCTGGCTATAGGCACTTTTGTATTCCTTTTTTGTCTGTCTAAAGTTTGCGCGTGTCGTGTGAATTGGCGATATAATTTGCTTGTCTATCTTTGAGCGTGCCGCATACAAATGTTGAGATAATTAGGTGGCTTTTAAGTTTCAGCGAAAATTTTAACTATGCCTCACCCTCGCCCTCACCCTCTCCCTTATCTATGCATCTACGTGTGCTCCAATTACAACCATATCATCTTTAATTATGAACTAAAAAGTAAACGACTCATATTTTCACACAGTTTTATCCTAGATTTTATTTTTAATTTAATTCTCCACAGACTCACTTTATTGCTCACCTACCATATCAACTTTAATTACCGACAATTTTAATTATGAACTAGCAAAATACTCTCTTCTCCCCCGACTATAGTTGTCTTCTGTAACCAACAAAATAAGAAAAAAAAAAATGAAACTCCGCAAAGTCATTTTATTATTGCCGCATGATTTATTACAATAAAAAAAATGTAACCCACTTATTACTAAAATGGTAGTCTTAGATTTGGAAGGTTATTGGTGTATGCAGATTATTTTTTGCCAGCAAAAGGTCAAGACATAACTTTCAATAGTCTAAACAATTATGTTTGTTTAACAATATGCACAATGCTTTTATTACACATGACCTTCTTTCACCGCTTGATATAAATATTTATTTAGAACTCAATTGCATGACAATGATTATATTTTCGGCGTTTGTGGACCCGTATTGACCTCAATGTGTTACGACAAAAGACTCACACAAACATACAAACAAAATTGTTAAATTAAATATTATTGAAATCGGTGATGTATTATTATTAAATCAAGTACAGTGTACAGTAAAATGATTCAAGTTTCGTTCAGGGAGATAGGACGTTGTAAGAGATTAACCTGGAATTGAAACGAGAGCGATATTTGAGACGGTTTTATGGGCCTTTCACACCTCGAAGTAAATTTATACGAGTTGTGCTTTTAAGCCAACACTGTCGTCGTCGTTGTCGTCGTTGTTGTTGTTATTGATGCTGTTGCAATGAGAGATTAGAAATACATTGTTTAGCGTAGAAAATTTGAATGGTGGTCGGTAGTAACGAGCAATTCGCACCCAGGCCGTTTAAAAACTAGCCATTATATTTTACGATCGCATAAAAACCGAATTCCTACTTGCTACAGACAAATATGTTCAAATATTTTTCGTGTGGAAATATTTGAGCGCGCCAACGTCTTTTATGTCGTAAGCAATAAAATGCATTATCACCAAGGAGTCGTCGGAGGAGCCGAGCCGAGCCGGAGAAGTCGTGCACCTCTAAAAGTCGCCTATAAATTTAATAAGGGGATTTAAGACGGTGTGTCAATACACGGTTTAAATATATTATAACTATTCTATAATAATATATTTTACGGCGCGATGCGCGACTCTTGGGACTAATCCATGCAACACCTTATTTGGTGGAAATCGTCTTAGAGATTCCTGTCAGATATTTCAAAACAAAGACAATTTGCGTGACATGGCTCGGCTTGGCTTGGTGTTACTGTAGTACAACCAACAACCAACCATCCTCGTGTTTGAGATGTGCAATTACCAAACAACGATTCTACATTTGTCCGTGTCTACAAGTGTCTGCAAGTGCCTAAGTGGTATCGGTTTGCAAGTTTCATTGTTGCACAAACACATCCGAGTCGGTATCTATCCACCCAATTTTCATCATTCATTTTTTTTTTTACTTTTAGCATGCCCACCCCCCATACACAACCCTTTTATTGTCATCAATTATTTATAATATACATGAACAACAAGCTATATTGAAATATTGATAGCAATCGATATTTCTAGTAGATTCGTGTTTTATACAATTGGGCCAGCCACACAAATGAATGCAAAGATAGATTAGTTAAATAGATAGATAGATATCCATGCCATTCCGCTACATTTTAATGCACCAATTAAATTAATAAAAGCATCGCGATGTCAGTCGGTTGATATTTGAAAAGTTAAAGTTAAATGACAGGAATACAAACCTATAGAAATATGTTTTATTATCCGATTGACTTTTTCAAAACATATAAAGGTCAGCTGGACGCTATGGTCAGCGCGTCCGAACTTCAAGTGTCAGGGGGCAACTCTTAAAGGTTGCATGCATTAATGCCATCTGTTGTCCTCAGATACTCTATACACAGATAGGCATATATAGCCAGCAGGCCGTAGCTTATAAAAATACCCCTAAGCATTACAAACGCAAGCTGCAGATTAATTAATAAAATCTTCGGACTGGAATACTGTTCGAATTAGCAATTAATACCAATTTGCAGCCTCTCAGATAATATGATGAACTGATCGTTATGCGCTCACTGATTCAGAAATCGTGCACTAATTGCCACAAATCGAACGATCCCAGCCGGTTTTATAAAACCGTTCTAATATATCAATAACTCTTATTCTTCTACATCTACACTTTCTTATTGTTAAACGATACAACCTTTTAATACTATTATAAATATTCGTACGCATGCGCATACATACGCAACCCGTTATACTATCTAAACTATAAATAAACATTATTTTATTTTATACTAAACAATTGCATGCATTTCTAAATCAGCCCATCATCAGAACCACCGTTTGCATAAAATAATATAGCATGCACAAAAATGCAAGCCTACCTATTAAATGATTATAGTCCCCTAAAATTAAAAAAAATATATATTATAAAAGCTGCACGTAGTTCCAGAAGCCTAGCGTGCCATTATTAAAATTCATCTCTACCTAACCCGCCACGATCCGAAAAATGTTGCTTTGTTTTCCTATCCGGGACCCGCACACATATTTATATATACATATACGTAAATGTATATGTATTTTTTTATTTGGTGCTGCAGTCGCTATTATTATAAATAATTTCGCAATTAAAGTTCGAAATTTAAATTTTTGCGTGCTTATGCAAATATTTCCGTCCGGCACTTTGAAATCCAAGATGGAATTTACAATCGGACGGGGGAACGAGGAACGAAACGAAACGCATACGCGCCTCGGGGAATTTAAATTAAAACCTCACACTGAATTATACACACATCATTTTCAAATTGGATTATGGCAATAATTAATTGATTAATTAGGAAGTAATAAATAACCGTATTTAACGATTGTAGGATTGTTTTGTAATTATTTTCTTGTATTCAAATAATAAATTTACATTTTATAAGTATTGCAGAAAGGAAATTGAATAAATAAATAAATAAATAAAGTATTGCATGATCTGATATTAGAAAAATTAATTTTTTAAAAAATTAAACAGTTTTTAGGTGTAAAATAATTGAAGATTAGTTAGAAGACAATATGTATTGCTTAGTTTCTCTAGATAACAATTGACAGTATACGTAATCAAAATGTTTTGTTATACAGAGCCTATTTGTATTGTAAACAGTGAATTGCAAATTTATGTTGGCCAAAAAAATTTGTGTGCAATGATTTTTTACAATTTTTGACTAAATTATCCCAACAGCAGTATGCCGATCAACTTACTACAACTGTTGATGAAGCCACAATATATTGATGATTTAGTAAATTCAAACATAGTTGTACTTCCCTAGCAGAAAAATTTCAAGAAGGTCCTCCAAAATTGGTCGTTGTGCCAAAAAACATTGATGCTGTGTACAAATGATACAAAATCGTAATGTAACCAATCGTGAAACTGAGGCATTTAACAATCAATCGAAAAAAGTATCATGTGCATTGGAGCAAAGAAATGATTACAGAATACAACCGCGCTACATCAAATGCAGTGTATAACATCTGCACAGATGACAAATCTTGGGTTTAGTGTTATGAGCCCAAAACTGAACTGCAGTCAAATGTATGGGTCTTCCAAAATGAGCCAAATCCAACAAAAGTTGAATCTCTGAATGGAACACAACTATTTGTTTGCCAAAACTAGTCAGTAAAATAAAAAAAATAAACCGCCAACAAAGAACCATTCTACACCATGACAAACAAGCTCACACTCACAGGCTTAAACAATCAGCTACTTCAGCACTCAAAATTATAAGTCATCTGCCGTACACTCGTAATTTAGCACTCAATAATTTCTATTTTCTTCAAGTAAAGAAGAAACTACGTGGACAACGCATTTTGACACCACAAAAAGCTGTTAATGCATTCAGAAACCATGTTTAGGAGTTGTTGAGTTATGCCAATTGGTTTAATCAAATGCAAAAATGTGTAAACCTTAAAAAAAGTATTTTTTAAAACAATAAAAAAGTTGTTTTACCCCAATCATTGTTTTAATCATAAAATATTAGTTAGAAACTTTTGAACAAGAAACCATCAATTAGTTTTCATAATATTTTCGATAAAGCTATAAATACTAGCGTAGTTGACCAGAAAAGCCAGTACTAACCTATGCTTGCAAAACATGGACCTTAAAGCAAATGGACAAAGAACGACTAATGATTGCAGAACAAAAGATACTAAAAAGCTAGACCAATTAATTGAGTTGAAAATGTAGTGCAATTTATAAAAGCCAAAAAAAAAGTAGAAGAATGACACAATAAAAGATTTATGCAAAATGAAGATCAGAAATTAGACACCAAGGATAAGATAGCCTGGAGAAGGATAGCAGAGAAGGCCAAAAACTACAACAAATTAGATTCCATTCACTGCAAGAAGGTATTTTTGAGGATGGCGAATGACCATCCTCAAAAATACCTTAAAAACTTGTCCATGACAAGTAAAATTTGAAAACTACACAAAATAATCTAAACAAACAAAAATTAAATTGATTAAAAAATCAAAACTCAGTGCTGGTATCAACTCGTAAAACTGACATTTTCAAAAAAATTTAATAAATACTTCAATGTAATAAGTATACATTTAAAGCAAAAATACAGTATTTCATATAATTTAGTTATAGCAGATTTATTGATATTGACTTTATCAAGGTAACCTTTCTTTTACTAATGTTTACTTAATAAATTCTTTAAACTATAAGCAAACGTGCATGCTTATTCAATACTAAAATCAATGTTTTTTGTTAGTCATGGGATGTTAATTATTTGTAGAATTAATCATAACAACATTCTTTCTAAAATTATAAAATTAAACTTAAAAATAGTAAGTAGAATCATTTATTATTCCACCGAATTAAGAAAAATGTCTACGTATTGATTAGAAAAGAGAGTTTAAAATAAGAAATAATTGATGCGTACAATTTTATGAAATATTAACGATTGCATGTTGTAATTGTATTTAATTTCGTCAAAAGGATGTGCAATAAGGTATCTAATAGACCACTTAAATTAATTAATTAATTAATTAATAAAATAAAAATTGATTAAATGAGGCCACAGGAATTTTTAGTTTTCCGCATCTAATTGCGCAGTTTAGTATAATTAAATACAGGTTGTTAAACATAAAATTTACTGTACGATTAAGTCATCTATTATTAGCTGGCTATCATTATACTCGTACATAATTAAAACGTCTTTATTTAATGTCAACTTTAATCTAATCTATAAATATAGTGAAATATATTAACCCCTATTTGATGCCATGCCAAATTCGTAATTATTTTAATTTTTCGGTAATTAGAAATTATGATCTAATAATACGCTGAGTAAATAATAAGTAATAAATTAATAATAAATAAAAACAAATTAACTTTTTAATTACATTTCATTAAGAGAAGGTTGTATTTATGTTGAATATAACTAGTTAAGAAATTTGGAAACTCTGGGCGTTAACCAATGATATAAATCAGGTTGATACTCAGCAAAAGCCTCAGGTACAGGTACAGGTATATATAGGAAGAAATAATTAACACAGCAGCTCGCTCAGAATCACTATCAATTACAAATATTCTCGTAGTACTTATGCACTATATATAATAAACAAAATAAATCATTTTTTTAATTTTTATTTGTTTTTTAGTAGATATTTTAAAATAAACGGCGGTTCTCCAATTTCTCTGAATATCGGCATCGACTGCATCCATCGGCTGCCCAACAATAGAGTCAGGTAGAAAATTGAATAATGAAGAGGACATGCAATTGACTCGACTCGAAATTGGCACAAAATACCTAAAAGGTTTCTTTCAATGGACTGCTTAATAAATCGCCACAAGGATCCGAACAACCGAACAATACAAGACGTATCCGTTCCAACCTAGATTATTTCAAATAAAATATCAACGACTTTGCTTGAGCAGCATATTTATTTGAAAATAATATTTACCAATATTTATTAAAATATAATAATTAAAAACTATTATTAGAACCAATATAATGACACAAATTATCAGAAGCAAGCACACACATAAAATCTAAATTTAATTCATTAAATAAAATTCCACTTTCAGCAAGAGTGTCGCAGCATTTGCTAGAGCTAGTAGATCTTAATCTCATAAAAACGCATATTTCTATATTATTATTGCTAGTTTATGAATGGCATCTCTAATCAGAGAGTAGCTAGACACACTGATAAAGAGTGCATACGTTGAAACACTAGTGTCTCACACTGGATGGAGAAATAAATTACAAAAAATTTCATAATTGTTATTTAGTTAAACACTAGAATTCACCAAGTTTCTACACGATCATAGTTTCCAACTTATAGTCCTATTCATAGCATTCATATTCTGTTTGAAGAGAAGTTCTTGATTTAGATATTAAACATTGTTATAATTTAGATATTAGGCATCAAAACCAAAACGGCAATTTCCTATTTTTCATCCACTATAACACACAAAATGTTAAAACAATAGTTTAGAATATAATCAAAATCTTATCATACACCAAATATTTATTGAACAATTTTAACAATACTAACAGAAAATAATAATAAACAATGTGTAAGACCACCACGACTTCTTAGCCATTCATAACAAGTCAAAGTATGGTAAACATAAGATTATCAATATCTGCATAAGGTATTTCATGACCAACTTCTTGAATTCAACGCTCAAGTTCCCTTCTTAAGAGAGTAAGTTAGAGAAAAAAAGACCAATGTGTAAACTAATTTAGGCACCATCAAACAACTTTCTAGTAATAGTTGCCAGAGGCATAGTGGAGTAGACTCTTGACAAAAGTAACAAATAATGAGGTATTACAAAGAACAAATGCGCATCGTAAGTTACTCTCTAACATCAAATGCAGAAAAACCAGCAATTTTGACATGTCTACACCTACTCATATTGAAAACCGACGTGGGGCAGTGGCTTCATAAATGCTGTGGGATCCAAAGCGCAAAACAACTATATTAGCTGGCAGAAGACCGTCGCACTTTTGTCAAAGTGATCGCATATGAAAAGAATAGTTGCCGCGTGGGTCTTGCTAAAAAATGTGTTTATGTAAGCCATTTACAAAAAGCACTAACACTGGCTGGCATTTTTTCTCAAGATACCAATTCGTCTTTAAACTTTCCTCTTCAAAAACTATAGAAGGCATCAACTACCGTAACCTATAGCACCCAAACCTTAACTCCTTAAACAAGAGTAATAATAAATTAAAAATTTCAACATTAACACTACCAAGATGCATCCTAGAAGATATTGGTATTCCGTTTGTAGTCCTTGTTGTGCAATACCGAGAAGTGAGAGGTAGACACAAGAATTGACCTATCTAATACCAAAAATATAACTCTTCTGTAATTCTGTAAGCAGTAGTCTATAGCTCTACAACCAATATAAAAAATAAAAGATACCAAAACACTACAACCCACCCATTAGAAAAATTGCTCAAATCAAAAGACCCGAACAATTTCAAAAATAAGATCAAAATAACTAAAATTTAGATCATCAACACATTACGTTGAGTTCATCAAACTAATGTAACACGCATATTTAGCATTCATTAAAAAAAAAAATGATTATCTCATCTCAATCAAAAAGTATAAAATATACATGAATCATGCTAAACGAAGATGCATACTTTGAATAGTATAGAAAAAGTAACTGATTCATAAAATATAAAGATGACCTTATAAATCTAAAATGATTTAATTACCAGTAATAAAAAAACGTGCTAAAACGCGTTTATGGTTGTATAACTACAGTGCGATTGATCGATTTTTTATTAGATCGTTAAAGGCCTGATAAGGTGCATGAGATTTTCCAAAAAAGCAAAAGTAACGACCGAATCATAAATATGAAAAAGTATGCAGTCACACCTATTCGCCGATAGAAATAAAAACAATATGGCATAGTAAAACCCACATCATGACTATAGCACGATTCATAAATATTTTGTTGCTAATTAGATAATCTATAAATTTATCTTGGAAGATTTCAAAAAAAAAGAGAAAAAATATTGTGTTAGCTAAGAAACGTTGTGTGTTCGTTATAGCGAGTCATGTTCTTGATGGATTAAAAGTCCGCTCGTGATCCGTGATCCCAGCTTTCACTTATATCTAGTTCGATTACCTTCAGAGTTATATGAAATGAAACCCTTGCGGATTGTGTAAAACTATATGAGGAAGCATTCCGTTTATCGTTTATCGTTTATATTTATTTAAAAATTCATAAAAATGCCAAGCGCAAAAGCATGAGTTGAATTTTTAATCGAACGCTTTCATTGTTAATATATCCCTGGAAATACAACAATTTATGGTTGTAATAAAGAGTAATTGATGATTGTTTGTATATCTTAATTGTTAATTATTGCAAATATAATAATAACTAATTCAAGGTGAATTTAGTGAATTAGAAACAAAATTAATTGCATTTATCCCATAATGCATGATTTCTTTTTTCTTTTTACTTTCGTGTCGATTCAGCGCTAATTTTATTACAGGGAGTCGATTTGTATTTTGTATTGTAGTCAAAATATCTGTGGGAACTGAAAGTAGTCGGCGCATATAAAGTTTCAAGTGCTTACTTTGCTATTTTCTACCGAGGTTTCCAAGTGATATTGCTTTAATCAACTTTTTACTAAGTTACCTGCGGGGATCCAAATGATTAGTTTTCATTTACAGCATCTTTTCATTCTATTCAAAATGGTAGTTTGAAAAAAATACGAAATCACTTATCGGGTTAAATTATGAAATGTTTTATAGAGCTTGATGGGAAAGAAGGATTTATTCGTTTATTCGTTTTTTCGTTTTTTTTTTATTTGCTTTGTGTTCGGTTCGGTCTTTTTTCAGTGAGGAATGCATAATGCATAGAAGTGGGTTTAACTAAAAGTCCAGGCAGAAGGTCTTTTACAGTACAGATACAGCGTGTTGGCGTGTATATTGTATCACACGGCGGGTATTTTCGAAGTAATATAAGTATGGTATACTAAAATTTTAGCGAGACATAAATTTATGAACATTGGCTGCAGATAGTTTATGTGCTCGACATTCTCATTTGCACATGTGTGTGGATGATTTAAAAGACATTTATTTTGACGATGTGCGTCGCAGATTCCTGAAAGCAGTACTCATACTTATACTCATCCTTTCACGCTTTTTATTTTCCTTTCACATATTATATTGGCATGTTAATTATCTTTAACGGCGGGATATAGATCCCAATTATTCTAAACTTAAAACGTTTTTAACATTTTGTGAGACAATACGTGAAATTATGATTCACGATCAGTAGATAACTATTTTACCATTAATAACTATATTAAATATAAATTTCTTTGGAATTATATCCAGGTAAAAATATACGACGGGTCGGCAACCGGTCTTTGAGTATCTCACCTGAAGAACAGACATTTTACAAAGCTACACTACCTCCTTTTTACTACAATATTAGTCATCGAAATTAACAAAAGAAATACAAAATAATTATTAAATATTTCGTTTCTCTTCATTTATTCATAATGGAGTATAACAATATTTATAAATATGTAAATGATAATAATTATATCAAAAATATAAAATTAATCAATTTAAGTAATCTACTACTTGATAATTCATGTTAATGAAATAATAAAACAATTTACTGTATAGATTACTAGTTTCGGCTTTACTAGAGTCTTCTACGGATGTAATAAATTAAACAAGTTTTACTTAAATAAATTGTTTTATTATTTCTTAAACTTTAATAGTCTTTTGTAAGTTAAAAAATATTAAAATGAATGTTCAGTTGAACAGGAAGCAATTTTACTGATGCTTAACAAAAAAGGTAATTAAACATCATTTTTTAGAATATAGTTCTTAAAACTTTAGAGAATTACAAATCTAAATTTTGTTGAGTGTACGTAAAGTAAATAAAAGTTGATAATTTTTTTTGTCACTTAGCTCAATTTAAAGATATTGCTGCTGCAATATGCCATTTGAGAGATAAGGTTGTGAAATGCTTTAATTAGTTAATCAGTTCCATTTACTTTTTAATTGATGCAAGCTGATAAATGTAAATAATTGAACGATTATGATTGATGACATTCAATTATCAGAATACATATAAAAAATAATAAATGATGATACCATTTAGGGGTTAAATAAATGAGGTGTGGGTATATTATTAAATTCTCATGTATGTTGCCTGCCATCACAGGATGGAATTGTGAACTCGAATCTGGAGGGAGTGATTTTTAAATTTAAATATTTGCCTTCGAATTCTTCCACAACATCGATTTAGCAAATTTTATATTCTAATACACCGCACCACACCGCACACGTTGGTTGCTATTAATTTAATATCGCCTTCGTGTTGCGAATCAAATTTTGACATAATAATCAATTTACATAACTATGTTATAGGGCATATGGGATATATCATTTTAGGCAAATTATAATTTTGTAAATATAAATCGCAAATTGCCATTGCCGATGGCGCTCACTAATTCATTCTGATGCTATATGTTATATGTTATATGCTATAAACAATTCATTATCGTGGAATTTTTATTAATTCGATTCTTTATATAAAAAAAATAATTTACAACGCGAGAAAATCTCAGAAGTTTATAGCCTATCATAAACATGTGTAATCTTTACACACTCGCATTGCAAATAAAGATAGTGAGTGGGGTATATATTTTTCTCTTTTAAGTTTAGGCTAGTTGATCAGAAACAAATATAAAATCGCAGGAGTGGTCGCATAAAATATCCATTAGTGACAATAAAAAATATCAAGATTATTTCTCGCACATCTTTAAAACAAATTTAATATTTTAAATTAAAAAACACTTTCTAAAAAATCATTTTTAATAAAAATAGCAGCATAGCAGTGCTATTTTAGTTTTATATGTGCTAAAAGCCCACCTCGTGCATATATGTAGAAGACAATAAAATAAAATAATAGTCACGATTTTTATTTTTAATATCGCATTGCATTTACATTTATGAATATTTCATACACATAAAAATTATTCAGTTATAGATAGATAATACGGAAAATAGTAGCGCCTATAAAAAATTGCAAGGACGCGAATGTGTTTATGTAAAAATATTTATCAAATCAAATCTGAATAAATAGAGAATTATTTTAATGGTTCTGTATTGATATAAATTTTATATAACTATTAAACTTATATATAATAAATTGATGATTTACGTGATAATTCATGTTTATGAAATAATAAAACAATTTATTTTTACGAAAACATTACTAGTTTTGGCTATTACAGATAGTAGAACCAAAACTATACATTATTTTATTATTTATATTAAAAGTTTTCATTTAGTTTTAAGATTGTCATTTAAATAATAAATGTTTTTAAATAATGTATGTTTGTTGTGAAAACTTTCTCAACATTAATTTAGCTAAGCAAGAATTGTATGTTTATAGCCAACAGTAATTTTTCCATGTCCATGTCTCGTTACATTAAGATTGAAATATTCGAAATAGCATTAATATTTAATATGATTAATATAGTTTGTGTTAATCCCAGAAATATATATGTCTAGTTACTAGTGGGAGCTGTTAAATAGAATAAACCAGGAATACTTTACTTTCTCAAATTGAATTAGCCGAGAATCGGCACATAATTTATTGCAAATGTCCGACAAGTCATAACTAAAAACAATATGCGCGGTTTGCTTTAAGCTGCGTTCACAAGGCGTTCACGAGGCGGTGCTAAAAATACAAATTGCACAGTTACAATATAACTAACGGGCAATTGGAAAATATTCAAATGTCCTACATAGCATTATTTATAAAGCTATGGGCATTGTGCAAAAATCCGTAAATGGTCGCCGTAAAGTGTAAATAAATATTATTTTATGTTTATGGATCGGAAAGGTGTGCGATAAATAAAATTTTATTTATAACACCCGCCGCTAGTCTGTTTAATTTAGCAACTCTTTAAACTATTATTTCATTCAATATATCCATTTAATATTTCGCAACAAGCACGAGATATGATGCTCTCTTCAACAACAATGTAACCACCGCACCGCACCCTCTCCCAATCCTACAATTGTTTAAACAAATATTACATTACAAAAAAGCGATTCAAACATATGATATTTGTGTACATTTCAGCAATTATTTCGTGGCTGTAGGTAGACTCCTTTGCTCACAAATATATTTAAAACCTTAACATGTTTCAACTTTTACAAGGCCATCATCGGACGGTGATGCAAACAAATGTATATTTAATGTGTTTTATTTATATTATAATGGACTATCACATAGTAATAGCCCCTATTCAATTTTTAAAAATATTAAAACTGAATTAAACGTTAACATATATCATTTCTAAATATGTACGAGTACTTATTAAATTTGTTGTTTTATCAAAAAAGGTGATTTAATTTAAGTCGAAGGGGGAAATGCAAAAAAACGGGACAGTGGAATTCATTGTGGATGCAGCGGAATGCTTTTTGTGCAGTCGCTGGAACACGAGTAAGTATAGGTGCCAAAAACCAGAATTCCTCCAAGATGTTCGTGGCTCGTAAGTATTATGACATTCTCGCTTTCTGTAACCGAACTACAACTTTTTCAACGATTTATTAACAAGAAATTGGCACTGATTTTTCAGCGTAGTGAAATTACATAGCCTATCTTGTTTTACAATCGTGTATTATATATTTTTTTATTTCATTATAATTAGCATAATGTTTTTCCTACCTACACGAGTGTCTACATACATACATTGTACATACGAGTATGTATTTATTTTATGTTTTTTGTTTTGTTTAATTAATTGCAATCAAGGTATATATTAAAAATTAGGCAAATCAGACTAAAATCAAGCGCAATTTGTCGCTTCAGATTTTCCAGATATGACGCGGACAATTTATATAATGTAATTATGTTGTTCCACCTCAAAGTGTCATTTATAACTCCAATCCCTAATCGGATTTAAGTTGTGCAGGGGTTAGCATTTTACTAATGATTTTAAGTATTTTCATTTCAGCTAATAATTAAAAAAAATCAAATGCAATTTTGCTATTTTATTATCACCTTCATATGATAATTGACCTTATTTAAAATATAACAAATTATTGATTGATCTCGGGTTTTTATTTAGCAATTATTTTTGTACCAATAAATTGAGTATGTTTGCTTGTAAAATACTTTAAATATTTCTATTTTAACATCTGTTTATTCAATATAGATAGATAGATGCATCTTGGCATCGTTCTCGCTCATATGATATGTTAATATGTAAATATGGTAACATATTTTAAACTTGTAAATGTATAGAGGTAGCAAATACTTATACGACCACTATCCGGTATCCAGCCTGTTTGGGCAATGTCGCAATATGTATTCAATACTATTGTAATATACAGGGTGATCAATAAAAAACGTAAAATAATAGAAAAAAGTATTTAAATATTTTACATGGCTAATCATTTTCACCATACATTTCTGACATATATTAAGCATGCACAACTTCAACAAATTTTAAAAATACAAAATTTGATTGATTTGAAAAATAGGTCCTTCATGTAATTCCTAAGTCAATGTTCATTGCTCATTTAAATAACTTATAGTACAAAATAATTCACAGTTCCCAAAACAACAAATAAATACCCAAGAAACTATAATAATTTATTCAAATCATCTGTATTAAATAGTGTAGCAAAAACCTAAAACCTGCCCAGAAAATATTCCCTATCTAGAAACATTTTTCTCAATCTCTTCTATTCTTAACTTTAAACATACAATCATAAAAAACACAAATTGTGAATTGCTGTTCACAAATGATCAAGAATGTTTAAGTACATAAAAAAAAATTGAGTAATCGTGTATATTTAATTTGTGTGACACCTTTAGCGTGTTATTACGAAAAACATTATAATAATTACTCTAGATAGACAAGTGCAACATTTAAATTTAAATAAAGAGCTATTGCTTTTGATGTGCCGACATGTTCTCAATCATTTGATAATATAATGTCCATACTAGCAGATCATTTAATAAACTGCTCGCTCGTGCCTTATCGCTTAATGTAAACGTAGCTTTAGAAAAAATAAAATTGGCCATTATTTTCAAAACACCTTGTTAAAAATAATCATAATGTAAGCTCTAACACAAATTCAAAAATGTCTAGTAAGTATCTAGTTCACCATCTCCACTTATTCAGCTAATATCAAAATTTTGTTCATTAAATTAAATAAATCAGATTTACTTCACACATAGGTTTTCAATAATATATAGTAAGTGAAGGCTGCATTTTGAAAGAAATTGCACTTAATATTTTTTCGCATTTCCCAAATAAAAACATGTTCCAAAAAATTTCAAAGATTTTTTATTTATTTATTATAATCTGTCACTACTGTCAGATTTTAAGTTATGACGTCATATTAAATCAAAATTTTCAGCCTCAACCATTTATTAAAGCCAAAACAGATAGATTCGATAAAGGCAGGCAAAATAGACATTTTGGCACTATTTACACTCAATATTTTTTCCCAAATAAAAACATTATTTCAGTAAATTTTAGTTTATTATAATTATTGTAATTTAAAGCCAATCCAATACCGCAAATAACTTTTCGGACCCCGAGAGTCGTTTTGGCCCGCATTTTAGAGCCGAGACAGATAGTTTTGATAGAGCAAACATTTTTTTTACTGCATTGCTTCCCAAAACATTTATCAAAAAGTTCTTCTTTAGTAAGCAAAATATTATCTACAGAAGGAAGTTAGAATATGCTCAATTCAACAAAAACCATAGTCATTAAAAATACAAAAAAAATTCCTTCTCTTCTTTCGATTATTTGCCAAAATTTAGAAACACTAATTTATATGTTTTAACTTTGTGGTACAAAAAAGTAATTTTTCAGCTGTTAAAATATACTCCTTACTATGTTCATTATGCAGCAAAAATTACTTATTACGCACGAACTAATTAAAAATTATCTTATAAAAAAAGTGTGATTGTTCAATTACTGAAAAGCAATTGTTTTCGATTTTTTTTATATTACCCATAATTATCAATATTGTTAGAAAAATTCTAAATAATTAAAACTACTTCAAATAATAATTTAGTTAACTTAATTACTTAATTAAAAAATCTTTTAATCTATATATTTAGTTAATATTTGACAGTAATTTTGGAATATGTTATATTTTCTCAAAACACTTGTATTGTAATAAATTTGATTATTATACTTACAACTATGATAAAGTTGCAACAATAAATTTTAGAATATTTTAGATTTTAAAATTTAAACTTTTATAACAGTTTATTTTGAAATAATAATCTTAATGAACAACAAAGTTATCTTATTAATTATGATTTAAATTCCATCATTAAGGTAAATATTAAAAAAATCTAAAAAGCACAAAGTCTTTTATAAAAATTATTATTATAATTTTCTGAAAATATTTAATATTTACATATCAGATTTTTTGTAAATGTCAAATCGACAGGTGTAATCAAATATTTATAACAAATGTTGATCTTAGAATATGAGATGAATTTTAATAAAGCAAAACACGCGTTTATAAGATTCATGTTAAATTAAATTTTATTATATTTTTCTATTGTGTTTCATAATAAAAGAAGCTTTTGTGTTTTTTTAAATATATCGAAGGTGTTTTTAAAATTCTATTCATTACATTTTTTACTTTGTTTGCAAAGTTTGAATATGTAGAAGCGCGAAAGGTGCATAAATGTTAATTAACATAATAGTAAAAAAGAGAACCTGTCTGCAGTGCAGAGCGACGGAGGTTACCGGTTTCAAAGTTCCCCGATCGGAATAGTGTGTTTGATTTTGCGACGGTGTTATGCTGATGGGCTGATTTGAAGACGCGCTAAGTGTTAATGGTAATCATAATCACTTACATGCTGTTTGTTGTATTCCAGTGAACGAGGAATGATTTGGAGCATGTGGATTCGGTGCAGAGAAGTACAGTTTCCAGACAGACGAGTAGGACCACAGTCAAATAAGAAGTTGCTTTGAATCCGGGTAATATAAGCCCGCACTTTTTAACTAACACGGCCATTTCAAAGACCATTTCACAACACACGCGACCACTAAGCTATTAAAAGTTGTGCTGGCATCTTCACAAGTTGTTTGGTGCAGGCGCTAGGGTTCTCTATCGAAGTCATAGGTGAGGCGAACACTTGAACTTTTACACTTTAAGAAATGTTTTCGGACATAACAACCAACAACCAACAACCACCGGCTATATAATATTTTTTAAATTGTTTAACACGCGAATGAATCAAGTCAGTCGATGTGAATGCGAAGGATTTATTAAATTGCGATTCGTTATTATTATTATTGTAATTAATAAACGCGAGCGAGCGATATTTATTTATTAATAAACGTTGAATAAACGCGGATATTTAATACACATGGTTCTCATTGTTGTTGTTGACATTTGCGAAAGATTACGCGACGTCGCTTGTTGGCGTCTGTTGAATTGCAACCAGTTTGTTTCAGCGTCGGATACGATCTGACGGAGTCCGTGTGGTGCGCTAAGCTTAAGCGCGAGCTTTCCCCGCTCCTCTTTGGTGCGCCGGTTCGTTCTCTTTCGGCGAGAACTCGGAGGACTGAGATCCAGGCAGGTGATGTACAAACGCAAACCTGCAGGTAGAAATCAGTAGAAATGGTAGACTGTGGTAGATGCAGAATGCAGCCGTACACACGGTACACACCGTACAGCCATGCATGCAGCTAGCTAGCCGAGCCGAAGAGAAATACTTTTACCGTGCCATGGAGACTTATGCCACCATCTCTTACCTTACCTTACCGGCTTCGGCTTCGAACTCCGTCCGGTTCAAGCTTTTGCTTTACCTCTGGTATGGCATGCAATGTGCACTTCCATTCGGATTTCTCCAATAAAACATACGATCATGTCTGCAGCCACAATCGCTTGCCCGATCAGAATGCGTACTGGTTTATGGAGGACGGTATAGCTTATGCCAAATATCTCGATAATAACCACCATTAATTAGCCCCAGAGCATATCCAGAATCGACAAGAGCCGTCTCACAACCTTACATCGCGTCAGGCCATCTATCTACTGGGGGCGGATTCGTATTCTTACTGTATTTTACCAACCCTATGTATGTGTACGTAGGTACTTCTTTCACGTATCTTGAAAACGCATGTAACCATCTACCAGCACAGCCGCAATGCCGCACAAAAGACAAAAAATAAACAACAACAACACGCACCAAGCTGAGCCAAACAGCTAAACATATTCAAACATTGATATATCAACAATTTATATTAAAACTTATAAATCACTCTTACACAACACAAACTTTATACAATAAACAAGCACTACATTATTTACAGTTCCACCAACAATTTTACTTTTATAATAAAACAGACGATCCAACTGATCCAAGTGATCCAAGTAAAATGGATCTCTTTCTCGAATAAAATCAAACAACAACAAACTAAATTTATATTTCACTTTACATTCACATTTCTATTTCTATATTATTGTTGTAATAAATTACAATCATTACTATTTTTTATTCACAAAATGTATGCTATCTCAGCTCGCAAAAACCGCTCAACTCAACTATATTGTTATATAAAGACCGTGATAATCTAAGCTCCGCTTAATTCGACTGGAGTTTAACCTATCACCTGTCTCATCCTACTAGAAAAGTAATTAGAATGTCAACTTATGTGCTTACTACTTTACTTACTTGTTTAAAGCGTATATTCACATTTATTCTATACGATTTAAATCATCATAGAGAAATTAAGCACATAATTCAATAATCACTCCTGATTCTGAATCCTATTAATTCAAATAATATTGATTGAATTAACAATTCATATACAGTAATAATATAGTATAATGTTCTATTAATGCTATCTGCAAAATATTAATAAAACCTTTACATTCAATAGGATTAATTTAGATGCTCTATTTGGCAAAATTTGACCACGCTGAAGTGGATATCGATTAGTTCAGATATTCTCAAGAGATATAAAATTGACATACGACTTATACAAAATTATTAAATATTAAGAGCACAGAATAGTATAGTTGTATGAATTTAATGTTTTCAATTAATGTAATAACACTTAGTATTATTAATATTTAAATAGATTGAGTATATGATAATTGTTCAAACAGAACATATGACATAAGCCAATACATCATTTTGTACACGATACATTCGTCGTATTTAGTGATCAGAATCATCAATAACTTATAAAAATGTATGTTTTTATTCGGTTAAACTAGCCTTACTAGTTTACCACTTTTTATATTTAATAATTCAGAATAAAAAATTTAAGTGTATCGGAAGAAGGTCGCAAATGATCGCATAATAAAACTTCAAACTATGTATGATAGTGATTGCAACAAATTTAAACTTATATATTTTTATATATAAAATGTTATTGTAATGTAAATTGTCTTTTTGACTAGTGATATGCTAAGCACACTGATGAAAGGTGCATACCCTGAAACACTAGTGAAACAATGTACATAAAATACATGATTTATTAAATGTGTATTTTTTATAAGCTTGATAAATACGTATTGCTATTCTAATTCTTGTAAACTGATTGAGCTAAAACACATTAAACATTTTCAAATTATTTATTAACTTTTTTATCTATTCAGACGTGAATGTAACATCTGTTTTCTCGTCACAACGTATTTAAAGGGACCCTCTTACGGTTTTGTTAATTCGGTCATAAATAATTAAAAAGTACAAAATTCTGTTCATAAAAGTCAAAAATATCAAAATCCAGTCTCAAAACATTAAAATGTTTTCAGAAAAAAAAAACAAAATCTCGCGGTATATATCAAAACTATGTTAAAAAATATAAAATTCAATCATAAGTTGTTGAAAAGTGCAAAATTCTAATTATAAAATGTCAAAAAGTGCTAAAATCCAACCATAAAACTGTTAAAAAATGTAAATTCCAGTCATAAAATGTCAAAAACAGCAAAATTTGGCTATTAAATAATAAAATATCAAAATATTGTTAAAATAGCATTAACAATCCGATCATAAATTGTTAAAAAATGCAAAAATCTATGAATAAAAAGTAAAAAATAGCTGATTCTGCTTATAAAACATTCAAATATTTTTAGATTATATCAAAATCTGGCCAAAAACAGTTTAAAGTGCAAAATTTTATTTCAAAAATGTAAAAACTAGCAAAATCCAGTCTTTAAATATTAAAACATAGTTTACCAAGCACCACAATCCGGCCATAAAAAATTTTATAAATTCTCAAAAATAGCAAACTCTAGTTATGAAATATTCAAAAAATTGTTAAAAAAAACAAAATTCAGCCATAAACTGTTAAAAGGTACTAAACTCTATTCATAGAATGTCAAAAACAGCAAAACCTAGACATAAAGTATATTGTTTTAAAGCACCAACATGTGGACATAAACTAGTAAAAATAGCAAAATTCTATTCACAAAAACGAAAAAATAGTCATAAAAATGATACTTAAAATAAAACAAAAATCCGGTCAAAAACGTTTAAAAACGTTTAAAAACTGCATAACTTTTTAAAATAGCAAAAATCTGGTCATAAACTTTTAAAAAATGTATTTTTTTTTAAATCTTAAAAATAGCAAAGTTAAGCTTGAATTATCAAAAATATTGGTAGAAAGAACCAGAAAAAAACTTAAGTTATTAAAAAATGCAAAATCCGATAATAACATTTTAAACAATTGATAGAAAACATCAAAACCGGCTATACACTTAAAATGTGTAAAAAAAATTAAAAAATATCAAAAATAGGAAAATTCCGGTATAGAACATAAAAAATACTGTTACAAAAAACCAAAATAGCCAAAAACTCTCAAAAAATTTGCCAAATTCTTTTCACAGAATGTTAAAAATTGCAAAATCCAGCAAATTTTCTTTAATGTCCATTAAGGTAAAGTTTAATTTTTTTTTGTCACATTTTTATGCGCGATGGGCGGTATTATGTTCAAATACCAAAAAAAATTGCCCAAAATTGGTTCAAGCAACGTTAAACATTTAAAATAAGCTTTTTTTGATATACAATGTTATTTCCTACTAAATTTTATGTTTTCAAACAGTTATCATCAACTAGAAAGTCATATCATTTTTTTCCAAAATATTAAATACATTTTTTGTTCATTTTTAATTATTTTATGTGATTATTTGACTTTTATCTTTTTTTCTACGCATTATATGACCTTCTAATTGGTGGTATTCGATTTAGAAACATTTAAGAAGTTTGATGTCGCTTGAACCGATTTTGGGCAATTGTACATAAAAATTTGACCCCACTCTAATGTGCATAACTACAAAGTTTGTAGTCATTCCATCGCTTTTATATTGTTTTTGGAACCTCTTATTGACTAGAATATAATCAATATTACTTTTAATTATTATGTATTCTTTGTCTCCTGGTGTTTCCTATGTAAATAATATTTGTTTTATTGCTTTAAACAGAGTGTTGCTATTCACTAATTTATCTTCTATACATAACTCTTGCTTGCCATGTTTATTCCTTAAACCTGGTCCAAATTTGGCCACCCAATTTTTAAATCTTTCTTAAAATAAATAGTACTATTTCATCTGTTGTCTGCTGTAGGAGCGTATACTTGAATTAAAATCATCATGCCAATGTTAATTTGAGGAGGAGTGGAATATGAAGATTATTACTGAGTAATTTTAGAATAATTCAAATTTTTTTTTGGTGTTTCTTAAGTAGTATAAAGCACCCTTATTGGTTAGATTTTCCAAAATCTTGTCATCAGATTATTTTGATATTTATTTCTAAACGTTATTAAATTTTGCAAAACTATAAGCATACTAGTTTTCATAAAATATCAAATATTTATGATTTTAAGAACAAAATTAAAATCATCTAATCTAAATAACATTTTTCTCTTGTCAAACAAACTAAAAATGTTTGACAACATTCCTCCAACTACCAACTTGTTCTAGTGACCAATCACATTTCCAAAAGCTTTAAAATCAACAAATCTACAGAAACAACTTTCTTTGATATAGAACATAGGTCTTTTATCCTAAATCTTCCAAGACAAACTCAGAATGGGAAAATCCTTGTTTTTTAGATAATTTAGAGCTATATCAACAATCATGTTGGTTGCTCTAAAGATGATTATGTAAGATTGTAACCCCTAAAAGACAAATTAGAAGATTTAGATATAGATGACCAACTTGGATATTGTTTCAAGGTCTTTATTTATAGATGCTACAGATTTTAATTTAGAAATTTAGAGGCTCCGTCATATTTCTTAATATAATTTTTAAAAAGTATGAAGTCATCATTAGATTTAGTATTAGACTTTTTGATGACCTACTCTAAAATGATTTTTGCCAGCAAATCGAAATAAAAGTGCAAAAGTAATCGAAAACTACAAACAGTCACATAATATTAGCAAGTTTTGTACCAGCTACCAGGTAGGAAAAAGGTTAGTTTTCATATATTGTTAGAATTATGGCCCAAGGATAAAGTTTGAGTACGCAAAGTCACCATAGCTAGGTTTAGTATTATTGTGTTAAAAATTAATAGAAAAAAAGTAGTTTGAATCCAGAACACAATACTGTAGGTACCAAATTCACCACTCGTTAAAAGTTGATGTAGTTTTACTCTGTTAGAAATTAATAAGAAGAAGACATTTAAAGTCGAAACACAAAAAGTTTGCAACTTCTCAAAAGCTGGATTTATTTACTCAAAACCAAAATTGGACTCAAATGTCAGATCATCTGTTTTGGCTCTAAAATGCGGACCAAAACAACAAGATTGTGTAAATCACAATTTCATACATTAAAATCTGGCAGTAGTATCAAATTATAATAAACTTTAAAAATTCCTGAAACGCTGTTTTTATTTGGGACAGGCAAAAAATGTCAAGTGTAACTTCGTGCCAAAATGCTTAGCAGTCCTTGATACATGATGTACTATATTTGCTTGATTAAAGAATTTTAAGTAAAAATAAAAGTTTTATCTTCCTTTGGTTTAAATGTACCTAAACGTTATATAGTTATTAAAATTGTAATTGAAATTTTTGAAATATAGAATAATAGACCTGAAAATTGAAAACTGAATAAAGCAATTGTGAAACCAAGTTATACTGCTGTGCACTCATGTGCTGTATAGTAAAATAGCATCCTTTTTTATTGCGGTCGTCGCGTCGGATAGAAATTTAAAGATATTTATTCCATGCATCATTTGATGATCCCTGTATTAGACTAAAGCCCTTGTCGTCGCTGCCTCAATCCCTCTTTTTTTGGGGGTGCGAATATTGACTTTTCCCATTAAGTGTAATTTTCCAGTGGAAATTGACAATAAATAATGAATAAGCATCTTTGCGGATGGGTTGAAAGTGTCACTTAAAAATTTACAACGCAAAATCAAACTGCAAATGCATTGTAATAATTTATGACTTAGAAGGTTTAAAATGTAAATATCATTTCCACATAAAATCCTTTCTCACAGACGTTTTCCATTTAAATATTACATATATTATATTAGATGATGATTAAGCGTCAATAAAATATGCATGATTTATAAACATCTAACATTTGAACACTTTTAAGATTCACGTTAGAAACTAACAATGAATAATATTCGCCAATCGCGAATAAAGAAATAGTTTAGAAAGGAAACAAACAATGCATAGAACTAATCACAATTATAATAAATCAAATATTTATTGTTTGAGTATTATATTTTTTGTAGCACGCTGCACGCTACTAAGAAAAGCACTACACTTCAATGTGTAAACTAAAATACAATGACAGATATTATTGTTATGATTCTCGATCATCGTAACATTTTCTATGGGGTATAGGAAACGGGCTATAGATTCAATGTGTTGTAAGGAATAATTTTGCACCTTGCTCATAATTTTTCGAATCGCTTTGCTGTGCTGCATTGAATATTTTCTACTTATTATATTGCTTCAATATATGTAATAAAAGAGGACCATAAACATGTAATTGGAATTATTTTATGGTCGCTACAAATCTTTTTCTATTATTATTATCAATTCGCTCGCTTGTATATATATTATACTTGTATATATATAATATATACTTATACTAAATTTAATTATTTATTTATGTTGTATATATTAATAAATTAAATTTTCTTCTTCTTTATAATCTGGTCGTGGCAAAAAAACTGCTAATTATGTATTTAAGATCTTAAATATATTTAATAAGCGTGTGTGAAAATATGTTTACGTATTTAAATCATCAAAATAATCATATTTGCTTTAGGTCGAGTGTATATATGTATAGAGGGTTTTTGATTGCTTTTTATAAAGTCACTAGATTTAATGAACTGCCGCTTGAAGGATTGCAAAGACATGCATCTTTTGCACGCACTTGAGTCGGTTAAAGCTTTTGCTTGTGCTTGTGTTTGTGCTTGTGTAGAGACAGCACGCATTTTGCTGTAATCCCTAAATGCAAACACGTCTTGTTTATTGCCATTTAATAATCGGTTATTGTAAGAAGAAAAATAAAAGAAAAAATGAGATGAGAAAAAGAGAAAAAGAAAGAAAGAAATAAGCGAATGCAAGAGCCGGACGGTGAAAAATTTATTTACATTTCGAATGTTTGGATTTAGTTATTTAATTACATGGTATCTGGAAGGTATGAACCGGTAGAAATTCTCGGTATGCTATCGATCATCGGTTGTCGATTCGAGTTTTACGCAGAACATGATAATAAAATAATGGATACAATCTTTATTCCATTACAATCCTCTCTGTGCCCGAATTACGCCGCTCAATTTATACTTCTAACCAAACATAAATATGTTTAAGTGAAATGGTTCTGCCACTTCTCCCATTTCAACTCTTCAACTGCACCAGCTATACCGTTAACGATAAACGCCCCTGATTTAATATTTGCCAATAGTCATTTTAAAATTCAGCCTCCAGGATTGTTGAAAACTTATTATTTCTCAGTCGGTCGCTTATCTAAATTAATTTCAATTTCAGAAGGGGTGGCTTGAATAATGCCAATAGATTCACGATATGATTGTTAATTATTAAATTGAATCAATAAATATTTAATGATTATTTTCAAATGTATGTATGTATGTATGTACCACGTGGTGCTCGTGCTGCTACTGCCTACTGCCTACTGCCTACTAGACTAGAGGGTTCGTCGCTGCTTTCAATGCCGTTGAAAAGGTAGAGTTGACCGTTAATTAAAGTTGTGATGATGAAATTGCATTGAAATTGTGGGAGTAAATAGTAAATGTTAACTAATCAAAGAGGAAGCAAGATAGGGGTGCGTATTGAGCTTTGATGGCCGAGCCCAATGCCGTGGCAATGCGATGTGACCATCAGCGTGAAAACGCGCTCGATAGCGATGACAGCCACCGAAAACGGAAGTATATATCAAGCAAGACTTCCATAGTCACATTATGCGTCGGCTTCTTATCTTCATTAAGATCTAACGAAATACCCCATTTATTTAGCGCAACATATTTAAAATTTAAATACCTTTACACATTCCATTCGGTTCGACTTTCGTGGTTAACTGCTGCTCACTATCGCAACCGCGGCCGCTTCCTCACCATGTTAATTGCCATTATAACTAATAAAACAACTTCTTATTTGTACGATTATTATCTCTATCTCCTCACCTCTTTTTCTATCACAAAAACGTTTCTACTTGTAATGCTTTTACACCGCACAAACAACACCAATACCTATTTTGCATAGCCTCTTATTGTACTTGTATTTATTGTACTGTTAATGCTATAATGTAATATCGTTTTTATTAGTAAATCTAACTAAATTATCACACAGTAACGCTAAAACCGTCTCGTTCGTTCAGTGCCGTAACCAGAAATCAATAATTGAGGCATTACATCGAGCATCGATGAATGTTTATGAACAATTTTATTATTACAATATCGTTTTAACTAATTATAATAATATTAATTCAAAATTATTTTTTTTATAAATATATAATAAACCAATACACATTTACTTAACACTTATACACAATTTACTATGTTTTTCTATAATACATTACTAGTTTCGGCTCTGCTAGGGCCTTCTTCGTATGAATAAATTTCTGATAAAAAACATAAAACATCGTTTTATTATTTCATAAAAAACTGTAAGTAAAATTTTGATTAAAACTAAGGAAAACTAATGACCTCAAGAATTACTTAAATAAATTATGTATAATAAACATTAAAAACAAAGAAAAAATGTTTAAAATTGAAGAAAAAAAAAATACAAAAAATGCCAAAAAAATATTCTGGCAAAGTAAAGCAGATCAAATAAAAAAACCTTTTAAGAAAAAAAAGTAAAATCTTTTCTACCAAGAAAGAAGAAAACATCTAAATCCCATAGCTTTAAAAAAAAAAATTATAAGAAAAAAAAGAAACAAACACTGAAAGGATAAAAAAGTTATTTCCAAAAACTTTTACAGAAAGAAGAATACACCCAGAAACTAAATAACAATGAAAAGACTGAAAACTTCAAAGACTTAGAGCCCCTAACAAGAGATGAAATAAGCAAAACACTAAAGAAACAAATAATATTAGTAACACCAAGCTCGTCAAATATGAAAAAAATGAGATAATATCGAATACACGGCCTAATAAACCCAATCTGAAAAAAAAAATGCCAAAAGAATGATCTGAAGTAATATTACCAATACACAAAGAAAAATACAAAGAAAAATCCAGCAGCGATTCCCTCTGTAGTTGTTACTACAAAGACAAAATTCAAGAATTTGCAGATAAAAACCAAGAAGAGTACCAAACGGGACTCAGTTACAGACTAACTATTGGTACTAAAAAAGATCCAAAACATGAGCAAAAAAATGTAAGTGGCGAGCAAAAATCCAAAAAGTTTTTAAGTATACAGCAAAGCAAGACAAAAAGACCCCTTATCAAGACTTTTCAACATTCTGCTAGAACACGTAAACTTCTTCTTTTTTACGTGCCTTCTCCTCTACGAACGATGGCGATCATCAACATTATTTGGGTCTTGTTGACAGCTCTACGAAAAAGAGTTGTAGTGCTGACCCCAAACCACTGTTGTAGATTTTTCAACCAGGACGTCTTTCTGCGACCTGGCCCTCGCCTACCAGCTATCTTTCCTTGCATTATATTTTGCAGTAATCTATACTTTGAGCCTCGCATGATATGACCAAAATACTCAAGCTTTTCAGAAGATATAGAATTTCTGTGTCCTTATTGAGGCGTGCAAGAACTTGGGCATTAGATATTCTATCTGTACACACTATACGTAGCATCCTTCTGTATGACCACATCTCAAATGCTTCTAACTTTTTGCACATAGCATCTGTGAGCGTCCAGGTCTCTGCGCCATACATTAATATGAAGAAAACATAGCAACGTAGCAACCGAACTCGCAGATTGAGATTAAGATCCCTCTGGCACATAACTTGCTTCATTTTATTGAAGGCCGTGCAAGCTTGTTCTATTTTGGATCTAATTTCTTTCGATTGGTTCCACTGCTGATTCAGGGAGCACCCTAGATATTTAAATTGGGCGACTTGTTCAATTTGCTGGTTTCCTACTTTTATGTTTGTCACCACATTGAGCTCCTTACTGACTACGATGACCTTGGTCTTGTTTATGGTTAGTTCTAGGCCTGTTTGTTGACTATTAGCCACGACACAATTCAGCAATTCTTGAAGATCTTTCTCCGTCCGTATTCGACAGCAGGACCGTATCATCTGCGTACCGCAAGTTATTCACCACCTCCCCGTTTAGTAAGATACCTTCAGATTTTCTATCCAAGGCTTCGGCAAATATTCGTTCGGAGTATATGTTGAATAAAAGTGGTGATAACACGCACCCTTGTCTAACCCCTCTTTGGATTTCTACTTCATCTGTATTGTTGTTATCTACTCTTACGGATGCGGATTGGTGCCAATAAAGTTTTTCAATGATACGAATGTCTCTGCCATCTAAACCTAGTTCTTGCAGGATCGCTATGAGCTTGCTATGTTTTACACGGTCAAACGCTTTTTGATCATTTATAAAGCACGCGTACACGTCTACAGACACGTCTTGGCAACGCTGAATTAGTACCTGGATACTGAACAAAGCTTCACGTGTTCCCATCCCATCGCAAAAACCCAAATTGAGTATCACTTAGGCAAGTTTCACATTTATGATATATTCTTGCTTGGATGATCTTCAAGAAAATCTTCAAGACGTGGCTCATAAGGCTGATGGTTCTATAGTCACCACAGTTTTTAGCAGCTGCTTTCTTTGGCAGTGTTACGAAAACGGAGGTTAACCAGTCCTTAGGAATGTTTCCGGTTGTATAAATGGTATTAAAAAAGTCCACAAGTACGTTTAAAGCTCGATCTTCTTCAATGAGTTTTAACATTTCTGATGATATTTTATCTGACCCTGGTGTTTTACCATCTTTGGACATTTTTATTGCATGTATTACTTCGGTTCTTGTTATTGCGGGTCCTTCTGTCACATTGTATTCTGCCGGATGATCTTGAAAAAGTTCTTGGATATAATTCTTCCATTTCGCTAGCTTCTTTTCTAGGTCTAGAATATCTTTTCCTTGATTGTCGAGCAGCATTGCACGTAAACAAAACAGATCAAAAAGTATAATCAATGGAGGCCATCAATGTATAGCTTATGCTGTTGACATAAAACTAACAGCAAACTGAAAAAAAAACTTAATAAAAGTAATAACAACATTGAAGCAAAACGTCCGGAAAGCAGTACTAAAATTTAACTAACAAACAAAGAACATTAAAAAAAAAACAATCTTATATAAAAAAAAAACAGGAAAAGAAAAAATTAAAATAGAGCAGTCAGTCCTATTCTGTATGTATATTGCTAGCTAACAATATCGTTATCTGGGAAGGTTGCAACAATATTGTTATAGTAGTTCAGATAGAAAAGAAGACCAAAAGCTACAAACAAAGCTAATGAAAGGAAATAAAACAACTGGAACATTAAGCCACATCCTAAAATTGAAGTACACATCAACAGATGCCAAACTAAGAATCTACAAAACGGTGCTAAGACCAACAATAACTTATGAAAGCAAATATGAAAATTAGGAACAGTAAAAAAAGCAAAACTGCAAAAATGAAAGACCAAAATTTCTAAGAAAAATTTTCGGTGGCCCAAAAAAAGTGGGCTCTACTACAGAAAAGCTAGAAAAACTGTTTAACAAAACAAATATGGTGCAATATGTTAAACAACGACTGAGATGCTCGAGCACGTACAAAGACATGCAGACCACGAGAACCACCAAACAAATAAAAAAAATCAGACCTATAAGAATAAGAAAAAAAGGAAACCAAGCATCAGATGAAAAGTGAAAGTAGTACAGAATCGTGAAAAAAAGATGGGAGTAAAAAACTGGATAAAAAAGCTACCGATCAAAAAAAAGTAAAAAAAAATTATGACAATAGCTTATAAGAGTTTTCCTTTAGCAATCAAAGAAAAGTTCCATTTTATTGCTTGTAAGTACATATGCTTGCATTGCAATTAAAAAACTTGCAAGTGTGGACAAAATAACATTATTTTTACGGTTTTTGGTGCAATTTGGTCCTACGATTCCAAGGTTGCATTTCAATATTCTTAACATTTCTCATAACATTTAAAAATAAACCAAAAAACGCGAAGCGGATGCGGTAAGTTGCCTGTCAAAGTGGAAATCCGTGCTTCAAAGGATTTTCTTTCTTTCAGCGATTGAAAGAAAGTTCAGTTTGCAGCTAGCCAACAATATCCCCAAAAACGCGTGGTTGCAAAAATTGCAGCAATTTAATTCCAATGTAACTGCTCTCATAAAGCTATCATACACCAACTAAAAAATAGCACAACAATTACTCTACAATTTATAAACATAAAAAAATTAAACGTACTGGATACAAACTCAACCTCCAAACAAAGTTCAACTAAATGATAATAAGCAAAAGACAGAATGGTTAGAATTACATATACAAGCAAACACTGGTTATTTATATAACCCGATTATATTACATTTCATTATTAATGATCAAACTGTTTGATGAAAGTTTAATCCAGACAGTAAACAAATCCACCCAAATTATATGTAATGATATAAGAGCCTAACTAACTATAGCTAAAAAAACATCAAACGATTGATAAATCAACAAATATAAACCACATTAATCATATTTTTATTTAGGAAAAGTTTAGCTTAATAAAAGCATTTCATAATTCATAACTTAACTTGGTAATCGTATGATATAGATTATATTGTTGACAAATTTCTTCAATAACATTAGCAACTTACATTTATTACAGTTGCAGAATTGAATGAAATAATTTCGCTTTCATTTTAAATATTTTGTAATAGAAAGTGAAATGGTAAATTTGTGCTAACTATAATGCGCTCATTGTGGGTGAAGTAACCAGTGCTCCCACATTGATCTCAATGAAAACTTTTCAAATCATTTGTCTAGTCATGCAAATATTAAAACAAACACAAACATTACCCGGAGGTCTTTAATACAGTGAATGCATTCTAATAAGTTTAATAATGATTAATACAAATAGTAAAACTCATATTTCATTCTGCACATAATATAAAACTACCCTTTAAGATTAGCTAGGATCGATCGATAGACTATTTTAATATATTTTCCATCAACAAGTAAAATGAGATACTTTCCGATATACGGTATACGGTAAATGCGGAATAAGTATAAAAAGCCTATTTATCGTCAAACGTATTCCATCATAATCAGAAAATCAAAGATGTTCCCAAGTATAATGAGTTTCCTTTATGTTGTAAGGGTACTCAAATGAGATTTCGTTTCTTAAATGTCGACTTATATATATAATAATATTGAGTATTAAAAATAATAAACATTACAATTCCCTTTGTTGTAGTTTTAGTGGATATTTTTATATTGTCTGCAAATATCCATTCGGAAATTATTTATTCAAACAATTTCCTGAAGCTGTTTTAACCAGATTACTGAATAATATATTCAAAGACATAATTTCATCATATATTAATTTTTAAAGATATAAAAATGCCATAAAGATTATGTATATATGTTTTGTACGCATTCCAGGATAAAGCTGAATGCATATGTTGTGTCCCAACCCGATTTTATGACTGTAAAAAACCCATTAAGATTATAAACCATCTGTTTATGGTCAAGGGTCGGTTTCATCCCTATCTACCAATATAAATATGCGAGAGAAATAGTTTTAAGTCAGTTATATTTTAAGTATTGAAAAGAGCGGTAGCTCTGAGCTTGGGCCGCAAGGCTCAAGTAAAGAAATAATTATTAATAAATAATATTAAAGTATAAAAGTAGTGTTTTAATTTAACAACAACTCACAACAATCAATAAGAGTTACAACATTAAAGAGATACAACATTTTGGAGACAGCGCTGGGATCGAACAGATTCCAGTTGCCTTTGCCGTTCTGCCGCCACCGCCACCGACGCCGCAGCCCAATAACATACAAAATGCCATCCACGCCGTCCGAAGAATCGAAAATATCACCATCGTGTTGCCGCTCGCACGAAGATATTTTCGCCGTTTCTCCGCTGCTGTGTTGTGAAAATTATTCTCCACATCATGTTTAAATGTGGAAATGTGTTTACAGTAAATTTATTAAGGTATGAAACATATATCAACAAAACATACATATTGTATAGTCATTATTTAATTTATAAATAGATTTGACTCTATATTAAAATTTTAATTGTAAAATCATAAACAATATATAATTCTACATTTTAACTTTGAAAATCAATACATAAATCTTTGAAGATTGTAAATGGTTTTAGTTGATTAAACCTTAGCTAAGAGCTGGCGGGTAAATCAAGACGTATCCTGCTCTTGAAATTTAGCTATGTGCGATTCAAGAAGACTGGCGTCTATGTTTGTAATTTATTTGTTTCAAAGTAAGACAAATTTAAGTATTCAAAAATTAAAAAGTTTTCATATGAAGTAGTATTGACATAAAAAGTTGTAAAGGTTGAATTAATTGAATCAAACATTTTTAAACGGTTTATTTAGTAAAAGAAAGAATCAAAACTATTTATATATTGTATTCAAATAAAAATAAATATATATATTTAGTTTAATGTTATTAGCTATTAATTTTATTGTATTTCTTTAGTCAATTAATTATTATTATAAATGTAAATTTTTAAACTCCACATAATTATATTGGTAAATTTTTGTTTCATAAAAATTTTTAATTTGAGGGGGAAGTAATGTTGTGTCCCAACCCGATTTTATGACTGTAAAAACCCATTAAGATTATAAACCATCTGTTTATGGTCAAGGGTCGGTTTCATCCCTATCTACCAATATAAATATGCGAGAGAAATAGTTTTAAGTCAGTTATATTTTAAGTATTGAAAAGAGCGGTAGCTCTGAGCTTGGGCCGCAAGGCTCAAGTAAAGAAATAATTATTAATAAATAATATTAAAGTATAAAAGTAGTGTTTTAATTTAACAACAACTCACAACAATCAATAAGAGTTACAACATTAAAGAGATACAACACATATTTCCAAGATTCTTCTTTATCTACCGCATAAAATAATAAAATTAAAAAAACATTTTATACAATAACATTATACAACTTTGATAAAATTAGGGTTGATATTAAAACCGTAATTATTTAGGAATTTTAGGCATTTTTACCCTCTAATTAATTATTAGCAATATTCCACTTGAGCCACATATTTATCATTATTGATTAAATTATAATATATATATATACATATTAGGAAATGATAAAAGGTTCCAAAACGGGGAAGGGAAGAGAATGGAAGGGTGTTTTTGTCGCATTTTGTTGTTTCGCTTTACATAGCAGCACCACCACCATTGTAACGAAAATATTTAATTATAGCGAGAAGAAAAAAATTGTGTATGAATGGCTCAGAGCTGTTACATTATGGAAACATTATTTAAAAGCATCAAGATAGTATAGTATGTATTATGTAATTGCAAAGGTTGAAAGCATTGAGAGATATTAAAATGCAGGGACGAAATGATTGTGAACTGTAACTTTCTCCCTGTATAGCATATATATTTTATTAAAGAATTTAATTTAATTATTATCTCATAAATATTGGAATGCAATTTTATTTAAAATTAGCATAAAATAGTTTAGCAAAAATAATAATAGGTAGTAGGATTTGGTAGCTAATAAAAATAAATTTTAAGTATGCGATATGAAAACAACTAACTGAAAGGATTGTAATATATTAAGTGTCCATTACATTCCTTTCCAAATACAGAAACTCGGTATTATATTTAAAAAGAAAAAATGCTACAATAATATACTTAAGAAAATAATGTGCTTTTCCATTGAAGTCCGTTCTATCCGTGTTCTAAATAGATAGAAAAAATATAATGTGACTTGTTGGTCTGTCAATGCATGACAATGTGAGGAAAGTTAAATAAAGAGCTACAAAGTCTGTTTACACGAGAAACGGAAAACGGAAAACAATTTTTATGTCATTTTATTTGACATGCGAAACTTGTGTTGGCTTATTTGAAGGGAAACAATATTTCAATAGTTTTAATTAATTAGTTGGAATGGATCAAATAATAAATAACAAAGTCGGATTAATTAAAGTAAACAAACGCTTGATAGGATATAAACGAAGAAAAGAATATTTTAATTGTGATAATTATGAAGTAAATATATAAGTTAACGAGTAAACATTTAAAGCATATAAAAGCACAATGCAAGCAGAATTTCTTTGTGGTTAATATACGCCGTGTGCGTATGTGCTAATGACATATAGAGCGTTGTAAATTCCGCCTGACGACTCATGTATGCCGAGAATTGAATCAAACTAGTAGAGATATATATCTGACGATGCAATGAGCGTTACTTGCCACTGGTCGACCACATTCACAATCTTATAATAGGCACAAATAGGCAGAAACGTCATACGCGACTCATTATTGCACCCTTCAAAAATCACTCGTAAATTACATCTCACCAGGCGTAAAATAACACCACACACACACATCCGTGTATAGACTGTACACACATACAACACACACACACACGCACGTTCTCTTAACAAACACAACACCTCTCGGCTCTCTCAATTCAGCATTCAGCTATGATGAAAGCCGAAATGAAAATGACTGGCCAGGGTGTCGTCTGGTCGAATCAAAACGCATTTCCCAGGCAAGACTTCACTCACTCGCACTAGTCGCACTTACTCACACTAGCTTTAAAATAGTGTATAAAACCACTAAAGCGAGTGCTTTATATAATAAAAATAATATTTAGTAAAATTTCTTTTTAGCCGCCGGGTATCAGATAACCCAAGCGTCGGTTAGATGATATAAAGATCGAATTGTTCAGCATTCGCCATTTGCCTTCAGGGAATTTCGAATTGGAAACACTCATATGCTGAAAACAGCAAAAGAATCTGAAAATATTTCATCTCTATTTTTATTTGCTTACATATGTTTGATTCAATTCTCTATATATCTACTATCTAAATAGTATTCATAGTTTCATAGATAACAGAAACTTATTCTCTTATAAACAACGCGCTTATAATGTTATTGTATTGTTTCATGCCTGGATAGTAGATACTGTGGATAATAGATAGTGGATAGATTATTCACTAAGGACATCATATACTATTTTGTATACTCAGTTTCATATAATTAGAATTACTGATCTTACGTGCCAGGTACATACGTTCTACATCACATTTTACTTACTGTAACTGTATTCTAACTGTAAATAAGCTTATTTTTAATTAGCAAATCGAAACTATTATAATAATTGGTAATATTGTCTAAAAAAACAATGTAAAAAGCTACAAATCTTAAGAAAAACAATCAATATACTATATAAATTGTGGTGATAGAGTATATATAAAATGACATATAGTGTTGAAAGAGCACTTGTTATTATCAAGTAAACCGTTCATGAGTTGATGAATAATTAAATATTTCTTTTTAAGCGTCGATCAATTTTCCAATAATAAATTTATCTTGAAACTAAAAAGAATTATAACATAAAACATAACGTACTTTAAATTATTTAATATTATAAATATATAAAATTAAATAATCAAAAAATATGTGTCCAATTTAATCATCTTTATACTAGCACCAATTGCATTGTTTAAAATTTAGTTGCTTAATTCATTCTTATATTAAACAGCAATAGGTTAGATTAGTTTTTTTATCTACCTATATTTGAAGTCACAGTTTTATTATGTCAAGTTTCTCTTGCAGTTTGTATATTATATAAGTTAAAGTAGCTAAAATTTTCTATCCAAAAAATTTAAATAACCCAAAAAATATGTATGAGAGAATAGTGTATGGGAAAACAAAAAAAAGTAGGGTTGACTTCCAGAAGCAAAAACACAACACCAGTGAAATGCTAGGCACACTACTAAAAGATGCATACCTTGAAACACTAGTGTATGTGTCTCATACTAGCTGTATTTACATAAAATACGATAAAACAGCAACGCCAGAGGTTAAGACTACCACATTTGTAAATTTTACCGCAAATTCACAAATTTGAACCTAAATTATTGAGTTCTTTAATGCGCACGCAACATCGAGGCAATACACCGGACTAAAGTTTCTCTTTTTATCAGAAAGAAAGCGTACTTATCACAACACATTTTTTCTTAACCAGAAAAAACTGACCAAGACTACCTGGGCAATGGCGTTGCTTGTAAGTAAAAATATTTAACTGTACTACAAACTCTTTATAAGTAACAATTCAACTTTTTCGCAATAGAAGACTGATTGGCTAAAGAAAGTTTTAGTTGTTGCTAAAAGAATATCAGAAAAAAATATGATTGAGATTTAACTTGAAAAATTGGGAGTCCAGATTGTGTAATGTGTAGACACCAAATTTATCCCTAGATATGCATCTTTAAAACTGTCCTAAGCAAATCACTAGAAATTACCAATAAAGACAGAATTCTCAGCAGCAAAAGTGATAGCCACAGTTTTCTGATACACAGATAAATTCTATTAATTGAGTCTATGTCATAAAGAACTACAATAACAAAAACTATCTGCAAAGAAACAATCAACAACTTAAGTCAAGTCGAGCAAAGAAAACTTTCCTAATCTTATCCCTTTTAACTTTTATCTATTTTCAAAACTTTAAAAATTAGTTAAATTATTATTATATTAGTCAAATAATTTAAAAAAAAATGCTGTGGCTCAAAACACTATAAAATATATTTTGTAAATTATAGTATAGGTAATATAACTCATTTCCTTCATAATTAGAAGTATAACATAACAACATTTATTTTTTATATACCCGATACAACAAACGCTTAACCACTCATCCACCACACTGAACGTTCATGTAGTATATTAATTAATCACTAATTTACTTTAAATCGCTTGTTTTTAAACCATTATTTGCTGTCAATTCATCCAACAAGAAAAAAAAAGTTTGCCTTGTCTTCTTCGCGTGCAATAAGCAAATATAAAACCGAGCAATAAATTTCCGTAATAACCTCAATAGTGCACCAAACTTCGCAAACAAGCTCAAACTTGTCTAATCAAAAAATATATTACTAACTATAACTACTATAACAAAAATGACTTTAATGTGACATTTAATAAGAAAAGACAAAGAAATAACACAGCTGCACCAAGCATCCGCAGCTCATAGACACTTTAGTTGTGAAAAACAACGCAGACGATGAAACCATGCAATCCAATAAAGACAAATCAAATCTGAACATTAAATTAATTATTTTCAAGAACCAAATGGACAGTAGCAACATCAACTTCTACACTAAAATACTGAATGAAGTGTGAACATTGAACTTAAAAGACTAAAATTAAAAGTAAATATTGGTTTCCATCTTTTATCATCGCAACCGAGCGTACTAAATGCGCAACTAAAACAGAAAATTCAAAATAAAAAAAAACTGATAAAACATTAGTCAATCTTACCTACTCCATTCCCTTCACTCCCAACATCTACATACGTCAAAATACAAATCAAAATAAAAATTAACCAGACTGAAAACGTTCAAAGAACAAACATCAAAAATTAACTCGACAAAATGAATAGACCCCAGAAAAGACAAAACCTACCCAGTAGCAGTGAAAGCAACTCCGAAGGTAAATCAGAAAATTACGACAAATATCAACTAACCAAGACACAAACAGAACACAAAAGAAAAAACCAACCATTAAAGTAAGCCCGAAAACTAATCATTGCAACATCAAAACTTATCTTGACAAAAACATTCATTCTTACACGTACAAACTCCATGAAAATAAAACCTAGTCATATGCCTCATTGCTGAAAAAATGGCAGAAGGTCTAAAGGAAAAAATCAACTCTGTAAGCAAATTCTAGAACAAAATTAGAATATACTCATTAATAGACATTTAGCGATAACAAGTCAACTCATATTTATAAAAAAACTAAAATCAGGACCCGCACATTGCATCTGCTGACAAGCTTATAAACACTGATGAAATGTGTAGTAATAAATATGTATATTTGTTTTATAATTAATTTATTGATGATAAAAACTGTTTAAAACCCTACATTTAAATATGTATGCGTTAGATGCTCCAAAACCACCCCTCAGCTCAATGCAATCTAACATCTGCATACGGGAGTTAAGCTATATGTGCAAACTGCCGCAATTATTGTGCAACCTCAAATACCAGTGCACACAGCATGCTCTTAACGGCTGTTACGTATAAGACTTAAAGTGTCAGTAAATAACAATCTTTTACAATCTGGTACAACCATAACTTTGTCAGCGTACCTAACATCAGACAGTTGTCTATGTGTGAATAACTTCAACACTCTCAGATGCAAACTAAGCCTTTTAATACATAACGTACTACTTTATTTTATTTAAAACTATTAGTATGATTTTGAAAATATTAATTAATATTTTACAAATCTAAAACAGATGTTTATCATTAATGTTAATGATGTTCCGGATGTATCAATACAATAAACTAAGAAATTAATTAAATAAGTTTATAACAATAAATGTTAATTATAACATATCTTTATGTACGAGTATGTTTGCACAAGGTAAATAAATAACTGACAGTTTTACCGTTTACCGTATATTTCCGCCGTTATGATATTTCAGCAATTATATAATTTAATCAGTTGTCAGTAAAATGTAAAAGATGATTATTAACTGTTAATTGCGCGAACAAAACCATTATAATGTATAATTAATTATGATTGTATGTTATATGTAAAAGTTTTTCATACAATCATACATACAATGGGGGCCTTGATAAATGCGTGTTAAAGTCGTTCGTTCGTTCGCACTTCGCACAATCTTTTATTAGTTGCTAAAACTTCCCAACTATATTAAAATAATAAAATTTAAAAAAAATATTAAAGGTTCTTTAATGACTGCTAGCTATTATGATGGCGGGCGAGAAAGCACTAAAATTTCCCAAACAAAACAGGAGAGCATTGTGCTGAAAATTTCCAAAACTTTAAACGTCATCCCGGGCACAATGCAACGCATTCGGGTAAACATGCACCTACATAAAGCAAAAGTTGTGATTCGATTATGAAATCCGTATAAACTTTTACTGTGCATTATTAATCATTTAAAACAACTACAAGCTCGTTTTCATCTAAATCAAAAACATCATTATAGAGCCCGCATTGTATTCCTTAGCTTATTTAGCTTACTTAGCTTATTCTATTAAAAAATCTAATGGATTATATATTTCTACAAAATTCTTTCATTATCCATATGAAACAAGTCGTCTGTACAAATATTAATTGAATAAAATGAAAGAGAGGAAAGGGAACGAGCAATTTTTTTTTATATTAAATTATAAAGAATCATACAAATTCTAAAACGTAGGAGTAATAAAAAAATATTAATATTGTCCGATGTAAAGAATTTTGTATAAAATTTGTTGAATAAAAAATAATCATCCGCATTGAAAACTGGATTTCAATAATTAATTCGAACACATTTAATTCAAGATGTGCAGATAAATCCAGAACGACGTATATGTTTTAAAGAATATTTCGAGTGTTAATTAATAACGCAACAAACGCATTAAAAAAGTTCAACTATCCACGCCATGCCACGTAAATCGAATGATGTTCCATATTTTGCATGGAGAATACTTTCGGTTCGGACAAAGTCATTCATTTAATTAAAATCGATATAAAACGCTGTAGGCTGTTTTGATTGACAGTTTTGTGACATGAAAAACTAATTCCTCTTGTATTTGTGGATTGGGGTTCATAATATAATTATTCATTTAGGCATATATTACCGTCGATGAGGCAAGTGTCTAATTCATTATTAAATCGAAATCGAAGATACTTAAATAGATACACTTAGGTATGTATGTAGCAACTTCGAGAATTATTTATAAACTTTTAAATAGATATTTACTTGCGTAGCTACTCTTCTATTTGTTTTAAACAGTCTATACAATTTGGTTTAACGTTATCGAGTGTATTTTGGTTTTAATTGTTTGTTACGTATGATACATTATGTTTTTGACACCTCCAACGAACATTTTAACATCTCCTACATTTAATAATTCGCATGAAATTGTGAAATTGTGTTGTTTATTATTAGAAACAATATTAATAAAACATTCGGGTGAAAATGATTAAATTCCACATTGAATAATTAATTATACCGGAAAATCAATGCTTTAATAATTGTGTCGTTGCGCTTGGTCCCTTTAGAAACCTTTAATGTAATTAATCTCTTTCCGAGCTGAGTGAAATTGTGAAATTGTGATATTGTGAAATTATAGAAATATTATAGAATCCAGGATTTCAACCACAGTTATAACTGACAGTAATAACAATTAAATATAAAAACATAAATCAATTATTTATGCAAGCTTACATGTTTTATTTGATAATAGGAAGATTAGTATAGCTATTAGTTAATTACATTTGGGAATAATAAATGTAATAACTGTTCAGAACAATGCTCCCGTGATGTACATATTTTTTTAATAAATTAATCCTATTACAAAAAATATTAAAATACTAAAATATTCTGTTACGGTCGCTCATTGCATTTTTAAATATGATTTAATGAAATAAATGTTAAAATAAAATCGGCAACAATTTAGTAATCAAACATGAGCAAATATATCAATAATGATGGGTTCAAGATGGAAAACGATAACTGACAAAGCATTATGGTGGGAATGAGGAATTTGTATTTGAACAGCGTTTGTTATTTAAATAAGAGCACGAGAATTATTAATACCAACAAGGGAACAATCTTTGTCCTTTTGTTTTATCATTAATTCCAATAGGATGACTTAGTCGACTTACACATGCGATATTTTGTCAAGTAGCTGTGTTACTGTGTAGCTGTGTAAATGTTGTGCCTAATGATTAACATAAGATGTTTAGAATATTCATGTTCTATTCTCAGAAAAACTGTAAATATTATTTTTTGTAAATAAGTAAATTATGATTAGTGGAAATTTTGTTATAAAAAAATGTGTTTTACAGCATAAAGATTTCAGCATGTTCGTCGGAGTATAGTGAGAGTGTAATATTAATATAAACATTATAAATAAGTCAGCAGTTTTAAACGTGAATGATATAAATACGGTTGCTGCTTGTGTGTGACACGTAACAGAATAGGAGCTTACTAAGAGATCGAAATGTGATGCGAAAATGATGATGTAACTGAGCTAACGGTCGGTCGGGAGGGTGTTGACGTAATAAATATTATGATAAATGGGCCGTGGCGATTTTCCGTGGAAATGCCCTGACGAGCCATCAGCGCTCCATCAGATTTTATCGTAAATGAACTAAAAGCGAAACTATAATTTCTTATTAAAATCGGTGCGAACATCATCTCCACCAGATCCAACAGATACTGCCTGATTAATTCCTAATTTAGTTCTCATGATTGGTTAGTTCGCAAGCACGCCCAAAGCTGTCGCCTCGTTTGCCCAAGCGACAAATCACCCCCTCGTTACAAAAAAAAAATAACCGTATATAATGATTAACTCCGAATCTTCCCTCTTCTCTCCTCGACATTCCATCATCCGTTAAACACTTTTTTATTTTTAATTGCGCATTACCAAATCATTTTTAATTTATTCATTACTTTATTGAATTAAAAACGACATATCAAAATTAGCGCATTCACAATTGCAAAAGATATTTCTTGCAATACAATTGTTTTGCAGCGATAGCATATGTGTTCTGATAATTCTATAACAACATTTTTTTTGCAATTCATTTATTTAATCAGAATTATTATATACTATAACAAATATTTATCTTAAATTACAAAATGTGTTATTGGAATTGACTCTATATAATATAATTGATGGTTATGACGTGATAATTCATGTTTATGAAATAATAAAATAAAAATGTTTTTTTGTTCAAGAGCACCGTGCGCCTCTTTTTACCCCGTCGGGATCAGAGGGCGGCGTCACCACAAGTTTTGCGTTCAAAGTCAAAAATTGCGTTTTTGCGAAAGTAAAAAAGGCGAACGATCCGCGCAACCTTTAGCAATTATCGGACGCAAAAATGCCGTTAAACTTACCGATAGAAGAAGAGCCGAGCCGGGCTCTTAGTTGAAGCAATTTTTGAGTTCAACATTTGTTTTTGACTCGTCGCTCTCCGAAGTAGGCCTTTAAACGCTCACTTTGGAGACCCGCTCCCGGTTCCCCCGAGCTTGCAGAAAATTGCGACACCTTTCCTTTGCGAGATCCGTCCTCGATCTTTTGAGTACCCTTCTTATAATTTTAGTACCCTTCTTATAATTTTTCGGACGCGTTTTTTGCTAAAAAGTGGGGTCGCGCGAAACAATAAAAGTGCCCAGGGTTTGCACGTAGAAGATTGCGCTTAGTTTAGTTTGAAAGAAAAAGTGTTTCCCCACAAACTGTAGGAATTAGATTTTTGAATTTTTGCCCCGAACCTTTTTTACAAATTTTTAAAGTAGGCCAATTTTTTTTCTATTTTTTGCCCCAAATTGGGTCGCCGTGCGGTAGGTGGATTATTTAAGGCTATTTCGATTTTGGATTCGAGTCCGCCGCACCGATTTCCTTTGGCCGTGTGGCGGCGCAATAGTAAAAAAATCGTCAAAAGCGAGATCGCGCGAAGAATAGAAGCGTCCCGGGGATCGACGCAGAGGATCGGGCTTGATCTCGTTCAAAAGAAGAAGAGAGTCCGCACAAACTATTGGCAGCGGATTTATGATTTTTTGTGCCCAACCCGATTTACGAATTTTCGGCGGCATCGCCAGCGGAGAACGTTTTAAGGCCGTTTTAACTTTAGATTTAGATCCGCCGCACCGACTTTAAATAACTTTTAAGATAATATAAGATGATATTATGTAACGTGAAGTTATCTGCATACGCAATTACAATTTTTTTTATTAATAAAGGAAAATAATAAACAATCTTGATTAATTTATCACAAAATTATTTTTACAAATACGTTACTAGAGCCGAACTACTTGTTTTATTATTTTACAAAATCATCATAATAAAAAGAATCAGGAAAATAACGGATAAACCTGATTTCTCAAGATACTACCACTTAAAAAAACTCAAAAAAGCAGTAGAAACTAACTACTTGTTAAAACGTCAATTATTGTGGTTAACTAACCAAAAGAAAGTTAACCACAAATAATGCTCAACAGCCCAAAAAGCAACTGAATGCCAGCAAAAAGAACTCCCAAAAAAAATTAAGACGAGTACAGAGACTGCAAAAAACAAACACTGACAATAAAAAAAAAACTAAAAGCATGCTCAAACTAGCAGAAAAAATATATCGTAACATACTGTTATACCCACTTATTTAAACTGTTGTTCACCCATCCACCACACCGTGCGTTTACGTTATATATTAATTAACGTAAAATTATTGTAACGGCTATTTTTACTTATTGCCGTCAAATCATTCAACCACATCACTTTACGGCGTAAAAGTAACTGAGACTTTCTTGCTTGCTTCGCTTCAATTTGCATTTGTCCCACCGCTCTCCATTCGTGTCAATTCGGTTTATCTCGTCTTCTCGCATCAGCGCGCTATTGCTACGGCTTAGAGTATATAAATTCCGTCCGATGATGGCCATATAAAGGTTAAAACACGCTACGGTTTTTTAAATATATTAATAAATGCAATAATTTCTCAAATTTCAAATTAGGCACTTCACTCAACTGAGCTATTATCCGCCATTTCTTGTACATTGTTTTGTTGTTTGAATTTAGCGTTTAATTCATATTTATCTTAATATAATTATTCAATACAGTTAGATAATTGAAATGCGCATTGAAAACATGACACACATATGCCACATTATGCTGTGCCTCTTTAAGAGAGAGTGCAGAAGCCTCCAAGTCATTTTACAATCTGAACAATATTTTTGGCAAAAAATTGATTAGCAAAAGGGCAAACTGAGATTAGTTTGTTTAATTTAAAGACAGTGATACTAACTTAGACAACAAGTCAAAAGACAAAAGTTGCTCACTTAAATTCAAATCACAAACAGTAGTGCCCCACCTTCCCACCCAAGTGCCGGTTATCAAGAGATTGAATATCACCTTCTTCTTCTCCAAATTTTATTCTCTTGATAACAAAGACTCGAGCAAATGAATGGACACTTCACTTCAAACTATTCAATGGTAATCAAAAACTGGAGTGCTAAATCCACCCACCCAACAGTAAGTCATCAAAAGATTGGATATCACCTCCTCTTCTGATCTAAAAATTTCTAATGCCTGCAGAGAAGAGAAATTTCCAATGTTTTAGTACAAACTCTACTACAAATTATTTGGTGACAACCATAATCTGAAGTGCCCCACCTACCCACCCAAGTGTTTGTCATAAAAAAATTAGATATCACTATCACCTCTTAACTAACTAACTTAAAGAGTCCTAAAGGAGAAAAAAGTTTTAACCTCTTATTGGCAAACACTTGAGTGGAAGAAAAAATTTCAGTGCATACTACTTGATTATAATCGTAAACTCAAGTAACCCCACCTGTCTACCCAAGTTTCTATTATCAAGAATTGGATATCACTTCCTCCTCTTCTGATCCAAAGACTTCTATCGGTTGCAGAGAAGACAAAATTTTAATCTCTTAATAACAAACTTTTGAGCAAGTGGGTAGTCACTCCAATTCAAACTACTCAATAGTAATCATAAATTGCCACTCCACACTGGAAGCAACTCGATAATTAAGGTACAAAAGAAAAATCGCATGTAAGTAAGTAGTAAGCATAGCAGCACAAACTCCATTACATTTTTTTGCGCAAAATTTTACAAAGCATATATACGACAGTAAAACATAAAATTCTTTTATATTCATACTTGTTTGTATAGGTTAAAACTAGTTAAGGCTTTTTAAACATATTTGTGATATAGTGCATAGTAAATGTGCTTTATTTATTTTAACTTTGACCTTAACGATTGAAATAGTTTCAATTTAAATAACTAATTTACTGAAAAATGTTCAAATTCAATTTTGAGTGTTAGTTTAAATTACAAATGCAATGATTTATTCAAGTTAAGAAATTAAAATAGAAAACGCAAAGTATTTAATAGAGTTTTAAATGTATAATTTAAAATATGAATTATGAATACATAATTGATATGAAATTGACTATTATGTAGTGAATGTTAAGTTTGTGTATAGCTTTTGTAATATTTATACGTATATAAATATTGACATGTGTTTTTAAAATTTAATAATGGTAGAGGTGAACGGTTTGTTTAAAGAATTGATGATTTATGACCGGTGACATGTGTTTGTTGTTTTCATTAGTAGGGTTTAGAAATATTTGTCGAATGTGTTGTTCTCAAAGTCGTAGTGCGTATGAGTGAGTGCGTATGGGATGTTTAATGTATTTTGATTTAATCATTTAAAATAAGTAAAATGATAAAAAAATAGTAGTGAATGTGGCGGTTGGTGTGATGTGGTGTAGTGTGGTGTGGTGTGGTGTATCGATAAAAGCTATGGCATGTTTTATTCTTTATGAGCTCTATATACAATGTTACATGAAGTTCCTAGGAAGTTGTAAACCGTAAAATAAAGGCAATTGCCTGTATAACTCCGTAAATCCAATATTATCGTTTAAAATAGATTTGCCGTGCAATTTTATAACAAAGTAATGGCCACTGGGAAACAATGATATCAGACAGCATTTCATTTTAGAAAAAGTTTCGTCATTCGTGCGCCGTTTTAAAAATGAATGCGCAGATGAAATGGAACGATTATAGTCGCGTGCTATTAAAAATCGTGAAGCTTTAGAATTAAAGCCAAAATTATCTTGTCTATAAACAGATTTAACGCCGGCTTTGTCAGAATGTAAGTGGTTTATACAGTAAAGATGTAAGATACACTCGCGCGCAAAAAACAAAACAAAAATGCAGAAAGAGTCGAGGGATTGTTATGCAAATGAAGTGAATATGAGTTGAGGTGTTTGAAGACAGACCGAATGGAGCATACTCTAATTCGACACTTGTTTTCGCGTCAAGCAGTGTTTCGAAGCGTAAGTGATCGAATCGGTAGGGCAACTTTTAATACTAAGATGCGGATGAAACGCGACAAGCGACATACTAAACAACTTACCAACCATTTTTATACTCTGTCCCCAGTTCTCGGTGAGACTATAGGGAATGCAATATCATATATCACCGTGGGCTGTTTTACTGACTTATATACTATCAGGCCGGCCAACTGTTATATATTATTATTATATTATTCTACCTAAACCTATTTCCCTATTCCCCTATTCATATTCCTATTAAAATCCATTCCGTACTCAATTAAATTCTATTTTATATAATAACACATCAATTAATTAAACTAATCACGGAATTATGCGCTAACTATCTAAACAATTATATGCATAGATAATATTATAATTATGACCTTTACAAATGCCAACAATTACTATCCATTATAATATTAACTATTAACTACCTCACAATCATGCCATTTTTAAACGCAACGACAAAAAACAGATTATATTTATAATCATGACTTTTATATATTATTCAACACAATACATTTATAAGCAAATTACATTCGATGAAAGCGTGTGTACAATAAAGACAAGATACCAGAACTATTATAAATATAAATTATTTTATATCATTTTTATAGTGTAACGGAGGAAATAATATTTTTGTGTATATTAAGTTGCCTATGACAGCGGCCAAGTTAAATTAGTATTACTCTCAAAATCCATTTAAACAAAATTTAGTTTTTGGATATTAGTATTGTAACTAAGTATTATTGGCTTATGCTCTAACCAATTCATTCACACTATTTTGGCATTTTAAAGACTACAACGTGCTCATGCAAGAAGTAGTAAACAAAATTTATTTTTAGATGGCTTATATAATTGTTCTAAAATGTTTGGCAAAAATCCAATCTTAAAAATTTATTAAGATTGGTCTTCGAGCATAGACAAAAGAATCAGAAAATCCACAGAAGAAGCCAAACTTAAGTGGAACTGAGTGGGTTGCCACTCAGGTGTTAGAAAGTTAGTTTCAATTCAATTGCCACCGGCAAAAACAATTCTATCTAGTACTTCTACCACTACTAGTAGTTCACAATCAATTATACCTAGAGTACAGCACAAAACTCCAACAGTTTTTAGATGTGGTCCAGACAATGACCAGCTACAAGCCTGCGTTCCTCCTTCATATATTCAAGTGTCAAAACTTAAGCGTGGAACAAATAAAACTGAAATTGCAAACTATATCAAAGCTAAATTACCATTTGTTTTGATTGATGTTGTAGTTGGTAGTGAGATCTGGAAACTACAGCAGCTTTAAAGTATCTATTCCAGCCGATCAAGCAGCTGGTTTAGTTCTTTCTAAAAACTTTTGGCCGGCAAACATTGCCGTCAAGATAAACTCTCTTATCTACTGGCTCCCAAGAAAAGAATGCCAGACGCAAAAAAAATATCAGAAAAGAAATGATACCAGACTACAAAAGATCGACTGGTGTAGAAATCTATAAAAGAGGCCTACGTCCAAAAGTAAACATCTCCCCCTCAGCCTATAGGGCGTCCCATCCTCTTTCTTATCATTCTTTCTACAAACGAAAGGGAATGAGCATTACATCTTGAACTACCAGGGTACTCAAAAACTAAAGGGTGTTTAGTCGGTAAGCGTTCTTTTCGGAAGAGTGAATTCAACACTTTGAGTCTTTAGAAGATTCCCCTCCTAAACCAAAAAAAATGTAAATATCTAGTGGTAAAAAAAAAGAAACAAAAATAGCTTTAAGGCAACCAAACGATAGCAAGGTAATATGAGACAATTACTTGCAATGAAATTAGACAAATGCAACATACTTAGTCGGATTGGTCTGATTTTAGTATACATTGCAACTCTTTTTATACTCTTTATTATATTGTCATTAGCTAATGAAAAATTATTTGTTAGATAAAGTGTATAAATTAAGATAATACTAAACTGATCAAATATAGCAATGAAATGCTGTAAACAATAGAAATACATTATATCGACGTCATCATGCAATGAACTTTTAATAGTTTAAATTTAAATTGAGATTTTTAGCGCGTTACTAATGCGAATAAAAATGCAGATATGAGATATTACGATCGATGTTTTATTATGGACATTTGTAATACTGTATTGGAATGAATAAATTACAATTCCAAGTGTTGTCAATTATGTTTTAAATAACTTCAAGTGATGTTGGATTTACGCTGTTCAATCAATTTTATGTAATATACAATGTACATAATACATGCTAAAGTTTCATTATAGCCAACCATTAAAATATAACGAAACATGTATCAATAAGCAGCGTTAAATAGGCCTGATTCGAATTCGCTTTGACAAAGTTAGTTTCTATCAGAAATCCATTCGTTTGCGCTTGCCTTTGTTCTACAGTTGTATAATTTTTGAGAACAATTAGTGATCCATTGAACTGTTTAGTATGTGCTACTCAATACAACACATTCAGCACCGAATTTGGTCATATTGACATTAAACGGAAGTACTTCCAAAGCATGAATAAAATTCGTTTTATAATTCACAAGAATTACATTCCAGTGCTTTTGTAGGAGTAGAAATTTAAAGTGTATAATCATATCGCGTGTCGTTTTTCAATTTACGCGAGCTTTTTTATCTATACCCATACTATGTAATTATTAAGATTACTAATTTAAAAAAGAGCTATTAATGTTGGCCATTATTTAAAGCTAAGAAAATTATGACAAGTATTCATTTAGCGATAAAGGAATGTTGTAAATTTCAATGTCGTGATTGTTGAGTTGTGTTGTGTTGCGTTACGTTACGTTACGTTACGTTGTGCTGTGCTGTGTTGTGTTATGATGTGATGTAGTAAGATGGAAGCAATGACACCCTTTATTTATAAAGAACTAATTGAATATTGATCGGATATTAAATCCTTACTGTCTGAATCTGAATATAATGACCTGATTTTTTTATATTATGCTAAGCAGTTCGCTTATAGACGTTAATGTTCACTTATTGGAAAAATAAATCATTGGGAATGGAATAATATAAGGATTAAATTTGGGGAAAATATCTGAATAAGGAGAAAAAAAATGAACGGAGTCGTTTCGTTTCGTTTTATAATCCCTTCGGAACGATCTGATATCTGTGTGTTTTTATAATTGCGGAGCACATTTTCTTTTTATAAAATACTTCACTATCCGAAATAAAATTCCTCTTTTCAATTCATATGTTACGAGTATAAGCTACATATATTATGAGGAGATAACAGATAATACCATCCGATACGTTCTCAATAATTGCTTATTGGTAATCAATAAATTATTAATTATTCCACTCTTGTAATCTTATTAACGCAATGCTAACCAACTTGACATTTAAGCATGCCTGTAGCTGTAGAAAATATTGTTAGCTGCTATGTCAGCATGTATTTAAAATTCAATAATCCCACTTTTTTTTACATAAACTTGTGGTTATTATGTTAGTAGTTTGCATGTTTCGTGTAAACATGCAACATTGCTTTACACCTGGGAAAAACTTATATTTATATGTTTTTTTTTCTGTGTCACAAATTTTATCACATATTGTAAAAAATATTGTTTACTGTCTCCACAACACCTACTTTTAAGAACTAGTAGCTAGTGGTAAATTTAAACGCACATTTTTATGAGACCTAAATTTTAATTTTCTAATTTGTATAAACAAATTGATTTATTATAAAAAAATTGTATGACCGAAAAAAAATATGTATGTTACCAATAATAATAACGCTAAAAAAAATTTGGAATTAAAACATAAAAATTGCAAAATAAATTAACAAAAAATGTACATTTAAATTTAATAAATAATGCATTTTATATAAATTGCGTAGTGTGAGACGCATACATTAGAGTTTCAGAATATGCACACTTCATCAGAGTGTCTAGCATAAGCTCACTAGAGAAAAAAATAATTGACATAAAATTATAATTACTATTATACCATTTATGTATAAAGATATGTGAGGGGATCAGTAAGATGCTAGGTACACTGATGAAGGGTGCATACCCTGAAACACTACCTTACATAAAATACGTCATTTATTAAACTTAAATGATAATCATCTAATTCAAATAAAACGCGTCAAAAATACCGTTCCATGGCCGTATAAGGGTTTAACTAAACTACAAGTTCTTTAAAAAAATGTGCAGAAACTCTAATTAAAAAAAAAAATAACAACCAATTTTAAATATATACTCCCAAACAATAAACTCTGCCTACAAGCTCAACTATAGCAGTGCCAAAAATAGGCTGATTTATTCTTCTTTTTTAGTTTTGATTGTTCAAACAAAACGTCTTTTTCACAAGTTTTTTTTTAAATTTCTATAATTAAATTTTACCGGAGAAGAAGGCCTCGAGAAAGCCGAAGCCAAAAACTACTTGAAGTGGATCCCAAACCACCAAAAATTATAATAACAAATTTATTGTTATCATCAGCATTACAGCATAATTAATTAGTAACTACCCTGGTGTAACATCAAAATCCGGCTTTAAAATATCAAAATATTGTATAGAAATCGAACCACAAAATTGTTGAAAACTGATTATCAAAATTAGCAAAATTTGGTCATCATCATCAAAATTATGCCATAAAAAACAAGAATCCGACCAAAAACGTGCAAAATTTTATTAATAATTATTAATAAATAATCAAAAATATATGTGTGTTAGGAAGTACTAAAATCCGGCCATTAACTTTTAAAAATTTTGCACAAATTCAATTCATAAAATATTAAAAGCAGTAAAACTCGGTCTTAAAACATAAAAAAACGTCAAAAAGCACCAAAAATCTATGTATGTATACCTAGTCATGCCGTTCCCTTTAAGGTAAGCAGTCAAGGTGTCCGGCACACCAAACCAAAGAGAAGACATGTGTATGTTGGATGTCTATAAGATAACAAATTCATTTGAAAAAAACGCTACGCTCTGCATATCTTTGATGGGACTGTCCAAAAACTAAACACAAATTCATTGAAATTCTGTTAAGCTAACAACGCTGCAACGGTTCCTGATTAGATTCAAGACAGCAGCAGAAAAAAGAACCTCATCTGATTCAAACTAATGGTGGGCAACAAATAACAAAATTTAATTATCTTTAGCCGCAAATATTAAGCGCCAAAAACTTGATGAGAGCCAATGCTACCAAAGCCTTAAAAATCTCCGGGTGGTATGAAAAATAAATATATGTCTACACAAAGCAAAATTAGAATCTATAAAACTTGTGTACGGCTGATCTTAACCTATGCCGCTGAAACCCGTGCAGAAACATCTAAAACTAAAGGATTGATAAAAAAAAACTCAATAACAAAAGGAGTAACCTTACTGATGAAATCAAAAACAGCGCTATCAGAGAAAAATTAGAATCTGAAGATGTAGCTTGATGGGTCAGATCACAAAGACGTCAATGAGACCATGTGGATAGAATGGACCAGAATCGTCAAGACCACAAACCACCTAAATGATGGACGGAGAGCTGGAGTCCTAAACTGCAAAAAAAAATAATTTAAAAATGGCTAAATCCAATCATATAACATTAAAATATAGCCATAAACTATTAAAAAGTTTAATTTTTTTATAAAATCTCAAAACTAATAAAGTTGGGGGTAAGATATCAAAATAATGTTAAAAAATGCAAAATAAAAAAAATTGCACTTTTAATTATGCTTTTATTTAAAAGATGTTTAAAATAACAAAATCCGGTTATAAAATATTAAAATGTTGTCAGAAAAAACAAACTCCGGCCAAAAACAGAAAAAAATTGCAAAATTCTTCTTATAAAAAAGCAAAAATAGTCTTGAAACATCAAAATAATGTCAGAAAGCACCATATTAATAAAATCCGGCTATAGAATCTCAAAATAATGTTAGAAATAGCAAAATAAACTGATGAAAAGTGCAAAACTATTTATTTTGCACTTTTTAACAGTTTATTTTGCTTTTATTTATAAAATGTCAAAAAAAAAACAAAACCCTGTCCAAAAACAGGTAAAAATTGCAAAATTCTTTTTATAATAAGCCAAACATCAAAATAATGTCAGAAAGCATTAAAATTCGGTCATAAATTGGTGAAAATTATTTTAAAAAATAACGTAATCCGGGCATAATTGGTCAAAAGGTGCAAAATCCGGCCTTGAAATTTTAAACAATTATCAGAAAGCATTAAAATCCGGCCATAAATTTTTTAAAAACGTAAATACTTTAAGTTTTTTTTTAAAGAATAAAAAAACTATCCGTATTCATGCTTTGGGGTGCCTTATCCATCCTTTTTTTTAACATAAAAATTTCTAACGTAGAAAGAAGTAACTTTCAATCTCTGAATGACAAACATTTGAGCGAACGAGTAGACACTCTAGTTTAAACTATTAGATGATAATCAAAAATTGAAGTGTCTTAACTACCTAAGTGTTAGTCATCAAGGGTTAGTAGCACCACCTCCACTTTGACTATAGAAACTTCCAACGCTTGCAGAGAGAATAAACTTTCAACCTCTTTATAACAAATACTTCGACGGGTGACTCCAGCTCCAAACTCACAATGGTAACCATCAAGTTTTGGAGTGTCCCAGCCCACCCACCTACCCAAGTGTTGGACATACCCAAAAATTGGTATCACCAACGCCTATTTTTATATAATGTCTTTTAGAGATTGGATGTCATCCTCTCCTTCTTTGGCATAGAGACTTTTAACGCTTGTAGAAAAAAGAAATTTCCAATTTCTTAATAACTAACATTTGGGGAGGTAGGTGAAAACCCCAGTTTAAATCATACGTTCATACTCTTGTTCTAGAGCGGCCCATACACTCACCCAAGTGTTTGTCATTAAGAAATTGGATATCACTATCACTTTTTGTAGCATAGTGACTAATAACAACTACAAAGATCTTAACATGCGCTCCACCTCTTCACCAAAAAGCCCAAATTGGGTTTCGCCGTTCTTCCCGGGCCAAAGAATAGACGGCCAGTTCGGGCCTGGTTCGGTTCTTTCGACGATCCGTAAAATATCTCAAAAACGGTCTTATACTCTTTTTTTACTTATAAAAATCTGGTCACCACACTAACCAAAAATATTTTAAAAAAGCATCAAAATTAACTTGCGCCTGAGGCATCTCAAACGCTAAATCTGCCAACTGAATTGGGCTTACAATAGAATAAAAAATAATATTACTAAAAAAAAAGCTTTTTGCTAAGCCTAAGGCTTATCTAAAAAAAAATTTCTGAAAATTTTTATTCTTACAAATACATTACTAGTTTTGGCTCGACTTAACTTAATACATCTGTAGAAGGCTCTAATCGAGCCAAAACTAGTAATGCATTTGTAAAAATAAATTTAAAAAACATTTTTTTATTATTTCATAAATGTTCATATTGAAATTTGGCAGTTTATTTAATTTGTTATCAGAGACTTTGTGGAATGTATGCGCAGATGAAAACCCCCTTATGTAAATGTAAAATAATAATGTTGATTATGAAATGAGTTAAATTAAATGTTACTGATTGAGAAATGTAAAATTGTTATATGGGTCGGATCCGAACATTAAATGTGCGGGGTGGGTAGTACTTGAACGTAATAATTTATTTTTGACAATGATTCAGTTTGTAAATTAGACCGCTGATATGGTCTATGGTCCATCGGTTTGCAACATTGTTCTAATTTAATTAGAAACGTCGTTTTGTCAAATTAAGGTTTTATTAAGTTTGCCATATTTCATAATTTCATTGCGCTTGCACAATTGGAGGTTGCTTACTAATTAAAATGTTTATTAAATGGCAGTATTCGTATATATCGAGCCGGACCCATAAAATGGCAATAAAAAGTTCCCTACAAAGTATTTTCCATCTCGCCGTCCGTCCGTCCCCAACCGGTCGCCGCCAAATTAATCCGACATGTTTGCTCCTCTTATTTCAAAATGTATAGATGTTATGTCACGTTAACACCTTGTGTGTGAAAAAAAAGAGCGTTTCCTTTTTAGAGATCCCTTTTAGTGCACCAGTTTTAAAAACAAAGGGATCAAGTTTTAACGCCGATAAAATGCATATGTAGGCCTTACAGAACGGATGTTTTCTGAGGGAGATGTAAGCTTTAATGTACTTCTAATAAGAACTGATTTCTAAAGTTCAGACGCTATAGAATTTGTCGGCCGTTTGTCACTTTTCATCGCTATTAACATTTACAACATGTCGGTTTCTCCTCTCACGAAATTCTTGCATATTTACTAATCTTTAAAATCGTGTCCGACTAGCACTACCTACCTGTTCGGTGTTTCATCCAACTGCTTAATCAAACAACAACACTAAATTACTTATATAAATAAATATTGCTTCATTAGTTATTCACAATATTTGAATCTATTCATTATTCATTATTAACTATATACATATAAAATTAAAGTAAATGCAATGTCGTTGTCTCTAAATTGTCAAGATTGTCTAGAACGTTCGTTAAAAGTTATTAAAAATTAATACGGAAATCAATAGTTGCTGGTGTTGGGGCAAGGCTAGCTACTAAGCAAATTAAGAAAATATGCACATTAAGCATATTACTATTGACGATGATGAATTCTAATTAAGTTACAAAACTTTGCTCATGTATAATTGGCTTGATTTTTTCTGCAAAAGTGGATTTGCAAAAATAAGTTAATATTGACGTGGCGGTTGAAAAAAAAAACAGAATAAAAATCTCAAGACAAGATTCTGTCTGTCTGGCTTGCTAACGTACAAAATGGACTGTAAAAATATCAATGAAACAGGATATGGCTCGCTTAAAAACGCTTAAACTCACAATATAAGGCGACAGTGTTCCAGTGTTCCAATGTTCCAGTGTTCATTTCATTCCCTCCTGGCAACTACTATTCAATTAAAACTTGCAATAAGTAATTTATATCCATGAAAAATAGCGAATGTCGGGATTGTGTAATATATAATAATATCGATTAAGAAACTGCTGTACCCTATTTGTTTGCGTAGTTAGTCGATACGTGGTGGTTCTTGTTTGTGCTGAGTATATTCAGCCTCTTTCATACTTGGCTACCGTAAAGGTTTGTAAAGGAGCGATCAAATTACATCTTGGTTCACGTACAACATAAACAAAGGGACATTGATATCCCATCCCTCTTTAGCGCGAAAATGGCCACCTCGTTTCGACAGCTTCCCTGTCTCAGGTTTTAACTGCCAAATGAGGCTTGCATTTAACAAATTGCACGCGAATATTATCACACCTTGATAGACCCATTCGAAAGCAATTGGAATAAACGAAATTTTACTGACACGCCATATGCGAAGCAACTTAAGTTTCATAAATTACATGCCGGATTTATTTATGTGGAAATGAATGAAATGAAAAAAAATCAAAACAAAAAACAAAAACGAAAACAGTATTGCTTGAAAAATGTTATACATTTAAAATCAAACATTGCGCCCTGAACGTGACAGCCGGGACTGCCACTGACGTAAAATAATTTATCTGGCGGAGCTTTACTATTAAACAAACCTACACGTTAAAAAGTTACATTTTCAATATTTATTAATTTTAATTGCAATTACTATTGCCATTGATATTCTATAAATAAATAAATGCAAAAATTATCAATATGGTATTATTTCCCAACGCCATTGCCATTCATTCGAAGCAAAAACTAGCATCAATATTTAATCTCAATATGAATCTACTCTCCAAAGAGCCTTTAATAGAGGATTATTTATCCATTTCATAGAGGGATAAATTTACCCCAAAATACAATATTTATGATGTATTGACCAACCATCACGTTATATGCTGCAAATGATGTATAAATACGCAGAACAAAAGAAGGATTAACAATTAATAAAAACTTTTGTATAATTTTATAAAATGAATTTATTATAAAACATAAAAGTAATGAGTTTGTGTTGGTAGATAGAAAGAAGCTTCGATTCTTTGTAAATCGCGTGATTGAAAAGTGAATAAAAGTTGCCTTCATATAATGGACATGAAGCAATTAAATGTAAAGTATTGTTGCACAAATGAAATTGGATTCTACATTGTGTGTAAGACAAGCAGAAGAGAAAAAAAAACCAAACAAACAAAACAGGGTCGGAGTAGAGGAGTAGATTAATTATAATTTTCTATAAGCCAGTTTGAAGAATACGTTTGATTGTATAATGATTTTATTAGTAATCAGTCTGCAAAATGATGTTATTTTTGTGAGTGAGTGAGTGAGTCGAGTCCAGTCGAGTCGACCTGTTTATTTTGAATGGCATCGGCGGCGGGGCAATTTTCTCGGCATGGTCCAAATGAAACTACATCATACTGTGCCTCTTCTAATTGTCCAGATGAAATGATTTTTGATTTATGAATGATATATTTGTTTGTATTGTTCTTGTATTTATTGTTCTCCTTTTATTATGATCTATTGTAATTAAGATCCGTATATTTTCTGTTCGGGCGAGACAAAAAACGTTCATTAAAATTTTTCTCATCTCGATATAATTGAAGATGATACATCGGAGAAACAAAAAATAATAATCATGTGAAAGGTAAGAAATGGTATTGGGTAGCGTTATGTTAAGAAGGGATAAAATGAATTGTATTGTGTTGAGAATATTGGAAATATTGGGAATAAATGATTAACAATTAATCTAAAATTGATTAATTTTACTTACTATACTATAGAGTTCAATAATTTGTTTATAAATACAATTATTAACGTGTATACCTAGGCAAAAATGATTATTTTCAGCAAAGTCCTTCGCAGTCGTTGCTTGATAAATGAATCCAGGAAAGCTTGGCTTGTATTCATGTACGCCCGTATCCAAATGTACATTTATATCAACCCAATTACTCAAGACCATCAATTTCCGCACTTTTTCACTTCCGCCTATTTCTATCTCTCGCGCCCGCTGACGGATTTTTAGTAATATCAAGAATTTTCATTTTCATATTATTATGTTGTCAACAACGCGTTAACTACCAACCAAGCAACCAACCAGCCAACCAACCAATGCGTTTTTAGTAACAGGAGAATCCCTGAAGTGTTTTTGGCGTGCTTCAAGTAGGTTAATGCAGTTAGATCATTAATTATCATTTATATGTCGGCGGTTGTTGATGCGATCATCGATTCATCATTTACTATAAAATACCAGTCAAAAACATCTGTAGTTATGCAGTTAGCACAAGTTCTTGGTTATCGTTTTACACCCAACAAACGGAATGCTCAATTAGACATCATAATTATAACAGCAAAAAATTTTTAAAAATTAATTAATAATAAGTGAACATTCATATTTCACATTGTTTTATTACATTCTCAGATATAATCTGCAGACAATCTGGGAGCAGAGTACAAGTGATTTTCATTTAATTTGGTAATCCACCGCGAGACAAACATATTGCTTCCCTGATGGAATTTTTAACATATTTCAAGAAGCTTTCCATCCTTTTCGGGCCAAGGTTATACAATATGTAAAAATCTAGTATAAATATTTACCCCATTGTGGCCGAGAGCTTTGCTAATTCATATTTAGATTTTATACATGAATACGTTGAAACATGTCAAATTTCACATTTTATTTTATTTCAACCAAATTACAATATTATTCCTAGTATTTTATTACTCAATTTAAACTATATTGAATGCACACACACTGAGAATATTGCAAGTAAACATTTTATCGCTGCGTCTACGTCCTTAACTACACTTCGGCAACAATTTATTACAACTTTATTCAAATTACAAAGCAATATTAACCTTTAATGTTTTAATTATCACAAATTTAATATAAGTTTACAAAAACCCTATTTTTAATGTATTTGTCACTCCATTAGAATAATTATTATAATTTTAATGCATGTTGATTAAACAAATGAATATGTACTCTAACAGAATGAAACATTAATTAATAATTGATTTGTGAATTTAATTAGTAGCTAATATGTTTGATGGTATAACATATATTTTAATAACATTAATTAATATATAGATAGTAACGCAATTGTATCTAAAATAATTTTTAATTTAGAGGGTATTATTATATTATTAGCTGATGTCAACATAATTAATTGTTTTTGTTTCTACAAATTTACGTTTGCTAAACGCAGTAATTCTGAAACAAATACATTACTAGTTTCAGCTCTACTAGAGCATTCTACAGATGTAATAAAATAAATAAAACAAAATTAATAAATTTAATTATTACGTCTGAAGAAGATTCTAGTAGAGCCAAAACTAGTAATGAATTTGTAAGAATAAATTTGTGATAAAAAGCTCCTACCAAAGAAAAAAATTGTTAATAAAAATTAATTAACGCAATACAAATCAGTAGTAATGATCAAAATATGCTAAAACTTATTTCATTTATACTACAGAAATAAACCTTATAATAGATCTACAAAATAAAATATTATCAATATGCCATTGAAACTTCAATTGATCTGCCAAATACACTGAAAAATTAAAACTATTAATATCTAAACATGATATAGATATTATGCTTCTATCAAAAACTGGAAACAAAGCAAAAAAAATCCAAACCATAACTTATATACCAAAATGACAAAAAAACAAAGGCAGCGGTACTAAAGTTATAAACAAAACAATAATAAACCTTGCCAAAATTGAAGCACCCAACTTCATAAATTTAGAAACAAACGGGGTAATAATCAACATTCCCCCGATAGGTAAAACCAAAATTTTTTCAGCAAATCAATCACCAAACAAATTATTGATTGAAAACCTTTTAAAGACCTAGTTTAGAATTGCCATACAACAAACACTAAAGGCGGTAAAATGTTCAAATTTATGACAAACAAAACTTTACTATTGACGCCCATAAAAAAAAACATATTTTAACCTATACGACCACCAACCAAACATCTTGGACATAGCCATCTCAAAAAATCTTCACAACCAAACAACACCCAAAGTAATAAACAAAATAGATTCCGATCACCTTCCAATGATACCAAAAATCCACGGCACCTCAATTGATAATCAAATAAAAGAGCAAAAAAGAACAGAAAACAATTTTACACATTTTGTATCACTACCAACAATTAAAACATTAAAAACACACAAAAAAATCAATATAAAGCCACTACCTCTATTGTAATAAATGACAACAGCCCTTTGGAATTACCGCTACACATCAAACGTCTTATCTAACAAAAATAAAAACAAAACCCGGCAAAATTTTCAAAAAAATAAAACAGCAGAAAATAAAAAGTGCAAAAACCACTTATTTAGAAAATCAAAAAATTTAATATCAACAATAAAAAACCTCATCCAACACAAAGTTGAAGAAAACGCCAAGACCAATCTCCAAATGCCTAAGAAAACATAATAAAACAATTCCCACAATGCACGGCCTACATGGACTTTTTGACTCAGCTAAAACTAAAAAAAAAAAAACTGAAACTATTGCACTATCCTTAGAATCCAGCCTTTCCCCCTATAATATTCTGGATGTCAAAAAGATTGAAGAAATAGAGCAAAAACTTGACTATTAACTGCAAAACGCAGAAAATGGAACAACGCCTTTTACAAAACCAGCAAAAGTGGTTAAAATTATTAAACCTGTAAACGCAAAAAAGCCCCCAAATGAGCAATATGGTTTTAGAAGAAAAAACTCTTCTACCTACCAACTTACTCGAGTGACCAATGACATCTCAAAAGACTTCAACATCAACAAATTTAGAAGCAATTTTCTATGACATAGGAAAAAAATTCAATAAAGTTTGGCTCGACGGCTTAATAGTCAAACTTTATAAAAGATACTTTCTACTTCTTCTTCTTCTTTAGCCTGTATTCGTCCACTCCTGGACATAGGCCTCTTCCAACGACTTCCATGTCGGTCTGTCTTGTGCGGTCTTCATCCAGTTTTTGCCCGCATGTCGCTGAATGTCGTCCCTCCACCTTGCCTGCGGGCGCCCGATGCTTCTTTTTGTTTCCCTTGGCCTCCATTGCATTAGGGTTTTCGTCCATTTGATGTTGTTTCTGGCTACGTGCCCCGCCCACTGCCACTTGAGCCGTGCCACCCGTTCCACGACGTCACATACCCCCGTTCTTCGTCTAATATCCTCATTCCGGATCTTGTCAACCAAAAATCCCAGTAAACCTAAAGAGGAAAGTTTACGATACCTGCATCTTGCCGGTGACAACATACGGGCTCGAAGCAGCCACTCTTACAATAAACAGTGCCAACCGTCTTAGAGTCTGCCAAAGGGCAATGGAGCGAGCAATGTATATAGCTGAGTTTACCGAACGCTGCCCAGCTGAGGCCGATTCGTCTAGTAATTTCTGCGGTTTGGTTACTTTTCCCGATTTTGATGTTATGTCCCAGATATACATATTCTTCGACTAGCTCCAGATTTTGGTTATCGATGGTGACTCTCATGTTAGATGTACTCATGATTTTGGTCTTCTGGAGGTTCATTTTAAGACCAACGGCTTCGGAGGCTACTCTGAGTTCTTGAAGCATTATCGCAAGTTCAGCCGTGTCACTTTCTACACCATCTAAGATTTTCTGAAAAAAAAAAAACCTTTGTTGTGCTGGGAACCGCAGCAGAACATCATATTAAGTCACTCAAAGCATGTTAATTTGAATCTCTGAGAATGATCACAAGCTCTATAATTTATTAGAAACAAAGAAAATCTTCAAATATCTTCACCGCAAAATTTTATCGGAATTGTTTTTTTTTTTGATAAAACCAAACTGCAACATAAGATTTACCAAACTTTATAAAATTCAACCGACCTATCAACCTGATTAAACCACAAACAACATAAATGATGCAGTAATATAGCGGATACACACAAAAGTATCCACATTGCCACCTGGCAAAAAAAAGCTAAGGAGATAGCGAGGTTTTACCTTAAAACTATCAAGACAAAATTATAATAGCATGGAATAATTTTCTGATTAGTTTTAGTGAGATATTTTGTTTCATTTTTATTATGTCCATCTTAAATAAAATGATGTATCGCAATTTAGGTTTAGTAGTAATTTTCTACTTTTATTTAACAATAGAAGCAATAAAAGAATATAAAAAAAATAAAACCTCAACAGTAGTTAATAATAATAACTTTGATTCACTAAGTAGTCCATAACGAGGTAAATAAGTGGGTTGCTAAATAAGTTGAATAAAATAATAATATCTGATTATATGTTTTCTATTGTCAAAAAATTGCAGCTTTATAAGTAGCTTTGTTCTTATAAAAACGTAACCAGTAATTTTTCTTGAACACACTGTATATTTATGTACTAGCCATAAATTGAACATTTGCAAATTAGATTTTTTAGTATATGTGTTTCCATTAGTAGTATCTAGAGATAGATTGCAATTTTATAGAGCTAGTAATAAATTGTCATCAATTTTATTATAGTAGTTTCCATCCACTTTATTAAATAGCTCTGTTAATTTCACACATAATAAAATTTTAATTATTTCTGTTTGATAATTGGATGAAATAAATGGAATAGCATTATCAATTTTTATGTTCTTTATTTTAATATACATGCATAACTTAAAAAATATTTGTGATCTGTTCTTTGGTGTTTCCAAAAACTGTATAGATTTGCTTAGTTAAAAATATAAAAAGAGATTTGATTTAAAAGCCATTTTAGTAAAGCACAAACGGAACATCATTATCTATGTATACATGTGATCTGCGTATAATGGGCAGTCAGTTAGGTTGCCGGGTTGCCGGGCAACGATAGAATAGCATATATGTATGTATATATTATATGTCACATATAAAGTAAAACTGAAGGATTTGGCAGATTCAACTTTATGATATACCAATTAGTTGCTAATGAAAGGACTACATCGGTCATAAGCGGATCACATTTGTTACGTTCACATACTGATGTATTGAATTTTGTAGAATAGAGATTTACAAAATGTCATGTGCTACGATATGGTCAATAAAGCAGACTAAAGCTCCAACTAGATATTGACATTATTAAAACGATCTAATTTTAATAATCTGTGTACACTACGTTAAAATAATCGATTCAATGATCATTTGCTGGTAATGCGCTTACGCAAGTAATCCGATTAGAAAAGAATGAAGCGCCAAGATTTCAAATATAATATTCAGTTATTAAAAGGAGACTATATTTTATTATCATATTTCGAGCACGAATTGGAAGGACGCAATTAATTTTCACTGCTTGCACTAACGGAAAGAAACTCTTGTTATTATTAAAATTGCTGCACAATAGAGCACGGACAAGCACTTAATGAGGAAAAGTACTTTCAGCCTAGAAAAATTATTAACACGTTAACAAGTTCTCAAATTGAGTTGCTTTTTTTATTGTTATCGAAAGAAGTTTAAAAATAAACTACAGGAAAGACTTATTAATGAAATAGACAACTGACATTGAGTAGGGCTTAACAAACACTTTCCCTTCTCTTTTTTTATTTCAATACATTACAGACTATTTTATCGCCAATCGCCAAATTAATCAGCATTCCATTTAATAATTTTTATTTTTTATTTAATCCTATGATTACAGCAGTGGGATTCAGAGCCGATTATGTTGGTTGCCCTTCGGATAATTTTAATCCTTAATAACTTGTAACAAAAAAACTGTCTGCAATATTATTCCCTAATAAAACAATTAATTAATTTAATAGAATTTAATGGAATGTATTATGCTTAACTTAAAAACCACCGGATAAAATTGAATTATTACAAATTAATAATATAAATAAAAATAATAAAACAATGTTTTTATCACAAATTTAATCTTACTAATACATTACTAGTTTCGGGTGTACTGGAGCCTTCTACAGATGTAATAAGAATAATAGAAGACTCTAATACAATTTTGCATTTTAAATGTATTACGTGATATTTTAAATGTTTTGCTTTAATAGTATTCCAAAAAAGTCAATAAAACATCAAATTTGTTAATTTTTAAGCCTACATAAAGCCTAGTTATGAAAATAATTTGCATTTCATACTTAAATCAATAGAAGAGTGTTATCTAGAATTTATTTCAATAAGTTTTACAACTGAAGAACTTAACAAATCTAAAAAGAAGTCAATTGAAAATTAAAATTTACAATTATAAGCCTAAATAAAATCTAGGCAATAAATTTTGTTACATTTTATACTTGAATTAGTTGTAGAACGTAGTCTGGAATTGATTCCAATCAGTATTAGCATTGAAAACTTTGATAATGTTCAAAATAAGTTAATAAAACATCAAATTTGTTGGTTTTTAAGCCTAAATAAAACCTTTTTTTTGCATTTTATGGAATTAGTAAGATATTGTTGTTTGGATTTAATTTGTTCAACTTTTACTACTGACGAATGCTTAAAAGAAGTCAATAAAACAACAAAATTTGCCAATTTTTAAACCTAATTAAAGTCTAGGCGTTAGAAATTTTAATAAAAATAAAAGATTAGAATTTATATAAAAAAGTTTACTATTGAGGACTTTAATAAACCCAAGAAGTAGCCAATTAAAGCTTTAAATATTTATTTTTATGTCTTGTTTGTTAGCTAAAAAAACACAAGAGGTGGTAGTAACTGTCAATATCTTTAAAACTAACACTTGATTGGGTGGGTGAAAACACTTTATCAAACTACCGGCCCAATATTTATAAACTGTGTTCCCGCCCACCCGGCCAAGTGTTTGTAATGAAAAAAATGATTACGTCAACTCTCTCTTTAAGTTTAATGACATCTGTCAGTAATTTTGTCTCGTTTGTTAGGTGTAGGAGCACGAGAGTAGTAGTAACTGTTATTTCCTTTACGACAAATACTTGGGCGGGTGGGCGGAACACTGTATCAAACTACCGGCCCAATATTTATAAAATGTGTTTCCGCCCACCCGCCCAAGTGTTTGTTATCAAGAAATTGATTACGTCAATTTTCTCTTCAAGTTTAATGACATCTGTCAGTCATTTTGTCTTGATTGTTAGCTGTAGGAACACAAGAGGTAGTAGTAACTGTCATTTTCTTTACGACAAACACTTGGGTGGGTGGGCGGGAACACTGTATCAAATTATCGGCCCAATATTTATAAACTGTATTCCCGCCCACCCGCTCAAATGATTGTTATCAAGAAATTGATTACGTCAACTTTCTCTTCAAGTTTAATGACATTTGTCAGTCATTTTGTCTTGATTGTTAGCTGTAGGAACACGAGAGATAGTAGTAACTGTCATTTCCTTTACGACAAACACTTGGGCGGGTGGGCGGGAATACTGTATCAAACTACTGACCCAATATTCATAAACTGTGTTCCCGCCCACCCACCCAAGTGTTTGTTATCAAGAAATTGATCACGTCAAACTTTCTCTGCAAGTTTAATGACATCTGTCAGTCATTTTGTTTTGTTTGTTAGCTGCAGAAACACAAGAGATAGTAGTAACTGTCATTTCCTTTACGACAAATACTTGGGCGGGTGGGCGGAACACTGTATCAAACTACCGGCCCAATATTTATAAAATGTGTTTTCGCCCACCCGCCCAAGTGTTTGTTATCAAGAAATTGATTACGTCAACTTTCTCTTCAAGTTTAATGACATTTGTCAGTCATTTTGTCTTGATTGTTAGCTGTAGGAACACGAGAGATAGTAGTAACTGTCATTTCCTTTACGACAAACACTTGGGTGGGTGGGCGGGAACACTGCATCAAATTATCGGCCCAATATTTATAAACTGTATTTCCGCCCACCCGCTCAAGTGTTTGTTATCAAGAAATTGATTACGTCAAACTTTCTCTTCAAGTTTAATGACATCTGTCAGTCATTTTGTCTTGTTTATTTGATGCAGGAACACGAGAAGTGATAGTAATCGTCAATTCCTTTATGAGAAGCACTTGGGTGGGTGGGCGGGAACACTGTATCAAACTACCTACCTAGTAATCATAAACTGTGTTCCCGCCAACCCGCCCAGGTGTTTGTTATCAAGAATTTGATAACGTCAACTTCCTCTTTAAGTTTAATGACATCTGTCAGTCATTCTGTCATGTTTGTTAGTTGTAGGAACACGAAAGGTGGTAGTAACTGTCAATTTCTTTACGACAAACAATTGGGCGGGTAGGCAAGAACACTGTATTGAACTACCGGCCCAATATTTACAAACTGAGTTCCCGCTCACCCGCCCAAGTGTTTGTTATCAAGAAATTGATTACGTCAACACTCTCTTTAAGTTTAATGACATCTGTCAGTCATTTTGTCTTGTGTGTTAGCTGTAGGAATACGAGAGATAGTAGTAACTGTCATTTCCTTTACGACAAATCCTTGGGCGGGTGGGCGGGAACACAGTATCAAACTACCGGCTCAATATTTATAAACTGTGTTCCCGCCCAAGTGTTTGTTATCAAAAAATTTATTACGTCAATTCTCTATTCATTTTTAATGACATCTGTCAGTCATTTTGTCTTGTTTGTTAGCTGTAGGAACACGAGAGGTAGTAGTAACTGTATTTTCCTTTACGACAAATACTTGGGCGGGTGGGCGGGAACACTGTATCAAACAACCGGCCCAAAATTCATAAATTGTGTTCCCGCCCACCCGCCCAAGTGTTTGTTATCAAGAAATTGTTTACGTCCAACTTTCTTTCCAAGTTTAATGACATCTGTCAGTCATTTTGTTTTGTTTGTTAGCTGTAGGAATACAAGAGATAGTAATAACTGTCAGTTCCTTTTCAACAAATACTTGGGCAGGTGGGCTAAAACACTGTATCAAACTACCGGCCCAATATTTATAAACTGTGTTCCCGCCCACCCGCCCAAATGTTTGTTATCAAAAAATTAATTACGTCAATTTTCTCTTCAAGTTTAATGACATCTGTCAGTCATTTTGTATTGTTTATTAGCTGCAGGAACACGAGAGGTGATAGTAACTGTCAATTCCTTTATGAGAAACACTTGGGCGGGTGGGCGGGAATACTGTACCAAACTACCGGCCCAATATTTATAAATTTTGTTTCCGCCCACCCGCCCAAGTGTTTGTTATCAAGAGATTGATTAAGTCAATTCTCTCCTCAAGTTTAATGACATCTGTCAGTAATTTTGTCTTGTTTGTTAGGTGTAGGAGCACGAGAGATAGTAGTAACTGTCATTTCCTTTACGACACATACTTGGGCGAGTGCGCGGAAACACTGTATCAAACTACCGGCTCAATATTTATAAACTGTGTTCCCGCCCACCCGCCCAAGTGTTTGTTATTAAGATATTGATTACGTCAAACTTTCTCTCCAAGTTTAATAACATTGTCAGTCATTTTGTCTTGTTTGTTAGCTGTAGGAACACGAGAGAGAGATAGTAGTAACTGCCATTTCCTTTACGACAAATACTTGAGCGGCTGGGCGGGAACACTATATCAAACTACTGGCCCAATATTTATAAACTGTGTTCCCGCCCACCCACTCAAGTGTTTGTTATCAAGAAATTGATTACTTTAACTTTTTCTTTAAGTTTAATGACATCTGTCAGTCATTTTGTCTTGTTTGTTAGCTGTAAGAACACGAAAGATAGTAGTAACTGCCATTTCCTTTATGACAAATACTTGGGCAGGTGGGCGGGAACACTATATCAAACCACTGGCCCAATATTTATAGTAGAATAAATTTGTTATAAAAATTGGATCCACAAATGCAAAACGTACCACATCTCAAAAGCTATTCATTAAATTTAAAATTAAAATTAAATTAAATTAAATACACACGTAGCAGATTTAGCATAATTATATAAAATAAATAATTATGATAACAATTCTGATTATTATATCAATTTTGTAAAATAATATTACAAGACATTGACCCCTATTTTATATTGATGTTGCAAACATGTGCTAAAGATAAAGCTCTATAACCATAGCTACATTTATAGTTTAATGCACTCATTAGATCAAACAGATATGGTGAAGGGTCCGGATAAATATGGATCGAGGGATGTAGCTTCTTTTTAAACAGGAAGTGAACATAACAAGCCCTTTAGGACGATAAAGCATGTATGTAACGATGCGCCAACGTGAGGTGAGGTGCGTATCCAGTATCCCTAGACAACGAGACGAGACTGAAAAGTTACTTTATTCAATAAAAATTCAGTTACTTGTTATTTTATATAGTGGAAATAATAATGATAATAGTAATAATAATAATAATAATTTTATATCTGTTGGTGAAATATGAAAATATTACATACCACACCATCTATAGCAAAATGTAACATAAATCAAATGAATAACTGTTATGACTAAATATGAGCATGAACAGTATGTTATATAAGGACATTGTAAGTATTGTAAGTATACTTTAATTTATAACTTTTACAAGCATTTTGCTATCGTATTTAATTATACAAACATTAATAATGTATAATCCTTTGATGTGGTAACTGCATATATAACAAGCATTGTTAATATTAATGTCGTTGAAACCAATTAGATTAATTAAATTAATTTCAATATGTTAATTCCTTTCGTGGAAAATACATTTACAATACAATACAATATGCAACCGATCAATAGTGCATTCGGTAGTAGGAACCTACTTTGTAGTTGTAGAAATTTGATTGGCACAATTTAATAAAGTCTTTATTAACTTAACTAAAAGCAATAACACAGCACATCGTGGCACAGCAATGGCAATCCATCCATCCCATTGCCCAGATGATTACATAATCAATTGGTTTATTGATTTGTATAAATACGATTTAAATTAAGATGTTACACGGTATAGCACTTTATTCATATATCACTCTATCAGGTCATTACAGACCTACTTTATTGCAGGGCGTGTTTCATTAAAAATATGTTTGATGCATACTATACTACTACTACTACCAATACTACGTTAATAATAATAGAATGATTTTTCACTAATCACACTTTAGCAGCTATATTATCAAGATCAATTTATTATATGATAAAATATCCAATCACATTGTAATACGTTCAATACGATTAAAAGAAAATTGTATGCCATTGTTTCTGCTGTATTGAATCCTTTTGAAACAAGTTCCATTTAACTCTATGACTGTTGCTAAATAATTATTTCAATTCATTATATATAATTTGTGTCCATCTGCCTCATCTATTCACCCAACAAACCCATCACTCTAAATATTCAACTGCTCATCTGTTGAACTGCCAATTAATCCATAGTTATCCTCTCAATTCTTTGTTCCCTTGTCATTATGTTCATTCAATACATGCATATGATGCATATATATTTTTCATTTCATTGCAGATGTAAAAAATAATTTATTAAGATAAAAAGAATTATTAAATACGTCTGCATTCTTTTAGTGAAAGAAAAACATTTCGATATCTGATATTAAAGCAGGTGGGCAAAGAAAAATAACGAAGTGCTTAGGTTTTCAAAAACTTTGCAACTCAAAAAAATCATTTGCCAGTTTTTCAGTGAGTCTGTAAAGTTTTGTATGAATCAGAATAATAACAAAACTTTTCTTATTATAATCAATGCAAATGATCGTTGCTGTTTACATAATAATATGAAATAAATATAAATTGAATTAGTTTATTAGATTATTAGATTATTTTTCATGATTGGATAAGAATTCATTTCTAAAATGTGCTTTAATAATATTTATGGCTGTATCTAAGGCGTTATAAAATATGTGCAGTTAAATAAATTAGGAATAAGTGCATATAAAATACATAAATAAAGTGCACAATAAAATACATAAATAATGCAATAAAATAGATTAAAATCAGTTTTGTTGAAGGACTATATACATTGATAGCATAAAACATGCAAATTTATTGCGTTTAGAGTTAATTAGGCATATCTCATTCAGCTTTATTAACATTTATTACTACTTAATTGTAATAGTATAGTTAACATGGTTTGAATTGTTTAAAGATTATAAAATGTCTCGGCGAATATTTTAATCGATTTCATATTTTATTAGCAATGGTTATTTAATCTGAATGGACTGAATAAACTGAATGGAATATAAACATGTGCAACTTACATTGGTTATTGCTTATGTAAGTAATATTGTTATTATTATTTTTGCTCACAATGTTTATTCAATAACTATAGAGTAACACTAATTAAAAATGTACTTTGTGTCTGTGTGCTATGATCTAATAATGAATCAGAATTTGATAAAGCACTAATAGATAAATTAAACAGACTAACTAACCAAATATATCAGAAACTAATAAATGTTTTTAAACTGTATTATTTTAAATTTATTTTTAATAATAATTTAAATAATATTAATAACTTAAAAAATATATATAAATTATTGTTGTTTGTAATATTTGTCAATTTTGTGCATATTTAACTAATAAACTTATTCTTATTAATAATAAATTTATATTATTACTTCGGTTGCGTTCGTGCAATTTCGGAAAAATTAAAAATGGCCGCCCGATTGTTTACTATTTTATGCAACCAGCAATGTAAATTTTAATGTTTATTATAAATTACTGTAATGTTAATAATATTTAATAAATAATAAGAAGTATGTTGTGTTTGTGATTAAAAAGTAGCTGGTACTACTTTATGGGAATCCATAGAAATATAAGTGTACTATCACATGCATCACGTGGGATATGGTAAGAATAGTGAATAACTGAACCGTGACAGAAGAAGAATCACTGAGCTTACACAAACACATACCATACAATAAAGAAAGAACAGGAAGACACGTTAGAAAGTAGATAGAACGTAAGTATGATTGACAAAAAAAATAAAAAGAGATGAAATAGAAGAAATGACAAAAAACAAAAATATAGAAAAAAAATGCAAATAGTGGAGCAAGAATTAAGGAAATGCAGGAAAAAAGCAATACACAAACAGGGAAAAAAGTCAAAAAACGTAGAAGAACAGAAAAACTAAAATTAATAGAGAAACCTTGATAAAAGCAAAAAAATGATCATGAATCTACATCAGTACAAAATAAAGGTAAACAAATTAAGAGGAAAAACAAAAAAGTCTACCTAGAAGAAGACGAAGTAGAAGAAGTCATATTTGAAAAACTGTTTTTCAAGGAAGAGTCGGTAGGTAAAAAAAACAAAAACAAAGGAACAGTTATGACAACAGTGAAAAAAGTAAAAGATTATAAAAGAATTACCCAACAACAAAGCACCATGTCCAAAAAGCAACGCTAGACGGAAGCAAAGTAGAAATAACTAAATAATCATCCCAAGATGATGAAAAAAGCTACCCTATTACTGATTGAGGAAAAAAAGCAAAAAAAACAACGTTATACAGATTAACATGCTTCATCAACACACTAAATCAGACTACAGATTTACTAAGAGAAGAACAAACAATAGCAAAAGAAGCAAATAGTGGAATGCAGAGAAAAAAACCACTACGTAATAATACAATTAGACATACAGAACGCGTTTAACTGCATGTTATGCAATTATAGATATGGCACAGAAAAAAGAACTGAACAGAAAAACAATTAAGATAATATAGAACTACTTACAGAGTCGAAACTTAGTGATTAAGAAAAGAAAAATTCAAACTGACCAAAAAAGTACCACAGACTCGGCACTAAGACTAAAACTGTAGAACCTAATTTATTATGAGCTACTTTAAATGAGGCAGCCAAAGAGCGTGACAATAACGGCATTTGCGGACAACGTAGCACTAAAAAGGCAACCAAGTGACAACCATATGAGAAAAAACCAAATACTTTAAAGTGACACTCAAAGCAAAGGTATAAAACATACAAGTTAAGAAAGCAGTTAGGGGAACGAAAGAAATGAAGAGAAAACTTAGATTTATGGCAAACAGTAGAGGCCCACGAAAAGAAGCCAGAAGGCTAATAGCAACGGCAGCAAAAAACAAATTGTTGTATGCCACAAAAACGTGAAAAAAAGCCATGAAGACAAAAAAATTGAAATAAAATTAGAGAAGCTATGAAAGCAAGCTCGTTAAGGATCAGTAGAGCTGACCGTGGCAACACCTTCCGCGGATATAATAATGAAAAAAAAAATTGTAAAATAAGGAACTAGTAAAAAGAAAGCAAAAACAAGATTAAGAGAAAAAACGATGAAAAAATGGCAGAGAATGGTAGAGTAGAGGAAAAAAAGGAGTGAACAAGAAAACTAAATGCGTTTGTAAATTTGTTTGTCGCTAAAACCATGAACTCCAAAGCGGTTAAATCGTTAAACAAATTTACAAATAATATACGTCAGAGTACAATTTGAACTTAATACCGCCAGCAAATGAGAGACAAGCACTTAAGCAATTAACCCACACTGCCGCTTTTGTAATAGTAATTTTATGTAAATTGTCTACAGCCAGTGAGATGCTAGGCACACCGATAAAGGGTGCATACCTTGAAACACTAGTTTATGTATCTCACACTAATTTGTTTCGGTAATTTGATTCAAAAACCATTGATATTTTTACAAACTTGCATAACTAGTTAAAAAATCGTTACAAAGTTTCAGTGGTGATGGTTTTAATTTCAAATTCAAAAGTATTTGATTTTTGTTATGAATTTAGAATTAAAACAAAGCATTTTCTAATCTAGTCTAGTTTGGAGAAAACAATTTTTAAATTGTTAATTCATTAAATAATATTATAATTAACGGCTGACGTAATTAAAGGATCCTTTAATTTAAGTGTAGCTTTTAAATAGGTTTACAAAGCCAGCATTTCTTACAGAAGCATCCTTACAGCCGTACGCACCGAAGGGTTCCCTAGTGGCCTACAAACAATAAAAAAAATCCCATAGAAAATAATTTCTCTTGCTGTCATTATATTGCTTTTGTTTTCCAGCTAGAATGAACATTTATTCAATTTTTATATATGAATTCCTTATTATTAAAAGGAACTAATTCAACTTATTTTAATTTAATTTTCTGACATCGTTGTCTGATTCTTTCATATTAAATTTATGTTAATCTATATAATTAATAATATATAAGACGACCAATTGTTAAAGGTAGGCATTAGTTACGAGCATAGTTGTTATTTTAATATAATATGATATTTTTTGCCGTCGCGTCGAAAGTAATAAATGTTTTGCTGGTGGATTTGATGTATAAAAAATATGGATGTCCATCGTTAAATGTAAAACCCATAAATCATAAATCATAACGTTATTAATTGTGAGGAATCGGTGGATTTTTTGAGTAGAGAGATGTCACGTGAACAAACTAAAGAAAAAAATAATACGCGGAGAATATTTTGAACGAACGGCAAGGAGTTGTTGGTGTGTCAAGAAGGGCAGATTTTAACTGGCTTATAAATGAACTGTCAGTGTTATGAGCAAGTTGATTTAAAGCCGCTCTCCAGAACGCTACATCTATGGTCCTGATTGGAGCGATTGGTAAGTTGGTAAAAAATAGTCTCGCTCGAATTGTTGCTAGAGCACGATTATTATGTTAAAATTTATAACTCTTGCGTCAAAAAGTAAGTGAGAGCATGCGGTGCACTTTTAATTGATCGTTACTTTGTAACATATTCTTCGGAACGGTGCTCATTTTTAAGAGCCATCCTTGCCGGGTCTCAGGCCACTTTGCAACCAGCGCAGCAGCGACTTCAGCGACTTGCCATTTTCCCGTGCTTTCTCGACAATTTCAAATAAACATACTCTCGATAGTAAACATGTTAAAAGAAGCGCCATTAAACATTTATACATATATTATGTGATTGAAAAAAAGCTTTAATTAAATTGTAACAATTAGAGTGAGTAATTGAAATTTAATAATAAAAATATCTTGTTATTACATTCGATGATAGCAACGAATGGCCTACATTCGGTATGTTCTAACTAAATAAGTATATTTAATAAATTTTCTTTTATACGTAATTTAAATTGGTCTGTAATTTGTGGCATGGACATTCTAGACAATGTATCGATTTGTTAAATAATGCAAATTAGCACTGAATTGAATTGATTTGATTCATTTTTTATTTTTCATCATTTCAAGTCATTCAGTTCGAGTACATACATACATTTCTGAAAAATAATATCGTCTGGGATTAAGTGTGCTGTTGTTAATGTTAAATAAAACGATGAGAAAAATAAGTATTCAAAAAATTGATTTGTTGTTATGTTCGTTCCCAATGGTACTTAACATGGTATTGGAATGACAATATTTCGATGCATAACTGGCCGGATAAAGGATGGGATTCTGGCATTACAAATACCACCCACGGGGATTCATGTGTGTGCATAAAATGGTTTTATATGGGCCGCAGGATTCGAAACGGAGTATAAAAGATTGGAAAACATTGATTCTACAGCTACTTCTGAATGATGTTTTCAACAATTCAGCTTTATAAGGAATATTATAGTTATAAATCCGCGACGATACTATTCTATTCCCTAGAGAGCATAAAATAGAAAATCATAACAAAAATATTGCACACGAATCGAGCATGCGTGCAGCATGGCCTCCCGCTCATGTCATGTTGAGGTTGTGCTGAATTACAGATGCAAGAAGATTCGTTCGACATATATTATTGTGTGCAGTGATATTTGACAGCCCCTTATGCTCACATGCGCTAAGGTTTACAATCATTGGAAAATATGCAGCATACAGCATACAGCATACAACATACAACATACAACAGCATACAACATACAGTATCAGTATACCGATACCAACTCTATACAAACACAGAGCTGTCTTGAGAAAATTATTTTATGCCATAAGAATTACAATAACCAAATAGGGAAAATGCGGACAATAGGCTCTAGTAGGACTTTCCATCCCGTTGCAGGATTTCAATAGGCTCTTCACGCGCTCCACGTGTCCAGCATCACAACTACAATCTTTTATTCAAATCGACCTTACTAAAATCTCTCCGCCGACTTGGTCGCTCTGTTACGAGCTTACGAGCGAAAGAAAAATAGAAAGAGTAAAAACATATAATAATTAATTAACTGGAACAGCTAATTATTACGTTTACACGGTCGACCACCTTAAGTCAACCAATTTCGTAAACACAATGCAATGGCTCAAGATTAATGTAGAAAGTGAAATATCTTTAATGCACCCCTGACCTGCGGGTCGTGATCGCGGACAAAATTCCATGACATCGACTACAGTGATGTATCAGACAAGCAATACAATAAGTACGGCCACCAGGATGCTCGGAGCCCACTGACTAACTCTCTAACTTATTACCATGCCCCGTACACAACTATACCCTTGCAATACGCCGATATATCTCCTCACGAAAATTTTACCCTACCATCTTTCATAATTTTGTAACATTCGTCTTACGTATTCATTGCGTAATTCTAATTGTTCACACATATATTAATTTTTAATAATTTAATAAGATGTGAACGAACAATAATATAATAACAATCTTTTGTAATCACCCGGTATATATTATATTTATGTATATATATAGAAATCATTATTTGGAAGCGCTTGTGATACAAGTGCCATAACGTGTAGTGCAAATTAATATTACTTTCGGTGGTGTTGTTTGCGGCAATTAAATGTGGAACGAGTGGCCGGAGTGGCACATAATTTAAAATATCACACTTGTTTTTAATTAGTTAGAACATAAGCGTCAATTTATATGTGCATAAATTAATAAGAACGGCCGAATTAAATGGATTTTGTAAATGTGATTTAATTATGTGAAAATGTCCGTTGTTAAAACGTATGTCGTTATTGTCGTTTTGTTTTTATAGATTATATGTGTGTGTGTGTGTGTGTGTGTGTGTGTTAAAGTATGCCGTCGAATAAATAAATGATGATGGAGGTGAGGTGTGCTTGTTGTTTCGGTCGGCGAGAAGAGTCGAAATGTATCCATCATTGACAGGTAGCTTGTCGATCTTGCAGGCGAGCATTTTGATTATTTGTATTTTCTGAAAACAAGTGGAAGGCTCGAAAAGAATGCTGTAGATTTGAAGGCATTTGAATTGAATTGAGTGAGAATGCCGTAGTTGTTTTTTGCTTGTGGAAGCTCAAGCTGAAATTCAATCTGAATCTGAATTTGAATTTGAAATCTGAATTTAAGTCTATTGCGTAAATTGCATTTGACCATAGAAGAAGTGAAGAAGTAGAATGGCAGACATTGCATTAATGGGAGTCCTTTAACAGTTACAATTTACATTTAAAGCAGATTTATTTGTGAAACGATCTATGAACTACATCTTGTGGCAGGCGCGGTTTTACACACACATACACACATACAGATACACACTCCATGCACATGTGTTAAAACTACGGTACTTCTAATAGGATATTTCACTAATAAGTGTGTGTTTGCTTTACATGATTTCACGCCATATTTGTCTGTTCGTATAATTCTAACGAAATTACATTGTTGCTGTTTATACGAAAGGTAATAATTCTATTTAATTGGCATTTGTGGTATTTAGACGTAAAATAATTGTTCAAGTTAAATATTTTTTGTTTTGGTTAGTGTTGAATTTATAGGGTAACAAGGCGCTTTGATTGTTAAACTTAAAGAATTTCGAGAGATCACTCGCGCATTAAAATCGAAATAAAAAAATAAGCAAAAGCAAAGCAAAGCACAGGAATAAATAAAATACCTATATGCTCATTATTTAACATATTCAAAACATTTCGTACACAAATACAAAATAATCAGTTGCTAAAAATCACACGAAAGCCCGGAAAGCCGCATACATATTTTTGCATCAAATCAGTCCAAACGAAGAATGCCGGAGATGGGAATTCTTCGCGGAATCTTTTGAGTTGGCGAGGATTGACTGACTTCTGTGCCGGATGCCTATATTCTTTAATTTGATTATTCCTCGTTACTGCTGACCGCTATTAATGATTTATTCAAGTATTCCTTTTCGAGTTTTGTTGCATCATTAAAATTATCGCGAACATCGCAACACGTCGGGATTGTTTCAACAAATCCACGTAATTAAAGCAATCGCTCTTGTCTTCTTTCATTTTATTAGAAGCACAAATATTGACCTGCTCAGCGTGAACAGTTCAAACACAACGGGAGGGACGTCTCCGTCTCCGTCTTCGTCTTTGTCTCCATTATTTCTAAATATTCTAATTGCTTGTTATACATTATTTTCAAGTTATATCAATTTATAAAATTCATCTGTGTCAATTATTTATATGTTTCGGCAAAATGTGGGTTACTTTTATCGGAATGTTGTGTTGTGTTGTGTTGTGTTGTGTTGTGTGGTGTGTCTGTCTGTATATACATATATACAAAATATATATATGTATACGTATAAAAAAAGAAATATTCGATGGTGGCGTTTCGGTAGATGGAATATCGTCTGATCGCGCTCATCCAGCCACTAACTGTGACACTGCTATTCGTGAGTTATGACTGGACAGTTTCTACAAAACTCATGTAACATTCATGTTTTACATTCTCTTTTCAAATTCACGGTTTTTCATCGATCTAATCTAACGAAATAAATACATTTAAATATATAAAATCCTAACAATATTCGAATCGAATCGAATCGAATACATATTTATACGATACAATCATTATCTACTTATATTCAAATCATGCAAATTTAACACAAAAAAGGTCATGATATATTTATACTTTAACCACAATGTTCAATACCTATACATAACTTATGATTCCAAAATCTGTAAATTTATCATACGGAACTATTACCCTAATTATCCTCTAGCTGCTAGCAGCCAGCATGACAACATTAAATTTATATTATCTAAACAATTCAGAGTAAGTGTTAATTAATTTACATTTGGCTATCTATAGACTGAGACTGACTAAAAAACCTCTCTTCATCTGTCATCTGTCATATGTTTTATTTTACAAGCATTTATTAATTCATAAATACTAAATAACAACTATATTGCAAAAGCAACGTTTTTACATGAAACATAAAAATATCTAATGGAATTTCCTTTCAATACTACTAAAATAAATTCTACGTAAATAATTAATTACATTCCCATTTGTATGAGACAAGATCATCAAGCTCCAATACATTTATCTTATGTGATCCATTAGTAACAGCACACTATTTACATCCATGGAATAACGGTTAAATAATAATGAAGTACTAAAATGGACGTTAAATTGCAATAAAAACCCGTACGTATCTGTGTATAGGCGTATGACCTACACTACAGTTCGACAATTACGTCGTGGCTGATAGCTAACTATATTACCCTAATTTCACCTCTAAAAACTCATATTTTTATAATCACATGCAATTTCTGATTCTATTTGATACAAAAAACATTAAATTTGTATTATTTGCGCTTATCTTACTTGGTTACAGTGACAAAAAAGAATTCTGTATATGCTTTAAGAAACCATTACATTCATTTGCTTGATTTGAAGAAAAATGATCAACCCAGACTTTGTGATGGCATGTGATATAATAGACATTTTTTGCTTAATTTTTACATATGTTGGTCACAAATAGAATTCTACTTTAGACAAACATGGAGAAAATCTTTCAGAGATTAAAAATTTCTATAACTTTTTTGATAGATTCTAAAATGTTGTGATAAAAATTAACTTAAACTTTACTAATAGATTGAATTACAAATTTTACAACTTTATTGATACATTTTAGAATTTTGTAAAATACATACACTTATAAACAAGTTTTAGAAATGACTACAACATTTTATACATAGACAAATCTAAAAGTCTTAACAAATTCAAAAAATATTTATATTCTATTATTAGGTTTTTTATTTATACACAATTTTAAAACAAAAATTCTATTATGATGCATAAAACCATTTATACTGACCAAAAATAACCCAAATTTATATTACATTAACAATTCTAATACACAAATAACAGGAATAAATGAATTATTACCTTGCAAAGTCAGACAGCTATACGGCAGTATCACCAGCATTTCTTTGAATGTTCATATTTTTTTCATAAGCGTTTTGTGGATCACCATTTTCACACTAAATCATCTTTGTAACTTATATTACACGATAACCGTAACGAATTACCCCGGCAAACAAAATTTTATACATAATTATTAATAATACAGCAGGAATGACACATTGCACTGAGCTTTTCGACGCCATTACTACTAACACTACTGCGCATGCGTAGCAAATAATACCAACAATGCTGCAGTAAAATTAATAACAAAACAAACATTATTATTATAAATTTGTTTATTTGTACAATATTGTGTGAATATTAGTAAAAATAATTATAAACTTGCTTTACTTTATAATAATACATAATAGGCATTTTTGAGTACTGCTAATGCATGTTGCTATAGTTTTCTTGTCTTGTCTTACACAGGAAACTATATTAGAAAATTTTATATATACTTATAATAAAATATATAAAACTTAGCACAATACTTGATGTGACTCAAAAGTCTCACAAATTTTTGAAGATTACTTTGAGATATCCAAGAACACTGCAAGATTATTTATGTCTAAAGCTATTATAGACAACGTAAAGTCGGAAAAAACTTTATTGTCTTTAAGAGATCTTAGAAAAATTTCACAAGAAGATTGAGAAAAAGTTTTAAAAGATTTTGACATTAAAATACCTGAGATTATTTTAAATTTTTAAAATACTTTGAAAAGTATATAATACTTTAAAAAGTATAAAGAACAAGAAAATACCAATGCATCTCAGAAGCTGTCTATATGATCAATGTGTGCTACCAGTAATAAACTATGGCGCACAAACCATGACGTGGTCAGAAAAGTCAATAGAAATGCTCAAAGCTACACTATAGAAAGGCAAATGCTCGGAATATCGCTGATACAAAGAAAACGTAACACAGATATAAAGATCATAACTAAACTAAAACATGTGATAGAAGCAATAGCCAAATTCAAATAAAGTTTTGCCGGACACGTTGCCAGAAACCAAGAAGGCAAATTATCAAAAAAACTAATCCAATAGAGACCATATCATGGCAAAAGATCAAGAAAAAGATCGTAACTACGCTAGACCGACGACATCAAGAAGACAGCAGACTTAGTATGGGTAAAAGCGGCACATCTAATGAAATATTTACTCGTAGTACAAGTTTTGCTAGAAATTCTTTATTTCATTTTTTCAACCGGACTACGACACATGGAATAAGTTTCAAAATTCATTATTTTCCAAGACTAATAAATCATAAATATTCAAGCTCAATGTTCATACACTGCTGAAATTTTGTCTTCAAGTTTGTCAAGCACAGATTAACTACGAAGCTGATAACAATCTTTTGACAAAAGCTTCAAGACTAAAAATTAAAAAAAAAAATTGCCAAAAAAGTAAGAATAAAACAATGCTACAAAATAATAAGAAAACAATAAGTATGTATGTTATTTTATATTATTGTAACTTTAAACTTTGTGCTCTTTACAAACTCTAGCAAGATTTTTAAGAGACTAAATTTTTGTGCAGATTATTAGAAGATACATAAAAAACTGGATACTATTAACAAATCATAGAAAGCATGAGAAGTTGTAAAAACATTCAAGCAAATCTTAATGGTTTTTAATATTTTGGTTTGCAATTTAGCTAAATTTGGTGTGAACTAAATTAGAAGAAAATGTATAAAATAATAACTAAAAAATGTTGATAGTTTCCACATGGCACAGAGACACTCATTGATTGTGAGCCAGTAGTTTCAACTAAAATTTACCCCACCCGACGAAACGTTCCTGATCCAATCTTTTGATCACGAACGCTTAAGTCGGTTAAGATTGCGGGACTGTAGTATCAACTTAATTCTTATCCACCTACCCAAGAGTTTGTGGTCAAGAAATTTGATCACAAACAGTAATTTCAACTGGTTCACAAACACTTAGGAAGGTAGGTAGGTGGGTCACTCAGTTCATTGATTGCGGGACAGTAGTCAAGTTCTTGATAACAAACACTTAAATAGGTGAGTTTGTCTAAAAAGTCTTAAAAAATATTGCAAGCATCATAAAAACAGAAAATAATAAAAGCTATTAAAAAAATATACAAAAATATAGCTTTCAAACGCATAATTTGTAATTTGATTCAAAAGTTTGAGTAAATTAGATGCTAACTAACGCAAAAGTACCTCAACATATTCGTAGTAGTCATTATGTGCAGAATATTGCGTGTATTATTATAGTATAACTAAAACACACTTTAAGATATAGATTAAATAGTTTTACTAATCATCTTCCCCCAATTTGAAAAATAAATAGAAAAACAAACTAATTAGAAGAGAAAACCAACAAACCAAATAGTAATTTGCAAAAAGACCTTTAACAATTTTGAAACCTAGTTCTTAGACAACAATAATTATTTTAAAAAAAGTAACAGTTCAAAACGTATAATGGCCATGCGTGTTGGTCAAATTTTTCTTTTATGATTCAGATCAAAATTAATCATTTTTCGTATAAAAATATATTTTGTTATTTTAGTTTTTCTAGGTTTTGCGTTCCATTAGAATAATAATCTAGATATTAATAATATGGGCACTATTAAAATAAAAAATAGTCATTATTTTACGACATAAAATTTAATAACATTAAAAATTCATGCGCATAGGATTATGTTTTAGTTTAAAATATTAAGCCCTGTACGTTAATCTAACAAAAAAAACGAATTTAATGGCTTGCTACTAAAATGATATATGTAACTTTATAAAATTTAAGGCAAAATTAAATAAAAGCTATATAATTTTGTAAATAGAATAAAGCATGTCGGTCAGTCTAGTTTGTTAATGTAAAACAAGCAAAATGGATATATGTATTATGGATATTCCACTTACATATGTATATACTCAACAATATACTTATTAATGTTAATTTATGCACATATTATATATAAATACTAGTCAAAAATGTCTATAAAATATATCTATATAAAATAAAATTAATTGAAACTCATTATGAGTATTTTAATAGGATTGTTTTATTATAATAATATATGCACATATTTGTAAAAGGATCTTCCGAACTCATTAACATATTCATGCGATATATCTAGTAAATTTTTTGAATGCGTTAGAAGATAAAAATATAAATATATACATACAACAAACGCTTCCTTATTCTCTTTAATTAATAACGCAATTTAGTATTTTAACAAGTTTTTAAAGATTTATAGCATATGAATAAATGGCTAGCTACTAACATTTTGTCAATAAAGAAGTGTTTAATAAATCTTCGCTGAGATATGTTTTTATAGATTTTTATTTATGTTAGACATCAATATTATTATTGTCGTTATATAATTATGATTAAATCAGCAACAATTATTAATAGTTTTTAAATTGTAATATATTCATACTCGAATTTTACAACAACGCACGCATGTTTTGTTTTTTTTAACAAAATAAATATCTGCACCTGAACCGATGCGAATCTTTTCATACATTGCTTTTTTTTATTATTCAATAGCAATGTATGAAAATATTATTTTCAGCACGTCTTAGCTATCAAGTACACACTTCTTCTTTATGTGGTGTTGTAGTGAATGATTTCATGGTAGTTATTGTGTTGAAATGAAAAGTTGTTGATAAGATTATAAGAAAACAAATGCTGCAAATGCAATAAAATCACATACTTTATTTGTTCGGTTAGATGAGATGAAACCTATGCGTAAAAACATAAAACCTAGCATATATACTATTGTAGTAAATAAATCAACCATTCATATATAAGCCGTTGCAAATTTACCATCAAATGTTTCGTGTTATTTTAACGACAAACTATGTGTTGTACAAGTGTATCAATTTATATTTGTCGGTGTTTAAATTTACATTGCAATGTCTACGACTTTATTATTATTATTATTGCAGCTTTTCATTTTTATTTTATTTTTATTTTGTTCTTGTTCTTGTTCGCTACATTGATTTACTGAATGTGATTTATCACGTTTATCGCAGGGAATTGTTTAAACAGAGATGTACGCTCACTGATAATAATTTGAGAACAAATTAAGTAACTTTGCAAACTATATATCTTGTTTAATTTTATCCAAGCAACTTTGATTTGCTAATATTTTACAGCAAAATATCTTTCACGGTTCGATAACTGGAAAATAAAGCAAATGCGAATACATCCATCCATTATAAATTAATTTCAATTTCTACATTTGATTGGTTTCGTCAAATATGCGTACAGATCATTGCAATTACCCTTAAAGTTTAGCAATTTGATTAATTTAGTTTATTTTTGCAGATTTGTGGAAATAATAAATTGATTTCCTGCGGATTAACTTATTGTTGTGCAACATTTAGTTCCACTTTTTCCACTTATTTATTTCGATTCATTAATGCAATTACATTACAACATTTTTATGATTTCGGAAACGAATAAAATACGGCTATTATTGCAAACTCTTGCAAAATCGAATAAATATCCATTGACCGACGTTCTTTACAATATTACACTTTCACAGCGCTATTGTTGTTACGCAATCGTAAACTTATCTCTCATATTTATACATTTTATAATGTAATGTCAAATGAACAAATATATTTATTCGACTAGCTACTACTTCAACTATCAATTTCCATTATTGGATGCACAATTGAAAGAAATTTCTTATTTTTATTACATAAGTACTCGAGAAATGTAGAGATTTATTGGAATTATACAATAGTTTATATCGCAAAGCTGGAACGCGTACGTGATCGGCAATTGCGTTCCTGGTAATTTGACACCCAGTAATTTCACACTCGGTACATTTACACCTCAAAAAATTATTGCGCTTATAGTGCATTCACCCGTGCGACAATCGTCTTTCTTTACATACATTACAGAATTCCAATTAAAACACATACTTACCCTAACAAGTATTGCTAGCTATAAACAGTCACAAGACAGCTCTGTTATATATCGATACTTTATATTTTTATAATTGAACAAACATTTCATTTCTATTGTTTGTTTCAATAAACTTTTTAAGTAAAGAAAAAAGTATAAGTAAATTCAAGATCAGAAATACAAAAAAAAATTTGAGCTTATATGACAAATTTTAGAACTGGTTTTAAAAAAACAAAAAAACAAAAAACTTTTTCTGCAGGTTTGGATCTTACAAATATTAAATATTAATAATAAATTCCCACGTAAATATTATTAAATTTAAAGCTATCATGCCTTACTACTAAAAGAATAGATAGAAAAAAAAACAACTATGGGCGGCGATAACAATTGTATAAATTTTAGTAAAAATCTGAAAAAAGTATTATATAGCAACCAATGCCGGGTTAACCGCAAAAAATATTATAAAATGTTAAATAATTCAAAACATAACCTTTAAAATATCTTACTACCCCAGGGCTGATGATGATGGTAAATACCTGTAACATGTCAAACTCCTTTAAGGTGTTTCTAAAGCATCCAATAAGCTTCAAAGTTATCATATTATGTCTATAAAATGTCAAATTCCTTTGCTTCATTTGATGCTTTAAAAATAACTTAAAATGTCATTGATTGTATGAAATTGTTTAAAAATCCCTCAAGAAACTTATTGGTTATTCAAAATTGATCAAAATCGTTCACAAAATCATTTTACTCCAAGAAATTGACCAAAAATCAAACAAAAAGCGTATTTATGATATGTTTATAGCATATAATTTATAAAAAACCATTTATTACATAAAAATGATCGAAAAGTATCCCTAACACTAGAATTAATTAAAAAGTATATCAAACTGACAAATTATATAAAAGTTTAAATAATAAATTAATCAAATTTAATTAGTTTAGATTTCATCAAGGTTAAACATTCATGAAGCAAAAGATTAAATATAAAAAATGAAATAAATTCGGTTAGCAGGTGGTCGCGCTCGATTTGAATTTATTTAGCGCTGCTTTTTCAGTGTGCATGTGATTCGCTACTTTAACTCGTATTCGCGTACATAATGAAACAAAACAAACAAAAAAAACAAAGAATACCGTTCAAGGGTTGTATGTAGCGTTTGCAGTTTGAAGTTTTGAAGCTTTCAGATTGCTCGATTGCTCGGATTATGCAGATACATCATAATTTTATGAATGTCCGCCGCGTATCGTATTTACCTACTAATAAATTCCTGCTAGCAGCTAGCAGGAAATATAATTCTTAAGAGTACAATGTACTGCAGACCGGAGTTTCGTGACTGGTATGAAGGGATGTGATGGGAACCAGCAGATGGACAATTCGCCTCCTTTGGATGTAAAACCGATCCTGCATAAATACTTGTTATAGGTAATTGACAATGATAGATCGACTAGTTACTGCATTATGTAGTACAAACTACAAACTCCTTATTGACGGAGACGGATCGGATCGTCGCAGCATTGAGCCGCTATGAGCATCCGCTCTGAGGCTCCGTCGCCGCCGCCACCGCCTCCGTTTTAGCGTTAAGGGTTCATTTCTGCACTCGCTTGCTATGCCGCGATAACTAAATCAAACACAAGTCCGATTGAGTAAATATGTGCCTTCTTATTGGATTTATGCAAATGGCATCAGGCATGTATTACTCGGGCCACCCTTAAAGTAAGCAATATCTTGTGTGCCTGACAACTTTTAATAGACTAATCTTAATATTTATAATCTCATTGAAAATATTAAATATACAATACACACAAACAATACAAACTGCACAAATATATTATTAGTATTATCATCGGCAATTAAACATTTCAATTTAGCAGATTAAAGTGAAATTGAAATCAAAACGTGAGTAAACGAATCGGAATAATATTAAAGCCGAACTTGAAACGTTCAAGCAAACATGCAGCTATTTAATGGAACATTCAATATCAAAGCGCACTATCTAATGCAAGTCCGAGAATTTGAAAAGGATGCCTCCTCTTCATCCCATTTCCATTTCTATTGACGAAATGATTTCAATAAAAATCTACTTACATCATAAACATGTATTGTATTGATTATGTATTGAATCGGTATTTTTGTAATTTATATAAATATACTCGTTACCTCGTTACATTATACAAGACTCTACTGATTTTATTTTTTTCACATCGCATCCCTTTATATCGTGTACGTCAGCATGTAAGGTTAAATACACTTCCTGACAACAGAAGGTAGCTACAGGAGAACGCACTTCGGCCATTAGCTAATAATTGAATGTTCATTCGATGGTGCCCTTCAGTTCCTCCACTTTCTCAGTCATCCAAAAAAAGAAAACGATATAACGTTTGCAACATAGCGCTTTTTCAGAACATTTGTCAATGTTACTTCAAGCTCTCCCGTCCCGTCCCGTCACTTCTAACAGTTCTAACCACTACCAGTTAAATCTTCACAAAGCACTATTTTGCTACCCCGCTTAAATAGCTTTTTATTTCCATTCTTTTAGATACTTCCGAATCCCTATTCCCCGCGATCGCACTCACACCAACACGCATCCCCTAACAAATCAAACATTACGGCTTGAATAAATAATAACATTTTCCCTAAAAGTTATTTACGTCGCGTCGCCTTTCGAGAAAGAAATATACGAAATATACAAAATTGATCTCTACTTTATGGTTATGTCATAGGTAATCTCATTCTCAGTGGGACATGTAATCACCTGTCGCATGGAAACGCTCCAGGATAACTTAACCTTTCCACCGTTCACATGGAAAATTGTGCAGCGCCGCACAAATGCACGCGGGTATTGCAAACACAATAAATAAACAATCAGTTACAGGTTTGCTTGTTTTATCTAAACAATTCCGATCCGATCCGATCCAATCCAAATCAATATAATATAATAATTAACACATAAATCAGCCATAATTAATATCCTCACATTTGGATTTAATTGGACGTTTCCCTAGAAAGAGGAAAGAGTCCTTCCCTCATACTCACACACGTCAACCCGGAGGATATTACATTTCATTTTCCTACTCCGTTAGATTTATTGCACTTATAGTTCAATTTTATGGATTTTTTCTATTCACTCATGATATAAATCAAACATGCACTTAAAAAGATCAGAATATATTAAAAACTTACACCTCTGACATTTAGTAAGACACAAATCAGCATAGCACCTCCTATCCCGTCTGCAATTGTAACAATTAATTTTACAAGTTGCAAAACTTAAATGGTTTACCCAGTATATTTGAAAATAAATTTTGAGTTTGATGCAAAGCGACCCAATAAGTCTCGAGCTGCTGAATACTATTAAATATTTGTTTATAATAACAGAATTAGTTTTAAATTATATAACTATTTACTCACATGTCTTTTTTTTTTTTTTTTTTTTTTTTTTTTTTAATTGATATTATTCTAAATAAGTGCAGTTAAAACACGCACATATGTTGCATTGTAAGTGGGAAAGACAAAATTTTTTCGGTCAATTTGAAATTTATAAAAGCGTGAAACTAAGACACTTCTAGCCGGCGGATGATTACACAGAATTTTTTGTGCCAAGTCAGACCCCAGTAGGTTGTCGGAGAAAGCGGAAGTCCGTGCTTCAAGGGGTTCTCCTTCGGCAATCAAAATAGTCTAGGATTTTTTCAATTTTAGGAAAAAAAAGGTCGGTTTTTTTGCATTTCCTGACGTAAAATGAACCCCTGATTACGATTTTGGGGGTCCGACTCCAATATTCCTAGCACCCTGGCGGCAATTTTAAAATAACCGCCAATAACACGTTTTTTTTGCGTTTCGAAGGGCAATATAGGCACTAAACGGTGAAGGAGAGGGACGCAATTGCTTCTGAGGGTAGCCAATAGACCCATCTAAATTCCCTCCAAACCGGGAGTCTGTAGGTTAAAGGGTTTTCATTCGGCGATCGACGAAAGTTTCGGTTTTAACCTAACCTAACCTAACCTAAGTCACGTCGCCACACTAAAACTCGCAAACGTGGACCAATGTTGGTAATTTTTTGGTTACTGGGGTAATTTGGACTCCTGATTACGATTCCGGAATCGCCGTTACGATATTCTTAACCGTTCACCTTCTAGTTCATAGCGGTTTTTCGGTATACTTTTATTACGAAAACGTGTGAAACAAATATAGTTTTAACCGGCCGAGGAGGACGCAATTGCTCATGTGGCAAGCCAACAGACCCCGGCAGATGCTGTTGCAAACCGGAAGTCCGTAGGTGAAAGGGTTTTCCTACGGCGATCGATTGTATCGCTTAGTACGTACATATGCTTGTGTTTGTCAGAGTAAAATCCACAAACGTGGATGAAAGTTTGTAATTTTTTGCTTTCTGCGGTAATTTGGAGCCCTGATTACGATTTCGGTATTGCCGTTTTGATATTCTCATTATTTCTTCCTCTTATCCAATAATGGCTATTTTCGGTCAATTTGAAAGTTCTAAATGCGTGAAACTAACATACTTCTAGCCGGCCGATGAGGACCCAGATTTTTTTGTGTTAAGCTATAGACCCCAGTAGGTTGTCGGAGAAAGCGGAAGTCCGTGTTTCAAGGGGTTCTCCTTCGGCAATCGAAATAGTCAAAACATACCAAAAAGGGGGGGGGTCTTTCTCCTTTTTTGACTAGGATTTTTTTAATTTTAGGAAAAAAAAAGTCGGTTTTTTAGCATTTCCTGACGTAAAATGAACCCCTAATTACGATTTTGGGGGCCCGACTCCGATATTCCTAGCACCCTGGCGGCAATTTTAAAATAACCGCCAAAAACACGGTTTTTTGCGTTTAGAAGGGCAATAAAGGCACTAAACGGTGAAGGGCAGGGACGCAATTGCTTCTGAGGGTAGCCAATAGACCCATCTAAATTCCCTCCAAACCGGGAGTCTGTAGGTTAAAGGGTTTTCCTTCGGCGATCGACGAAAGTTTCGGTTTTATCGCCGATATGCACAAATGCTCGTTGGATTAATTTATAATTTTAATGTATATACCAAACAAAATGTTTTAAGCAAGCACATATAAAATTACAAATTAACGTAATATATTTTTTTTACATTAGTTTGTGCATTAGGTATTTTCTACTGTAATAGGTAACATGTAATTTGCTTACGTGAGTCAAATCAATTGAAACGATGTAAAAAATGTATATTAATTAGTTTCCCAGCGGGTGACAGACTATTTGATATGTTATGTATAACAATGGTGGTGTAAACTACATACGCGGCTCTAAATGTATGAATCCATTCGCAGAATAATAATAATACACGTTACGTTATTAATAATCTTTCAAATTGATTTACAAAACAATAGATGTAAATAGTTGTAAACAATTGAGTATCCATTTGGCAGGAAATCGTCCATTACATTATGCTTACACTTGATCGAACATCGCATGCAGGTGTCTTCAAGACGGAAAACATGAAACGCGTACAAACAATGCACATTTTCAGAGTCCTCTAAGGATTTCAAATGTTTCCACGGATCATCTAGTTCAATATAAAGCGGCTCGCTGAACAAAAACGTATGGAAATTCAATGTAGATTAAGATTTATTTTAAGATAGATTGTCGCGAATTTGTAGGCGGTATTCAATAATACCATTACAGCTATTTAATGTCTCGTACGTTTTTTAGTAACGTTCCAAACCCACACAATTTTGCAGTTAAGTTACTTTATTATATTAATCCGTGTTGCATATGCTGCTTAATTAATTTTATATACTTAATCAGTTTACTAATATTGCAATCAATTATTAAAAAAAAAAACGTTTATTAAATGTATAATAATTCAATCAATTTGTAAGCGCAACGTAAATCGTTAAACAAATTTGATATAAGTTGCAAAAAATATATTCCGATATCTAAATACTCGCAGATAAAATGATTACATGACAATAGATACTCTTCTTAATATTCATACTAACATCTCCATCCATGTCAAGTATGTGCAGCTGCATATCTCCTCGGGATTCAGATAGATATTTGAATATATTGCATGAAGTATGATAATGATAAATTCTTGTTGTGAGAAGGTACATGAGTTTGGATTGTGGAATATCTTATAATGATATCCAATAAATGTTTAATTAATGCACAAACGCCAATTTATGCATTAAGCTGTTAAATAATCAATAGTAGAGATGTATAGATAGATAGATTGTAGGCTGACTGAATATTATTATTTTTTAATTGGAGGTTTGTGAATGATAAAATTTCAATTAAAATCAGAAGACAAAGGCGTATAATATTTACACTGAGAAATATGTACAACTGCATAAATGCAACCAACCCCTATCCCTGTCATACTGTCACAATAAATAAAAAAAATCAGTCATTACGCTAGGCGTCATAATAATCACCCAAGCTGGCATATAGTGTGTGAGAGCATATGTATAAGAGGTTTTCCGACAGGATAAGAGGGGGTTTTAAGGGGGGACGGGACAGAGGCTCTTTAAAGAGTACCATATTATACGCATGCAGGCGTGAGGGTGTAAAATCAATAAAGCCTTCATTGAAAGGGATGCAGTGCATTATCATCTTAGAGTTTATGGAATGCACCTGCAAGAGAATTGCCGCCTTCTCATAATCACAACCTATTAATAAATACCAAATACCATCTCCTACCAACAAATACCTAAAGAATTAATAACCCCCAAGAATAAGATTCTAAAATATAATCGACTATGATTAAGCTATTGGGTGCTAATAATTGCCCCACTTTTGTTTTAAATAATGAGACTAAAGAGTCTATTGTTATATTTCGAAGCCGCCGAAAATCAATTCCTAATTACCTTCATAAACCTTTGCAGAGGGATATTAATATCGGCTATGAAAAAGCTGTCTAGGGCCGACGCTAAAAAAAATCGAAACAATAACACATCCGTGCGAAAACATCATATTTTAAGTAAGTTATGATTTCGGTTCGCAAGTCTGTTAGTTGGAAAGAACAATGGTCGGTGAATATATCAAGTTTATATATTACAATACATCATGAAATGATTTATATCACACGACATATTCTGGTGTATGTAGCAGTAATATTTCCAGGTTAGTATGTAATGCGTTTTCTGGTTCATAAACAAAGATCTCCATCGATCGCTCATTTATATGAGAGAATGGAGAGTGAAAAAAAAACGGAATTGCAGAGATTGCAAGCGTTTCGCCCGACTTTGCACATCAAGCGGGGGTGGTAAAAGGAATGTGCGATAGGTGTAAATCAGGGTGTCTCTCGGGAGGACGTTATTCATCAGGCCACTCGAGCTACAAAGAGGGTTAAAGACGTTTCATGATCTAGATATGGTCGTGTTTAGCCGTATTGTTTGTCAAGTGCTTCGTTCACAACTAAACGCCCAAGACCCATCACACCTTATCATATTTTAAGCCTTTCCTGTGCTGTACTGTGCATTACTTTCATTATAAACACGTAAGGTGCATTTAATAAAATTTGATTAAACCATTTTACCCACAGACACCTCATCTCTCTTAGCATAAATTCATGCTTGATTAACCGTCAAGTTATTACTTAATCTTACATCTCTTCAATTTAAACTTATATTCAAGTTCAATTTTATGATTTCATTAACGATAGGTTCACTATTCGTTTATAGTAACGGAATCCAATGTCTTTTTTTCTATAATTCTAGCATTAATAACATCAAAATTAAAGAAGAAGCTCACTTAATACTTACTAATTACATTCAATTTAAAATAAATTTATTAACAATTGCAATTATAATAAATTGCGTTTTGCTATTTGTCGATAAACAAAATTAGTAAAAATAATTATAAAATCTCAACAACAAAAGCTGAAGCTCTGGGAATCTTTTCATTAAAATTCAGAATTATTTTTAGATAAAAGTTTAAGAAATAGGCCATTGTCAGCTCCAGTCAACATACTAAGATTTCAGTTTAAAAAGCTTTCAGACTAGTTAAACCAAAAACCATACAAAAAGAATTTTGTTGTTTAGCAAAAAAAACAAAAGAGGAAGAAAGAAAGAAAGAAATGTTAAAATGGAAAAAAACAATGACAAATTTCTTACTTAGAAAGTAGTATTACAAAAAAACATTTGCAGAAAAAGAAAAATCTAGTATTAAGATTAAAAAAAAGATCTAGCGTTGCATAAATGCAAAGCTTCGAAAATTTGTAAAAAAAACAAAGAATAGAAGCAAAATCTGGTGCTAATATTAGTACTAAAAGATAAAGAATCATATAAAACAACAAGAGAAGAACAGAATAGTAAGAGATATTTTTAGACATTGTAGAATGATGCAACTGGTAAAAATAGAGCAGACAAAAAAACATGCAAGAAGCACCCAGAATAAAACTATAAAAAAATAAAAAAAGAATGCAGGAATAAAGAAATGAACAACTATAAAGAAATAAAACAATAACTCAAAACAAGACAAAAAAAGCGTGCTATTTGCAACCAATCTATGGGGTTGAACTTAAAATAAAGAAGATTTCAAAGAAACGTAAAGCTCAAAAATTTTCTCAAGATTGTCATTTATAAATTTTACTAGACAATTTATAAATGACAATCTTGAGAAACTCATGTTTTCTGTGTTTGTACAAATTGATGCTACAAAACTATCAATAAAGTAAAAATCTTTAGTCAATACCAATCCAAGAAAAAGCAATATTAGTTCTAACAGGCTCTGGTTCGGTTCCCAAAATGTCAACTTATACATTAGCTTTGTTCTTTGCCAAAAAAAAAGAATTGAACATTAGGTTAGATATTATATGGTATATCAGCTTAACGCCAAAATATTCGGACATGGTGTAAGGCATGTAAAAAGTTGATTGTAGGAACAACTCTTTTTCTTTCTACATCATAATTGTTAGTTGGTCCTGAATATAAATCACCAAACCACAAATTTTTATGGCTAAAATTAGACTAAGGAAGAAAGACAAGTAACAAGCTTTGTTCAAAAGTTGTTTTTTCCTATTTTGTGTCTTAAACAATTTCAGGTGTGCGCCTCTGAGCCACTTATAAAAACCCCGTCTAAAAATGCATCCAAGGTGACCACAAATTTTTCAAATAAATGTTTTAAATACTAAACTAAAACCTGTTTAATATAAATTATAAATGAAATAATAATATTTCTTCCATTTTAAATTTGTTTAGACATATTAAAGCATATAAGCTTCAATATAACGTTTCGTGTTACTGATTATATTATTATAATTTCATTAGTTTTATTACCAATAAACATAATTTATAAATACCAATAAAGCAATATTAATTAAGCAGTATATCGGACACGATTTGTATAAATTTAATTATACGGACATTACGAGTGGGTAGAATCAAAGAAAACATGACGCATAACTGGGCTTCGTCCCCGGTAATTATGAGTTTTGAACTGGCACATGTAATAGTATGTATGTAAGCACCATAGAAAATATGAACCATCACTGATGATGTTTTATTGGGGATCGTAAAACACCCACAAATTGGCGATAATCAATCCCCCATGGAAATCTTCAATTGCGGTAAATTTTGCTAAGAAACAATTTCCCAAACAAGTTAATTAAAATAATTTCATTATTTTTTATTACAACTTACTGTTAATGGCTCGGTAAGGTAAAACATGTATGTTTATAAATATCATTTTATAATTATCACCTTTACACGTTTATGTTTTTATTTTCACAATCTTGGCTCCAAAAAAGTACATCCAGTAATTAAAAGCAGTTAAGAGCTTTCAATTTAGTAATTTATTTACTTCTCTTACACTGTATGTGCTCGCCTGTGTATGTTGTGTGTATGTGCGTGTGTGTGTATGTGTGTGGTTTTTATAGCCCGGTAGTAATATAAAGTTGTAAAAAGTGTAGTAATGGTAAATTTAGTCGTCGCTGCGGATGCATTTTTAAAGACTGTAAAAGGTACTGAATGATTTCAATGCATATGCAGAATTTCTAGCAGGATTGCATATATTCTTCAACTATAATGAATGTAGGGGAACGAAGCAACGATGTGCGTATGTACTGTATGTAGATATATACATAGGCACGCACAAAGGTATTAATTCAAGATTAGAAAAAAAAGCGTTTGATGTCCGCGATGATTACGGGATAAGATAAAAATATCCCTTGAGAGTTCTGCATGGTTGTTATCACTTCATAAATGTCCTTATCCTATAGCGTACACCCACAACTTTATAGGGAAACTAATCTTACCATCGTTGAAAAAATCCGTACATGAATATATCGTTATAAATTTAATATATTTCAGTACAATTACAGAAATTAAACAGTAAATAGCTATCAACAAAACAACAAAATTAATACAGCTCGATTAAAACATAATATGTACAAAAATTAAATGGTGGTGGCCGTTACTATGTGATATGTAGTTCATTATAAAATAAATAAAACACATTTACTATGTACTATATCACGAATATATTTAAAAACTCATATCTAGTTTCAACCTTTGCAAGGCCATCATCTGTAGGTTAAATTTCTAAAAATGCTTGATAAAAGTTACTGCTGTATCTATGTTAAGTGATTTAAGCAAATTTGGATAAATTCAGCATATAATTGTAAGATATGTAAAGATTTTATTACTTGTTTTGTATTGAAATTGTGCTAACTTCAAAAATTTGTAAAAAATAGGAAAAAAAATAAATGCTTGATATGAGATACTACTGTTTTTCGGTATATAATTGTGAGATATGTGAGGGTTTTAGTACTTCAGTATGCTGTATTGAAATGTGATAATTAAAAAAAAAAAATTAAAAACTTTAGAACTTGATAACTTTTTATCACGTTTTTAAACTTGATAAGTTTTAGAAGACACATTTTAGATTCTACAACATACTGATATTACTTATTATGGTGATTTATAGTTTTTTTTGACTATTTCGAAGAAGTAAGATTTTGCTCAAGTTTTTAAAACTCACTAACACATGTTAGAACTTCTTAACATTTTTAGAATTTACTTGCTACATAACTCTAAGATTTGTTTAAATTTTTGATAAGTTTTTGAAGTCTCCAACGTGTTTTTGAACTTTTTAAACTATTTAATAAGTAACTGCCAGTTTTAAACAAAAGCCACGGATGACCTGGATGAATGGTTAGACGAATGGCGAGTTAAAGTTAATCCAGAGAAAAGCAAGGCTGTTCTCTTCACACGCCAGAAAATTTCACCCGATGAGAACATCAGTCTTAACGATGTTCCCATTCCGTTGTCTGATTCTGCTAAGTATCTTAGGGTTATCCTAGACAAGGGACTCACGTATAAATTACATGTGCAGTCCATTCTCGATAAAGCCAAAATTCTTCTTGTTCCGATGTTGCGTCGAAACAGCGGCATGTCGATTCGGAACAAAACCCGGCTCTACACTTCTACCATCAGGCCTATGCTGACATACGCATCCCCGATCTGGGGCACGACCTCGCGCTGTCATCTCGATCGTCTTGAGGCACTCCAAAGTGTCACTTTGAGGAGCCTCCTCGGTGCTTCATGGTACTGTCGGAATAGAGAAATTCTGGCGGACCTAGGGTTGCCTCTTCTGCGCCACCAAATCGAAACTTTTGCCGTAAAGTACTTCGATAATCTCGCGTTTCATCCGAACCCCGATTTGGCCCGACTTGCCGAGCCAGACAGGGAGACTTTCTTTTACAAACGCCCGGTTAACCAAATAGCCGCACTCTAATTTCTTCTTAACATTACCAACAGGGTTCAGGTATACCCACCATCTTGCAGCCTATAGGGCTAAATCTATTTATATTAACTATCTAATTAAAGGAAGGTACATGAGCCGTAAGGTCTCGAACTTCCATTTGGCATTTATTATTGGGCGGTTTTTAGTCGGTAGGCATTTCAACCTGAGGAAATGAATCCGACACTTGCCAGTCTTATAGAAGATTTTACCGCCTAGCCCCAAAAAAAAAAAACTTCTTTGGAAGTTTTAGAACTGACTAATAAATAGAAAACATGTTTTAACACTTATTAATTAGTTCTAGACCATCTAGATATGGTTTAGAACACAATAACAGTTTTCAACTGTTTCTAATTATGAACCTACACAAATTTAACAAATTTTTGAGTTACTTTACTAGAATTTAAATATTTTGATAATCCTATTGATTTCTCAATATAATTTTGAATTTCTTGACAAGATTTGGAACTATTTAACAGCTTTGAAAATTTTCAGTAAGATTTTGAACTTTTGCATAAGCTTTATTTTAACTTGGGTGGTGAAAAGGTAGGCCACTTATCCAAACTATTGGCCCATTATCATGCTTTGTACAACACAATTTATCGATTAAATTTATCAACCAATGTACAAAAAGCCTATGTAATACAAGAAAATTGCTTCAAACACCTAAATTTATGACAAAAATTTTATCGCAATTGCGCAAACAAAACACGTGCAAAAAAACCACATTTCAGTTCAGAAAAAAATTAAAAAAAGTATCGCTACTATTTTGAGCAAAAATGTTATCAAAAACCATTTGCCAAGAGAGCTTGCTAAAACTCTATCCAAAGACCTCAAGACAAATCTACTATATTAATCATTATCAAAGATAATGACCCACTGGGACTACAGAGAAGAACAAAGTCCGACACAAACTTCAAAGAAAAAATAAGTAGTCCAAAAAACCATTAAATTACAAAAATAAAAGATTCAAAAATCAACAATGGAAAAACTTTTTTAACACAAAAATAATGCCATAGTAAAGAAGTGGATACACACCGAAGTATCCACATAGCTATCACATATTTTTACTTCAAAACTACCAAAATAAAACAAAAAAGTACAAATAATAGCTTGAGCATAATTTAATATTTTTGGAAACATTTTTGTGGTTCGGAAAATATCTTTGCAGAACAATTTGCCAAACTGTCAACTGTTTAACAAATCATCTGTTTAAAATTAACTGCCTTACATATAAACTATTAATTTTTGTTCACAAACTTGTAGTATGAATTGGCTATAGGCAGTTTCACAAAACAACTGTCGACTTTTTGAAAAAAATATATAACAGTCTAATTGTCCTAAAAAATATTTTGCATCTTTATAGAGAAACTGCTTTGGCACTAATTAAGCCTATAAATATTTTTATATTTTAACTCTAGTTTGATTGATCCATTATAGTATAATAATAATAACATAACATATATATCAATTTAAAACTTAATAATTAGTATAATATTTTAATGAAGTTTGTAAATAATATTACTCCTTATTAGCAAAACAAATAAATAGTAATTTTTAAGTAATGATGTACCGTTAAACAATATGAAGCATAATTATGTGAGCGTACCGAGTTGAGAGATTTGTTTCAAGGTTGGCATTCCATACGCTATAATTTGAGCGACCTTCTACCCGTATACAATTCTATAATATCAAATAATATTGGTTGCGTATAAAAGTATCATGACCTAACCTAACGTAATCCATTCAAGTTAGTTTACCATGGGGTAGGTTATGACCTAATCCCAGATCCAACTTTGAAGCTGTGAGCATGGCTTTTGCGGTTCCTCTAATTGTAGCAATTAGAGGAACCGCAAAAGCCAGCCATATATATATACCGATAATTGTTTAATTAGAACTGGTGCTGATAGCGTTATTGCGAAATCAATACTTACATTTAATTGTTACTTGAATAATAAAATTTGTAAGTTAGTTGATGTATTGTCCTAGTTCTAGTTTTAGTAGTGGTATAGTAAAACGTGTAAAATAAATGAATCGAGGCGAGAAAAATAAATATTTGTTGTTCACCTTCAGTAAATGTAATATTCCGTTGTGTTTGTAGGTTTTATAATTGAATATATTTAAATTCAAGTTAAACATATACATTATTTTCTAAGTAGAATTGTGCGAGCTGTAAGCCTCAGGGGAAGTAAAAAACGAACGATTCAGTTACAGTAATTAGTGTGATTGACTAATACATTAAAATGGTAAGTGGAAATAATCAATTTGCAATATTTCCAACGATCGGTAATTAAATTCCAAGTAATTATTGAAATGATAGGTTTAAAGGGATTTTACGATAAACTGTAGAAAGAAAACCTATAAAAATGTGAGTGCGTCACGTAGTTTCACGCTCGCTCGGCGTCTGTGATGCGGTGCGATGCGGTGCATGACTGGTATAGTGCGAACTGCGAACACTGCGAACTGCGAGAGGCAAAGGGTGAATGTAGAGAGCATAGGATAGGTCGGGGTTGCTTGCGGATGCTGAACTTGTTAAGAGGAGATAGCCTCTTAAAAAGGTCCTCTAGGTATAGACATGTGCGTGCAGAAAGAAAGTATGTCACTAATTTTATCGTTACTAGCTTGTAAAGTTCGTGTACACAAAGTAAAGGAAGTAAAGGAAGTGTGTTACACATTTTCCTACAGCCGATAGATAAGTAAAGTGTCCATATATGTAGTACATAGAAGGAGCCACAAAGAAGCTGAATTGGATCGCCAGTTTAAATAGCATTTTTGTAAATAATTTAAGATTGCCCTCCATAAAAATGAATGTTGCTATAAAGGAATCGAGTATTAATTTATTTAAAAGGGTTTTGCATATGTGAAAAGATGGGGTTGTGGGCCGGTTGACAACCGCCGGCGGACGCAATGAGTTATCCGGGGCGAGACGAAGGAGCTGAGCTGGATGAAAAAAAAAAGGAAAAAGAAAAAAGAAAAAAGTGGGGTATTAAGGGGTGAGGTACGCACTAAGGACTCATTCATACATGAAGATAATGAAGCGTGCGTTACGTAAGGGAAGTAAGCGAATGACCAATCGGCTTTCTCGAAATGCAGCAGCCATATTACAACCGCCCACATAAGAAACAAAAGCCGGGAAGTTTTTGAAGAACAAACGATGAAAACATGTCGGTATTGCATATCCTGCTGAAGCCAGTCCTTAAACCCACTATATATTGCTTTAGTTGGTTGGTTAATATCAGTTCTTGTATTGAGAACTCAGTTATGCAGCATCGCTAGTGCTGCGAAGGAAAGAGTCAAAGAGCCAAAGGGCCCAGATCTAACTACTGAATGACTTTAAACAAAAGCGGGGGCAATTTTCTGCGCTCCAGCTCCAAGTTATGTGAACATAAAGCGACCACCAGGGGTTTGCATCCTGCGTTCATTATATTTCAAGGCTCACAACTTACAAGGCTCGCCCTATAGACTCCAGGGTTACTATACCAACATACAATGTGTTCAGGATCACTAATTTCAGAAAAGCTGCGCCCGTGAAAATTGTCACGCCAAGCTCCTCCACCACAATAAATTACATAATTCTAATAAAAAATTATATTGAAAATGAATTGTAGGTGAAGATTTGTGAATGTAATATAAAACGAGACTCATGCATTCAAGCAAATACAAATCATTTATGTACAAATTAAGTACAAATATATAATACGCCGCTTGTTTGTTTTTATTCAAACTTTGCACAGCAAAGCAAAGGCATATACGCATGGCGTGCTAGTGTACCACACCATGGGCCCCCTATATCAGCCCCCTTTCTGTATAAAACAATACCCACAACTTAATACACGCCCTTCTTAACAACACACATGCCCTTTCTTCACACCTCACACATTTTCACGCCATGTTTATTGAGATCAATTAGAAGGATTCGGATAATATTACCCATTCGACATTTGATATACCATTCTTCAGTTCCTATAGGGTTTTAACAATATGGAAACCTGAACGTGAACGTAAATGTCAACGTATACATGGTGACCACAGGAAAAAATATTTCTAAAACTATTTAATGAACATGATATACTTTCTTATAAATTCCTTTCTATTAAATTACCATTTAATCCATCTTATCTAGCAAATTCACACAGAATAACTTAGCCTTAGCACTTAACGCTATTATAAAAATATATGATAATGATAATACATAAAAGAATTCTTTGCAAGTCTGTGTCTGTTGTTGTGTATAAAACTATTGCTGTTCCAGTCATTCCTTTAAGTTTCATCAAGCTCCTCCGAGAGAGAGAGAAAATGAATATATAATATAATAAAGGCCATTTCAATTTCCGCTCCATAAAAACATTGGCAAATGTGATGAGTGCGAATTGCTTCTTCGCTTAAGTAAATCGTTTGTAGGCTCGGAGTAACTAACAATAGTAACATTTCCAGTTCTTCCTTATATATTTTTTATAAACAATATAATATTACCAGAAAATATATCAAAAGGAAATTATAAGGTGAGCTTGTAGTAAACACAACAATTTCATCTCGAGCTGAGGAAGTTACATTTACTTTTTTATTATAAGTGTATCTAATTCCATGCCGTCAGATGAATGGCACAAAAAATGCCTTGCTAGTTGCTACACCGATAAGGAGAATAAGGAAACGGTTAGTTTACATCTTACAAAAGTGATAACGATCCGAGCAAATCCTAAATACGGACATTAGATAAAATTATTAATGGAAACGTTATTATGGTATTATATAACAGAAGTTTAAATCAAATTAAATTACATGTTTAATTGTAAAATATTTACAAGTAAAAGGACATTTTATACATCTTTTACAATGTACATAAAGGACTTGACCACAGCATCCTTTATTAAAATTATATTCTAAACAACAATTTTCTATTGTTTATACGAAACTGCAAACAGTCGAATGTTAAAATCCGGCCAATAATTATTGTGTATTCAATAAATTTTGTACAATTGTTTTGACGAACTTAAACTTTTATTGCATTTTGTTATACTTAAAATAATGTGAATGAACTCGATGCATATTCTCACGGCAAAATATTAGCCGCAGTATTAGGATTGATCTGTCATCACTTTACTGCGACATATAGCAGACCTGTAATAAAATAAATCGTGTTATTGTCGTAAGTTTGTGAAATAATAACAAAATTAAATTTAACTACTTATGGCGACAAATTACGCATACGTCTGCATATTTTCAAATGGAAACAATACATTCAGGAACATTTGAGATTTATTTGATTTCTTGGTACGTAATGTAATGCGTTGCTAATACATTTCTTACCCCACCAGTCTAGGGCATAAAAATCTTAAAATAACAAAGCCAAATGATTTATATTTAAAAATATTAAAAGTGTTTGGGTTATACACATACGACTAAACTAAACGACCCAATAGTTCAAATAGTTCTTTTTATAGCTTTTATTTTGTTTAAAATATTTAATGACTGGTCGACATTAATTTAATGTATGTATTAATAATCGAGTGACTAAAGAGTAATTAATTCAGCCACGATGATATATAATTAAACTGATTATACAATTTTTTGAACACAACATAGAAAACGGTAATAACCTGAACGCTAATTTCCTGCTCTTGACACTTTCTGTGTGATGTGCACGGACTTCCTACTGTTTCTTAAAATGCAAATGCTATTTTGAAATAAAGTTTTTCCCATTAATATACGTCGTAGATAACATATTCGTCCTTGCTGAGATTTTAAATACCATATATAATGTCCTAGATAGTATCTAAGATGATTTCATAATGTCGGAGATAATATTTTCCGTGTGCAGCCTACAATAAGATATATTGTTGTAGTTATTTGACCGATTTGTATGTTATGTATATCATTTTTAATTATATCGTGTTTGATGACCATAAAGTAAATACCTGTTGGATAAGTTGGATTTAATCAAATGTGTCTTTACGATTCGCGAATGAGGAAGAAAGTTCAAGAGAAGTTTCTACTCCATTTATATGCAAAGTTTAGTAATGATTAGATATTTTCTTTTAGTCGTCATTTCTTAAGGGGGATTTGTTAATTAATTTCGGACTTGTATATATATATATATATATATATATATATATATATAAATTTAAGTAGGATTTATTAATGAATGGATGAATGAATTAATTAATTAAAAATTGTTTTAATATTATGTTTGGTAAAATATATTGATTGGCCGTGTCCGTGTAATGTATCAGTATCGGTGTATCAGTATCAGTGTATGTATATTCTCAGTAGTGTTTTCAATTAAAAACAAAGTCATAAACACGCGTAGACCACGCGGAACCGATTATTACCAAGAACTACTTGTGCATTTTAATTAAAATGCACCTGCATCTAGTTATTTTTGTGTCAACAAATGCTGAAAGTTAGTATTGTGGTTTCCTGTAATTGTAATTGTTCAGGATTGTAAAAGTGCCTAGATTGCAAAACTATAAATAAATTATTAATTTATCGCCAGTAATATTTTTTTATTACCTTTTGGCTGGCTACAGTGGCTACGGTGACTACTACAAACGTTATTTTTGTTTAGGAATTTGCATATTTTGTGAAAAGTAAATCATTGAAATTAACACAATATTTATTAGCCATAACTTTTAATATGTAAATAAAAAATCCATCATGCATGAAATCATTCTTGGACATCGGTATAGAATTATATAGCCCATAAATTTGATTAAGTATGCAATGGCATATCTTTTATCAAAATATTTGTTTTATGGTGTGAATTTGAAATTTATACACAATCATAATCGTACAAAGAATTTAAATTATGTACATACATACTTCTAAATAAAATAATCGAATAATCGAATAACCGAATAACCGAATAATCTAAAATGGAATTTATTTCTTTAGATTATTCAAATATTGACAATCTATAAAGTTATAAATTTATTCATTTCAAAAATTAATTAATCAATTTACATAAAAAAATGAGTTTGTATAAAACTTTATTATATCTGAGAGCTGAGAGAGGTAGGTAAACTCTTAACTCTCCTTTACCTATTGATTGCGAATTAAGAAAATTGTTTATTCCGTTGAAGGGATGTAAAATATTTCCTTTTCAATATGCCATTCAAAGAAAATTCATACGCGTACAAAGAAGTTTCTGTTAGCAGCCACAAGTGATTGAAAACTAGTCTTAATGAAAATCCATCCCTAATACGGAAACAGGCGACTGAGGCAACAGCCAACATCAAAGAAGCGCGCGCGAGCTTTTATTTAATTACACATTTATTAATTGAACAAAATAAATGATGCCCGACCCGACTATAAAAACCTTTTAAATGATTATGTAATAATCTGGCAGTTATCATTAGGTATTTTTTAGAGCACGTGTGTTAAAACTGTTAAGACTGTTAAGACTGTTAAGAGTGAACAACATAAAAAGTTTTTATTTGACATTTTTATTCGAGATATAACTTTATTTCCTGACTAATAGATTTTTATATCTTTGGGTAAATTGTTTAAGTGGAGTGAGTGAGTGACATTGTTTTTATATTACATATAAATGATAATAAAAATATTATACCACACTCGTTTATCGGATAGGTGTTAATGGATATGTAAAGTAATATTTATTTTTGACATGACCGACCGGAGTCTGGAGTCAGAAGTCACCGGAGCGACCTTTCTATATAAAATGTTGAACGTTTCTCTCAGTTCTCATCTTATAAGCTCTTATATCATTATTTGATTTGAAAAAAAAATACAAATTATTATTAAATATGTATGTATGTATAGAAATATTTATTCATGCATGTAACTTTCATATTTACACGCTAGTCAACAATAATGTAAATAATGATTCTATAAGGCATATTGGAAATGTTTTAGCTAAAGTGTTACAATGCTCGAGGCATCTGAGTGTATTCCTGTAGTATCCGTACTCTTGTTAACATGTGAGAAACTTTACTTTACAAGTGTAATAATAAGGTGGTATTCCAAGTTTCACATTAATTTCAGCCGTTTGATTTCCTTTAATTAAAGTGTGTCGATAAATAATTTCCCTCTGCTTCTGCTTCGTGTTAATTTGAAGCAATAAAGAGCAATTTCTATATATGTTAAAAGTGGTAGTGTGAGTGTGAGTGTGAGTGTGGGTATTTTAATAAAAAAAGAACGTTTGTTGGCGACATGCAATTCGCGTTAATAACGCGTCAGCTGCAAGTGATTCTTAATCTCATTTCAATCGATAAACAAACAAAAAAATCACGCACATGCTTCATTGTTAATAGGTGCGAAAAATTACATCGCATAAAATAATACTTAATACTTGAGCAATTGCTTAGTGCTCTCGCTCGCATTTCGTTTTAAATGATGCATTGTAGATTCTCCGACGTTTTCATAGAGCTGCCTATTAAAAACCACTATTGTAGAAATTTATTGCAGCTGCTCAGTCACAGCACTGCAAAAAAATGGTATATGCAATTATATTCTGATTACAATTTGATTCGCGGCCAAATTAAAACAAAACTTTTCTAGTCATGATATCGGCTCTAATTGCTATAACACCATATTAGAAATATTTCAATACTCAAAACATCAGAAATTGCTATTTTACATTAACCAAATTCTTATTTTTTTTTATTTTAAAATTGACTTCCTAACGGCAATTTCTAATTATAAGACTATACGCAAAGCAAAATGCCCGTCTATCCTATCATCGACTCAAACACAAATAAGCTTTTAGATTTGTGTTTAATTATTTTACCCTGTGTGGAAATTCACTTCAAAGTTTGCCCTCTCCTGTCTAGACATATATTTATTTATATATTAATTAAATTAACTAAATCATTTTCTAATAGGATTAAATAATAAATACCAAAATCCATAGTACAATAAAAATGTTATGTTTTAATTACTGGAATGTGCAACGTACATTTAATTAGTAATATCAGTTGAAAAGAAAAAAACTTGGCCTCAATATGTCGATAACTACAAACATAAATAAAAAAGTTATGACACGTAATTAATGATAGCCCAATTTATCATTTCATTTCCTTAAGATTTTTCGTGCACATAATTTAATGCAGATTTGTTGTGTTGTATCAAGAATAATAATAAATTCGGGTCGCGTTATTTATTGTAGTTACTCCAATCCATGAAACGTGCAAAATTCTTTATGTTGTAACTACGGCATTTGACGGAACCTACAATTATCTACATATTTCTTTTTTATAAAATCACGCGATTGAAATAAATACATATGTTTAAAGGCATGCATTTAAGTGTTTTTAATTGTTAGAATCACGATAGATCACAAAATTAATTCATTTAAAAACGATTTTAAACACTTGGCTAGAAACGTTTATGCCGAGTTTTAATTAATGCAATTGAGTCAACTTATAATAGTTTAAAATTATGTTTATTAAAACACTATTTAAGGTTTTTAAACAATTTCGGTTAAGTTTATAGAATCATAAAAATTTGTAAAAAAAAACTTTCTTGCTTCGAGTATATAAATTAAACGCTTTAAAAATCAACAATGAAAAAACTTCTTGCAACAGAAAGATGAAGAATACACTAAAACCTAGAAAATATCCAAATGTCTAAAGAAACATAATAAAACAATTCTCACAATGCACGGCCTACATAGACTTGCTTACACAGCTGAAGAAAGCTTTGGCTATTGCGCTGTTCTTAAGAGAATTATATTGTATTTTATATCTGTAAACATTTAACCCTTTTACTCAATGGTAAAAATATTGTAAATTTATATAATGTTTTTACCCTTAAACGCCGAGGTGTTAAATAGCTTCCAGGTATATAGTGCAAACATAATTGCACCCCCTGAGGCGGTTAGTAATTATGAGGCGGTTAGTAATTATATAATCCGCTGAAATAATTTAAGCCCATGTTTCAAAACATGTGTGTTCGCTAATTATAAGAAAAAAGTTTTTATTAACATGGTTCCGTGTAAAAAAAATATATTTTTATTTTTTGACAATATCTCAGGAACGGAAAGAAAAAGTAGCAGCATGATCATAAAACCTTTATTTTACAAAACTAAGCAATAACATAAAAAACAAGAAAAATCACAAAAATTGTTGAAAATGACTCCTCCTACGGTAACGCAGGCTTCCAACCTACGTCTTAGTGACTGACGTACCCGTTTAAAAATGCCTGGAGTGTTTCGTAACGTATTGCAGGATGCAATAATGCGATTTCTTAGTTCTTCATTAGTATTAACTGATGTAGTGTAAACTAAACATTTTAAGTAACCCCACAAAAAAAAATCCAAAACATTTAGATCTGGAGACCAAGCCTGTGGGCCTCCTCGACCTATCCAACGGTTCCTATACTGTTCATTTAAGAATTGACGCGCAACTAAACTGAAATGTGCAGGAGCACTATCGTGTATAAACCACATTTCATTTCTTAATTGAACCGGAACATCCTCTAAAAGTCCTAGCAGCTCTTCTTTAAAAAAATTGCGATTTGACCGTTTAGCCTAAACGGCAAAAAATATGGACCTATTAAATGGTCTCCTACAAAACCTGCCCAAACATTAACGGAAAATGTTTGCTGATGATGGCCTTCCATTATAGCATGTGGATTTTCGTCGGCCCATACATGATTATTATAAAAGTTTATAATCGCATCGCAAAAAAAATTTGCTTCGTTTGTAAATAAAGCTTGTTCTAAGAATCGAGGATTTTGCGCAATTCTTTCTTGAAACCATTGACACATAGGCTAATCTTTGCGGAAAATCCGCTGGTAAAAGGGTTTGTACTCGCTGTATGTGATAAGGATATAACATCTAGCTTTTTATTATCCTCCACACTGTAACGTGACTAAGGTTTAGGTTTAAAGCTATTCTTCTAGTGCTAATTGATAGGTCGTCTTCGATTTCTTGAAAAACATCTTCTTCAATTTGCGGAGGTAGCAGGCAAGGTCTCCCATTTCCTGCAGTTCTTTTATGTACACTTCCAGTTTGATGTAGACGTTTGTGAATACGAATGAATGTTCTTTCATTTTGTACTTGTCGGTTTGGAAACCTTTCTTGATAAATTCGACGATCTTTTGCTGCATTTCCATCGGCATTTTGCCATCACCACGCAAGCAAAATACTAAGAATGGGCAAATTAATTTTGTAAAAAAGAAATAAGTTCTCGCGATATTGACTCCTTTTGAAAAAAGGTTATTTAACAACTAAACGACAATTGTCCATAACTCAAATGCATGAACGCTGACGATTAGATAAAAAACAAATGTTTTTATCAACAACAAAACATGTTGCTACTTTTTTTCATGTTTTTCATCATAAAACGCCGTATTTCTCTAAAACGGTTTACGATAGAGCTTTTGACTAGGGGTACCTTTTTTGTGTAAAAAATATTGGTGGTTGACAATGTGCTTTCAGAATGCCAATTTCCCAAGTGTTATAGAAAAACCTCACGCAACCCTAAAATCTCCGTCAATGGCACATGAAATAAATTGAATAAACGCTTAAAAAGTAGCTAATATTAATGCTAAGATGTGTACAAAAGCTGAGTTTTGTATCTCAAACGGTTCCTAAGATATCGTCAAAAAATTAAAAAATATTTTGTTCACACCCTGTATCTTGAAACGGTGCGTTTGCGGAACCATGTTAATGGAAACTTTTTTTCTTATAATTAGCCAACCAATCCCACCATTTATTTTCCAACACATGTTTTGAAACAACCTGTATATAGCACTTTTTTGTATGTTGTTTTGTAATTAAGAATTGTATCTTGTATGGTAATAAATTAAGAAGTAAGTTTTATGTTTTATACGACAATCGACCTTGACCCAGAGATAAAAAGTTCAATTTTATAAAATTAGGAAGAGTCATAGAATTCTTAAAAGAAAAACTTTTTTTGCAATTAGTTCCGTACCTTGAAAGTGAAAGTTTGTTCAATAGAATAGAAACCAATAAATTTTCAGCAAATAAAGAGACTAACCAACTAGATAAACAAGCAAAATCGAGCTTAGAAATAAAAAGCTCCTCAAGCTTGTTCGTAATGAATTATATAATTAATACATTTAAATCATAATAATTTGACAAATTATGAATGCCATTTGCCAATTATAATCGTAATTTCTACCAACCAGCCTCTAGCATTTCTAAGATTTTACTATAACTAGGAATGTCTATGAAAGATATTTTATTAAAAACTACATTGTGTATAGAACCATACAATGTACAGACAGTTCCGGACACTCGTTCATATGAATTAATTATAAATCGCCATCGTTCCTGCAAAGAAGTTGCTTAAGTGAGAACAGCTTATTAGTGTTGTTGACGAATTGTCGACAGGAAAATATAACGTACGAAATGTTGATAATTAATATTTGAAATGTGAAACGTATAATGTTGTGGAAATATGAATATAATGAAATGAAATCGGGCATGGTTATAAAATATGATTACAATAATGTCAGTCAGATTCTGATGTATATTTTAAGGTTGGATAATTATATGTGCTCATATGCGGAATGAAAATTCGCATTTCTGGACCGGCATCGGTAAAACGCGTCATGTTAAATACTCCACGAGATGCCATGTGTCAAAATTAGTAAAGAGGGTGGTTCGGATTTATTTCCACATATATCAACGTTTTATCATTATTACTTTATGTTCTCATTTCTGTAAGGTGTGAACGTGGACTGTGGTACTGTAAAAATATCACATGATTTGAAATACATATTTACCAATTGTTTATTTCGTTGGAAATGTTATGACACTTATAACTGATACCCACCACATAATGTATATCCGGTATCCCGATCCATCATTGTTTGTTAATAAAATAAAAATAATAAATAAAAAAACGTAACATAAACTCTACCAATGCCCAATTAATAAATGCATGCAGTGTAAAGGGGAATTTCCCAGTCTGGTATTAGATTTTTTTTTTCACATTCATGCAGGGATGGAACTAATTAATGTAATATAATAGGCATGTGGATTTGCATTGTAGTTCATGCATTTCCATGATAATCTTTCAACATTATTATATCTGGATTTCACTGGGCTGCATGGAAATGTTTATGCCCATTGTTTAACATATACACAATCATGAAAACTCGTTTTCGTTCCAACGCGAAAACTTTCAAAACATGTTTATTTCCATTTCAATCTGAAGGATTTAATTAATCAATTTATAAATTTAATGCAAAGCTTATTATAATCTACATCGGTTCAATACAATTCAATTCCCAATATGTATCGTAAAAGTTAAAGTTAAAATATCCAAAACACCACTCGTACAACTAAAATTATGCTGATTATGCATACGTTACACAATTATTCTTTAGTAAACCATTTTATTTTTGAACAATTTCCTAAAGTTGGCAATCAACTCGAGTGGTTTCATAGTTTAATATTTGAAGTAAAAATTTGAGAGAGATTTGATCAAATACAGTGAGTGAGTCGCGTACGAATAGCGAGAAGTGAAGAAGGAGTGAGGTATTAACCAACCGAACAGTCTTGAAACTTATTTGCAAAACAATATTATTTCTATCATTTATTACAATTCTAATGTTTATTGTTGCGTATTGAATTTTTATACATAAATTATGTGTTCAAAATTTCATAATTAAACAAACAACGTGAATATTCAATTAAATATTAAAATTATAAACACATACTTTAAAAATATTTATATCTCATTTACTATTAACATAATCAAGTTATAAAATAGATTCCATTAGAATCCCATTAAAATGTTAATATAAATCATCACTCGGTAACGCCTTTTTTAAATCATTAAAATTTCCCTCAATGCTCAACATTCAAAGATAAGTTTATATAAACACGTACCGAACAATTAATCATATTTCAGTTTTTTTTTTCTTTTTCGTTTGCTAATAAAAAAAAATTATGTATTGAACAAAAAAATGTATCTGTCGCGCCACACCTATCGGTTTTAATAAACGTTGATAGGTAGTGTTTCGCTTAATTAACTCGCTTTAAAAAATATGTTAACGAACAGTCAAAAACATTTACAAAGTGTTGATAATTAAAACAGTTTTTGTATTTTAACAGATGTTGGAATAATGAAACAATTAAAACCAAAATTATATTTTATTTAACTATATTTATTACGACTGCTTGCTTATTACTAGTTATTACTATGTAAGTAAATAATAAATGATTCTTATAATTCCAATGAAAAAACTGTTATGTTTCGGTAATAGGGTAATAAATTGAAGATTATTTTGACTGAATTTTTGTTGTTTGTTGACTGTTGTAATTCGAAATAAAAATACGTGTAATTTTTACCGTATTTTATTGTATTGATTTTTGCTATCTGATTTAATCCTACATATTTTATTGTGTTTTATCACTGGAATTATTCATGGACTTTAAAGTGTTTCTTCACATTCATATACGTATATATAACAAAGAAAGTTTGACGATAACTTTGCTTAATGTGGGTGGGTGGCTGTGTTTTTTATATATATTTATTGCACAACCTCAAATTAAATCCGGTGTAAACATTTTGCTTTCAAAATATTTGTGTGCTTGAAAATATGGCATTTGATTTGTTTGCAATTATAAATTGAGTTTTTACGACATAAACATATTATTATTATTATTGAATTGATTTTGTTGCGAATGGAATCGCACAACAATATTTATTTAAAGTGGTCAATTATTTCAATAATTAGGGTTTAGTTTTGATATAGTCATTTATGTAAATTCATTCCATTATTTTTTTTTAACCGCAGCAGCATGGTTTCAAAAGTTTAGGCTATATTTTAATTCAATTAGATAATGATAGATGTAAATAAAATAATCTGCACAATTCTCTAACCATATTGCTAAATAAAACTATTGTTGTGGAGTAAACTAAAATATTTTGTTAATTTTTTATACAAGAGTAACTCATTTTTCTATAAAGTTTATTAAAACCTGTGTGTTTTGCTAATTGTTCATCCCCGATTAATGAAATTTGATACAAATATTGTATATTTAATTCAAATAAAATCCAATTTGTAAAATTACAAAACTGTGATTATTTAAAAAAAAATGCAGGCACTTTAAATCGTTTTCCTATAAAGCACAATTAAATAATTGGTCAAAGAATAAAAAAGCACGGTGTAGTGGTTGGGAGGTTTAGCGTGCGTTGCTTAGTTATAACAAAAAATTAAATTGTATAACTGAGCGTAACAAATAATGCAAAATTTAAAAAAATAGTTATGTTTGTCTTTATTGTGCGTTTTACAGCTTATTACATCGCCCAGAAGTCTTACAACTTGTTTGAAGGGGTTTGATAAAGGATTTAAACAGTGGCAAAGCTAATTGGATCCCCAAGGTTTATTTCAATAATTGTGGAGAGAAAAGAATGTTACAAAATAAAGTTGAAAAAAAGACGAAATTGTACGCCACTACAAGTAATACACAACGCGTTTACGGAGTCTGACGTAAGATTTATCAATACAGCTTAAAGTTTAAAGTATATTTTATCTAAAAAACTCTCCCAGTAGATTCCACACAAACTGCAATCAGGCAAAACACTACACATCTCGTCGATCACATTTTAAAGTGCCAAAAAAACCCTAAGCAGAACTTGGAAACCAAAAACCTACGACAAAATAAAGCACTTAATCACTTATTCCAAATAGCCAAAAACCAAGCCCTCCACCAAACCCCACTAGTAAAATAAAATTTAAAGTAGATAAACCTACCGCTTAAAGACCACTGTCATCGACGGAAAACATAGCACGCTAGAACTCAAATGTACGCTAACCAATCACATAAGTTCAGTGACAATAACCATAAGCAGTGATTGAATTTTAGCGACCACAACTATCTTCACCACTAAATATAAACTTCTCAAAACTGACTCCGGGTTTAACTTCAACAAAGACTTTGATGCAATTTGCAGGAAAATCTGGATGACTTTCCCAGGAACATAAACTAAAGGGTTTTCCAATAAGAAATTTCTTTTTGAATAGCAATCTATTTGGGCAGCTGTCAATTTTGAAGCTATTATCTTTTGACATTTGACAAGTAAATATGGAACGATACACGCTTCAACAACACATTGAAATTATTAAAATTTACTACAAAAATGGTGAACATCACAGTTCGCAAAACTAAAGCACTTCGTCGTCGTAAAGCACCTTCTCGGCCGGTAATATTAAACCTGGTGGAAAAATTTGAGTTGTTGGGACAAGTTTGTAATGTGAATATTGTTGATGTAGCCCGTAGTGTTGAAGAAAACCCAGGTTTGTCGATTCCTCGTCGATCTTTAGAATTAGACATTTCACAAACGACATTACACCGTACTTTGCATAAAAACTTAAATCTTAAGGCTTTTAAAGTTCAGTTAACACAAGAACTCAAGCCGGTTGATCACCATGAACTTCGTATCTTCGCTGATTAGGTCCTTTAAATGCATCAAAATGATCCAAAACTTCAACAAAAAATCATCTTCAGTGATGAAGCCCATTTTCACCTCGGAGGCTACGTTAAATAAGCAGAATTGTCGCATTTGAGACTCAGAAAATCCAAGAATTATTGTTGAAAAGTCTTTGCATCCTCAACGTGTAACGGTTTGGTGCGATTTTTGGACTGGCGATGTGATTGGACCCTACTTTTTCAAAAATGAGGCTGGTGAAACTGTTACGAATGGCGCTACCGAGCTATGATTAATGATTTTTTATGGCCGGAATTGGAAGATATTGATGTGGGCGACGTTTATTTTTAGCAAGACGGCGTTACGTGCCACCAAGATCTTGTGATTTAACGCTTTTAGACTATTTTTTTAGGGCCACGTGAAAAATAAGGTCTATGCCAATGCTCCACAATCGATTCAAGACCTTAAAGATGGAATTCGTGAAGTTATCGAAGACATACAGCCGCAAATGTGCAAATTGGTCATGAAAAATTTCATGAAAAGAATGTGGTACTGCAACCGTAACCGTGGCGGGCAACCTCTTATTGGAAAACCCTATATAACTAGATGTGATTCTATCAAACATGGTTTGACTCTGCACAATCCGCATGATATTCCTGATTCACTTTTTTAACAGTTTTAGTTTACTTGATGACAATTTTATTAACTTTCATTAATTTTAAACTAGAACCTTTCAGTTTTGATACAATAATGCTAACTTTTCCGTAAACGTTTTTGGTTTTTTAGTGTAACATTTTAGTAGACAGAATTTTTCGAGAGTTTCAATTAATAACTTGGCAGTTTAACCAACTTTTAACTGTTGCAAAGTAACCAATTTTTGACATTTAAAATTTGTACATTACTTTAAAGTCAACTTTTTGATAGATTTTGACATAATTTGATAGTTTTATTACTCTGCTTTGAAATTTTGATTGTTTCAGAGCATATTTTGGCAGTTTAAGTACATAATTGTCAAGTTTTTACACTAAACATTTTGAAATAATTCAAGAATGTATTTAGATTTTTTTTTTATTTACTGTTAACAAATATTTAAAATACTTTACAGCTTAATCTTTTTAAAGTCTTTTGTGTTTTCATTTATTTAGTTAGTTTTAATAGCTTAGGCTTTATATTATTTAAAAATGCAAATTTTGAACTAAACCAGAGTAACATAAATGTACGATATATAATGAATATTATAATTATGATATAATTATAGATATTAAACCGAGTAACTGCAATCCATAGAATGGCATAAAACATAGAAGTTTGTTACAAACAGTATTATGAGATGAATATGGCATTTAACAATAGCCATTTAAGAAATTGATATTTGTACGTTTTTAATGTCCGTTTATAATTACGAATGCAATGTGCAATGTGCAATGGTGGCGAATATAAAAATGTGAACAGCACTTGAAGAAATAATCAAATACATGGACATTAAAATGGAAATATAACAACATAAGTGCGTAACTATCCATTGTTATCTTAATATGTTGCAGATTTTAATAATTTCATATAAAATTGGAGATGGTTATGATTTGCAATTGTTGTAATTGCTGACACATTTTATTAGCAATCGTAAAATTACATTACATACCATACATACATACATACATACATACACACAAGTTGTAATTAATTTTAGCAAACTGATATTATTAAAAGAAGAATTATATTTGAGCTGAATGAGTGATGCGCATTGTAAATCTTGCCATGGACGTCGGAAACTCTTTCGAGAATATTTATACTGCGCCATAAATAAATATTCAAGAAAAAAGAAAGTTGGATGTTTATGATCGTATAGTTCTTTCAAGTGAAGCCATCTACTTTTTTTAATATCGTACATATTATAACGCAAACGTAACGTAACGCAACGTAACGTATGGGTATTTAGTGAGATTTCCATGTACTTTTATTTATTACATTCGGCATTCGCCATATAACACCCGCTTTGTTGAATTTTTACATATTTTTACAATTGTAAGAAAAAGAATAAGAATAAGAATAAGAATGCCCATGAAATATATACAACGCATTGATTTATTTTCATTTTTTTACATTCGCGAATACCCCTATCTCATTGAGTCATTGCGTGTTACGATATTATATTGTAAACTAACAGCTTTATTATTTATTATTTGTCGTTATAATATTTAACAAAAACAAATACAATTCGATCATTAAATGATTGTTTCAAAAAAATATTATAGCTTCGCAGATGTGATTGTAGCTTCTGTTTAAATTTAACATTGTCTTATTGCTTTTACTATATTAGTTTCTGGAGTAACAAGTTACAATTGTAAAATATACAGTAGATAATAATATTTCCTTCCAGAAATGCTAGAGTAAACTTACTTCCATCTGATGTGATATAATGAAGTAAATAACAAACTGATAAAATGCAAAATAAATAACATCTTAATCTTAACTTAATGTTGTATGTATAATAATATTAACAATAAATTCATTATAAAACAAATAAAACATATTTACTCCACCTCTCTGTACATTTTATGTTTTACTGTCGCATATATGCTTTTTAAATTTTCTTTTATATTCATACTTGTTTGTATCACCGTCCGATGATGGGCTTGTAAAGGTTGAAACTAGTTACAGTTTTCTAAATATATTCGTGATATAGTACATAGTAAATGGTTTTATTTGTTTTATAACGAACTATTACATAGCCACCACCATTCAATTTTTTTACTAAAAACAACTTCATTTTTATGTTCTTGAGAAGATTGTGATTAAATGCAAAAATGTCGATTTAAATTAAATCCGATAAATTAGATTGTGCGTCGTTATTAATATTATTAAATAAAATTGAAATGGTTTAGCTTATATTAATTTACATTGTGTTTGATTCAATTGATTCAATTTGTGCATTGGAATTATGAAAGACGTTTTTAATAAGTTTGTTGTGATCTTTGTTGGTATTTATTGTGTCGACTGTCGACTTTCGAGTAAACATAAAGGTGAATTTGAAAATAAAAGAACATAAAAATAATAATGAAAAGTAAAGAAGGAGGAGGAATGTGCTGGTAATAAGTTGTAAGCTTACGCCAATAAAAAAAATGGCGAAGGGGGAATGATTTCAAAAAGTAGAAATGATCCCTTCTTAAATAGTTATGAAAAGTCACACGGACAGTAATGATTATTTAATAGCGAGCGATAATTATTTAGGTTAATTTATGTGCAGGAATTTATAATAGAATAAAAATACTCGGATATTCCGAGCACCTTCTTGAATATAAGCAATAAAATGTAGACTTATCACGATGTAAAAAAGTTTTATTGCTTCTTTCGACCAACGCATATTTTTGGGTACCTCGCTCCCAATACTAAAATCTATATACATTATTATATACATACATACATATATATATTAGCTTCTTTTATTTACTTTGATTGGACCAGTTCTTAAATTGCATCTTTCTCTCATTTTATTTCTGATGTATTTTTTTATACACGGCACAATAAAATAAACGCGCAATTATTCGGCGATAAAACCCAATCAAGCTCGAGAATTTTTATTTTATTTTTCACACAGTTCGCGCAAATTTATAATAAAACGACATACGAATTTATCCACTCATCCATCCTTCCATCCCTCATCTCCTGGATATTACTTATTAGTTATTATTGAAATACTTATTATACTTTGAAAGGATATTTGAGCAATATTGCAAATATGATGTTGAAATTAATTATTTGTGTTCAATGCGAAGGGATTACGTTGTAATAGGGCTGCAACATTAATTTATTTGATCTTCTTTGTCATTAATTTTCGTCGTTTCATTTATAAATAAGGTTTCCTATTACCGCAGAAATTAATTTGACGCAAACTCATTTCAGAAAAAATAATAATACTAATATATTAAATGTATTGGTATTGGTATTGATATTGGTATACCATCAACGTGTGGGTCCATTATCTTATTTTTATATAGTGCCTCACTATTTACATTGACACCTTTAAACAAGTTAAATTTAAAAAACATTTATATCTTGGTGTATACATTAATAATACAATATCCAATGAAATGTGATCAATAAAGAAAAATGTTATCCGGATTCATTGTCTTATCAAACATGTTTAGTACAAGTCAAGTGATGTACGAGAATTGTGTATATGGACAGTTACCTTACACAAGAATGCTTTTAGCTAATATAGTCCGCCCATTTACATAAAATCCTGGATATCTATCCGACCTATACCATTCTTCACTGTTTCTCTCTTGCTTTTCTTGCTAAAATCGCTCTCGATAATGTCATTCGAAAACTATTTAGAAACACTTCATTAATTAGATAAAAAATTAAAAAACATGACTAATTCAAATTATTTATCTTCGTATATTCATATAAAATATCTTTCAAGAAAGATATTGGGTATCACTGTTTTCAAGCGCCGTAATGCAGATTAAATAGAAACTATATTTATGTATACATTAATTTACAGAATATTCTTAAATTGATTACTGTGTTATGGAAACATATACATTTTGATTGAATTCAGTTCCTAAAAATGACAATATTTACTAAGTGACATCAAGTGACATACAATAATTCCTACATATCATATTTAAAAATATATGATACGGTAAATTATTAAAAATGTTTTAGAATTGATTGTATGTATAATTGAATTATATTTGAAATCGGGTTTTTCCAATAAAGGCAATAACGAATTGACTCACTCAAATATACGAATATACGAATATACACAATTTGATTGAATGAAAAGAATAATAAATAATAAAAAGAATGGAAGTGGGTTATATTGGAACATATTAAATTTAAAGGGGTTTTCTCGACTGATTGATATTTAAATATTGATTATTTAAAATTAATTAATTGGCATACGTATTATTATATCCAGCACTGACAAACGCGTTGAAATGATTATAATTAAATTGATTTGAAAATGCTTTTTGAACTACAATCGCATTGCATATTTAACGCTAACTGGAATTTAATTTAATTTATTTTAATTGAAAATATTTTTGTATTGTAATTGTAAGATTTATAAAAAAAAAAATTAATATAATAAAATAAACAAAATAAAATAATAGGTGGGCGCGAATTATAAATTAAGTGTAGGTGTGATATAAAGATCGATGTTTTGTGGTTTTGCGGTTCGGATCGGATCGGATCGGTTGTCTTTTGTTCACGTCACGGTGGGAACTTGTGGATGATTAATATTAATAAGGAAAAAAAGTGTTAAAATATCCATAAATATTGAAATGTCTGCAGGCAAGGCGTCTTTAACGCAAGTTAAGCAAGTTAACAATAATCACACAACACACACTCACACACTCACACACACATACACGTATTTATATGTTGAAATTTATGATATCCATAATTTTGTCGGCATTGCTCGCTCGCTCAGCCAATAATAAAAGTTTTTCTAGTAAACTTTTAATCTTAGATTTCATTGTTAACATATAGTATGTTAGGAAATATGCAAATATACGCATATTTTTTTTCAAGTGAGAGGAAGCATTTATTTCATACTTTAAAGCAGTTATATGATTATGTTCGTTTGATTTATTACTATGTAGGTAAGGTACACAATTTAGTTGTATATTGCCTTTCATTATTCAAATATGACTTACAGGAGATTTCTGTCACTTTAAATGCTTTAATATTATAAAATTTAATGCTGACTGACTGAATTATTATTTCTCTGCTTTCTGCCTACATATTTTTATGATCACATTCACGAGTGTGAGTGTAGCACAGATTACATATTTTTACAGTAATATTATCATAAAATGCTTTCTTGTTCTTGTTAGCACATACTATTTATTATTGGTCAACGGAATATTAATTTAATAACAAATACTACCAAATGACTGAATTGAATAAATTTTATGAAATGAAATGACTACCAATCATTGTACATCCGATTTGTTCATACTCATATATTCGGTATATTATTACATGCAAATAAATATCACTGTAAACATTATAAAAGGATAATAAAATCTGTTAATTGTAAATTGAATTCATCCCTACAAAGGATATTTTAAATAAATGTTTAACTCAAACGAGCTTAAGCTAAAATTGCTGCCATAAAATAATATTACTATAAATATTTACTACTTTAACTTTTAATGTTTTAAGGTGTGCACATACTAATTTCTGTAATGTGTGATATGATTTACAGCATATAAATTTCTCACAAAGTTTCTAATTTTCACAATTAAAGTGTCTGTGCTGCAAAAAGGAGGGATAAGTAACAATAAGTAAACTTTAAATGATTAAATAACGTTAAAAATGTACTTCCAGAAACAAACTAAAATTATTATAAAAATTATCAGAAATAAACTAACAAATGGAATTATTACATGTTAAATACTGGTGTATTAGTATAGATACATCTTTTTCACGCTTGTAATATATATAAACTTATGATTAAGACAGGTAAGATTCAAATTTCAGTATATATAGTAAAGCCATAGATATAGTGTGTTTACTACATGGGCTTAAATTATCTCAGCAAATTATTTCATTACCAACAAATTATGTTTGAATTATATACCTGGAAGCTATTTAACACCTCGGTATTCAAGTGTAAAAATATTATATAAATATACAATATTTTCACCCTTGAATACTATCTTGAGTTAAATAGCTTTCAGGTATATAATATAAACATAATTGCCCCCCGAAGCGGTAATAAAATAATCAGCTAAAATAATTTAAGCCCACCAATCTTCTGCTTTATTTTTTTTTTGTAATAATATGTAGTACTATAGATAAAATTCTCCAGCATTCATCATTATTTAATTATCTGAAAAAAAAACTTCAGTTTATGACGTTCAACTTTTTTACTTTACTAACTTATCTTGCCTCTATGTCCTAATTTTTATTTTACTACAAAGTCGCTTGTGTTACCGCCTCACTGCCTATGAATATCTAGATAGTAGATAGATTTAGAATGGCAAACAAACTATTTTACGCAATCGTTCTTAATGCCGCTCTCCCCAATAAATGCTGTTTACAAGTTCTAACAGCTTTTCACTTGTTACTTTATCATTCCAGTTAATTCATTTTAAACACTTCTATTCTTTGTTTTGCTTCCTATTCTATAAACCTTTCAGAAGAAGGACCTTCTTGACGGAATCGGTAAAACCTTGACCACAACATAGATTTAAGAACACATGCCAATGTCAAAGAATCGGACCACCGTGCTAACCCTGAAGGTAAGACTACCAGCCTTCTTCCAGACGTCATCCCAACCTTCTGTACATTGTTTTTAACTCGGCTATCTAAAAAGATTAGAGTTAAAGAGCATCCACATAGCGCGGCTTTTTCACGGTCAGTGCAATCCGCCTGACTCTCTGAGCTGAGACGTCCACACAGCATCGCTAATCTGAAGACCACCAAGAGAAAAAAATCTTGGGACAATATTGTGGCAACAATGCACATTGCACAGCTGTTACAAATGCTATAAATGCTGCTTATCCCACTTTTAAAATTTCTTCTATTACTGCTCATAGGGCTAGAATTGTATAAAGAAACACGAGATTTCTTTATTCTTCTTAAATTCGAATTAGATTTCGGTCATAGCTTTGTCTTTACTTCTGTAATTTCTGTTTTTCGCGTATCTGTTATTGCATTGCTTCTTGCTCTTACGTACCGAAAATTAATTTTTCTTTTTCCTATTCTCATTTCATCCTCAATTTAACGTTTGTTTACTTTTATTTTGTTAATCTACATTCCCCTATAAATTAATTCATTTTAATGAATAGTAAACATTTGAAATCATTGATGTCCCTAGATATAATGAATAATTTTTGCTTTATTTTTCAGGATTCAACACGTTATTATTTTTAACATTTATTATCAATTTGGATAGTGCATACCAAAGCTAAAGCTCTATTCATATGTCTAATTTATCATATAAATCTATATCGATTGCACGTGAAATAAAAACTATTATAAAATATATTTTAAAACTGATATTTATATTATTAAAGTAAATGCGAAAACAATTTTACTATTCTCAGTGATGCGTCGATAGAAAAGCCGTGTACGGTAAATTTAATTAGCATAATTAATAATTAAAATTTTAATTGCCAAGATACCAATGCACGATAGGCTTAGCTATTAATTCCTGAAAATTCAATCAACTTTTTTTCAACCATCAAGTATGTAATATGCCATAAAATTGTTATTAATTACTCGAAGAATTAATAAATATATGAATTTTGTTTGCAAATTTCTTTGGTTTTAATTTTCATTTTGCACCAGGAAACAAATTGACATTGTATGAAGATATAATCAAATTCAGTATTTTTTTTTTAATTAAAAATATTAAAACCATAAAAATGAAACTTGAAATTATTATTACCGATTCTGACAAATAAAATTGATAATTCATAATTATTACAATTTAGTCAATATTGATAAAAACTAATTAAAACTCAAACTATTATTTTTATTGTTTAATTAATTTGATTGCAATGATTTTTATTTGAAATAAAGTCTCAATATAACGAAACGTTCAAACAACGCGTTGGTATAACTAAATGCATCAAGTGCCGCCACCTATTAGCAAATATGCTAACTGTTTAAAATAATCTCGTCCTATAGAGTTTAGCGTTGACTAGCGAAAGAAAGAAAAATAACGTGCAATGAACGAGTGCAAGAGTGACAGTATAAGCATGTATACTAAGTTGCCTAATACAGTGGCCAAGCTAATTAATGTATAGTAACCAGGTATAATAGGCAACTTAGTATACACAAAACTTAGTAGGCTTGTTTGCCACATATTTATTTTGTAGTTCTCACCTATGTTATTACATAGGCCACATAACATACACGCTCGTAAAATAAAATGCTATACCGCTTGCCGAAACCATAAAAAGAATGCGCCGCCTCCATATAAATAGAAGTTGGTAAAAACCGCACGCATATCCGTTAATTAAATATTGTTAACAATTGTAGCGTGAAGCGTAACGTTCATAACACGTGCAATATTAGCTGGCGTATGGCTCAATGCGTAAATACAGACACATTTCGCATAAAGAAAACGGACGCGCGTCCCATTTATGATTTCCATTATTTATAAAGAGAAAACTTAATGTCTATAATATTATAACATCAACGAACTTATTTAAAAATAAAATTGACGTTTTTGTACCTTATTGAACTTACCCAACCTGGTTCGAGAAAACAGAAGATCCTTTCGAGTATTAGAGGTGAAATACGGTAATATTATCAATGTTTGTTGCTGAATAAATCTACAAATAATTTAGAGCACAGTATAAGACATTTCAAAACTCATATATGAACCTGCATTTTATGTCGACCAAAACGGTAAAGATTAGAATTGTATGCTAAGCTAAATTCATTTGATTGAAGTTGGCGAGTAACTAAATACAAGTAAAGAAAGCAATTGTTCACTCGCACCGTTTCTTCTTACGTTATTTCAAGTTGCGAAGAAAACTTTCCCGTCATCAGCAGTAGTCTTGGCTTTTGAGTCCAAGTTTGAGTTGCTTATGTCAAAAACTTCTGCTCTATAGGCGCTAGAAATAAAGACGTAGATGAGTTATAAATCCCAGGTTACACCTGTTCCCACATCCCGGACGCTACTCCCACTCCTTTGTGCCTCCACCGGAAGAACGATTCGGTTTTGAGGAGAGCTTAAACATGAATACAGGAATTAGGTGAACACTTCAAACAATTATTACTGTTTGTACAATTTATCTAAGTGAATCTACACAGATAATTTTTTACAGTGGTGCCAGTATTTATCTGAATAAACTGGAACTAAAGTGTTTCAAACTGTTTTTGGCTGTTCTGAGCTATTTCAGTTCAAATTAATGTTTCAATATAATTACTTTTTCAGTTAAAAATGCACCAAAGTGTTCGAAGCTGTCCCTGAATGTAGTCATTTCCAATTAATATTAATTGTTTAATTCAATTTGAATTGTTTTCAAGTCATCTAAGCTCCTCCTGAATGTAATGAAGAATTTACGGTTAATATTGATCTGTTCTAGTGAAATTTGAGTTGCTTTAAAGTGTTCCCAGTTGCATCCTATCTGCATCTCCTTTGCATTCTAATTTAAGTTGCTCCCAATTGTTCTGTTACATCTAAACTATTGTCAAGTGTATCCAAATCTGATGAGCTATTTCCAATTAGTTTTAAACTTTCGGAATTGTTCTAAATCTGTTCCCAACTGCACCTCAAGTGTTCCAAACTGTTCTGATGCGTAGCTAGGACTTTTGAGCATTTTTTTCAGTTGCAAGTGCCGATATTTCAGGGCTTGAATATGTACCTAAAAACACAAATATATACTATCGCATCCGTTAATTGAGCAAATGGCCCGCTTAGATACCGCAAAACATTGAGAGGAACTTCATAAGAAAATTTAGTCTTCACTTGGTAAATACTGTTAAATACATTTTATTGCATTTAGTTACATTTTCTATTTAGATTGGTGGGAAAAATCAGTACATATATTTATTTATATCTTTTATAATCTACAATCACTTTGAATAGGTTTCATTTTATTATATCCTTTAATATTCTCTCTAAAATAAATGAAATCGAAATGAATTGGCATAAATAAACAGGGAAGAAAAAATATTGGTTCTTTTTTAAATCTACCGATTCTCAGTCGTAAGACAGCAGACAGCAGTCCTGTCAATTAATTAAAGTGATATTACAAACATGTAAAATACCTAAATACTATTTCTACACATATATTAACAGATAATAATTGAAACAAATTAAGCATCACTTAATTCACTTAATTTACTTCAATCTATGAAGGAGGGGGGGGGGGGGAAGGGAGAGATTTAATTATGATTAATTTTTGTTTTTGTTAAATTTTCAATAAAATTAATATAAAATAAATGCAATCGGAATTAGAATCAACATCATTTCACAAGGTTATCACGACAATATCTATCTATCTATCTATCTAGATATCGTAAATCAAATAAATAGGAAGCACAAATGAATTATCATCGTTTGTAATCATTTTTAAATCAAATAATTTAATTTAATTTAATTTAAGTAAAAAACAATGCATAATATTTTTGTTTTAAATAAAGCAAATTAAAAAAATTAAATTTTAGGAATTAATTTAGGAAAAATTGCTAAAATCGGTTTTCAATTTAATTGAAGGTGCTTGTGCTGAAATTGGTTTGTTAAGGTTTGATTCAACTTTCATTTTTTGATTTGATTGTTGATTGCATCTTACAGCATTCTCCAATTGAACTCTCAAATCAGTTGCTTGGCTCATTAACTTCTTAAATTCCTGAAAAAAACAATTTTATTTGTAGTTTTAGAAAATTCTACAGTATAAACTGTACACTACTTACATAAGCCATTTACAAGCACAATATTAATTGAGACTTATAGCAAAAATGATAAATCATAACAATTTACAACAAAGCAATCTACAATATATAATATGAGATATCATCAGTATAAAATATCTCATATGCAAAAGATCATAACAAGCAGCAATATATAATAGTTCACCTGTGGATATTTCGGTCCAATTTTCATAAGCCATTGCAGACTAACTTCATGTAATTTCATGGCATATTTATTTGATGAACGTAAGGCTTGTCCTTCCAACAAATAGCTAATCAGAATAGGAACCAATAGCGTCAACATCTGGATACCTAAATTAAAACCCAATATTAGATCAACATTAATATACATTAATAAACACTCTACCTTGTAGTATATCTCCTATTTAATTGTTAGCAAAACAAAAATTGATTAATTATGTTTAAATTAAATCAATCCGTTCAACTACATATTATAAAAACTAAATACAATATTTTTGTTTTGTTTTTCTAACTGTTATTATCAATTATTAAATACTTACGATTTTGAGGTTCTGCTAGACCAATTAATGCTTCCACAGTTACAATAGTTTCAATAGTAACCGACAATTCACCATCACTGAAGATATTTCGAGCTGACTCAGTATACAAAAACTCAACAAGTCTTGGAGCCAAAGCATGTATGTAAGGAGTAGCAACTGATCTATCCGTGTGAGAAAATATTGATTTTAATGTTTGCACACATGTTAATCGAACCTAAAACAAAAAGAAACTTAAAATTGGAATACAACCATTGCATCTAAATAAATTACGTACGGTAGTATTGGGACTTTGTAAACATTGCCGAAAATGATTGATGCAAGGATATTGTAAATTAGGTGCTGAAACAACTTTGGCCGGTGCATGTAATACAAAAACAGCTATTGCCAACATCATAGTAACCTCATCCAATTTAGTTTCTTCAATACCTGTTTTAGCTAGATCAATAACTTTAGCCAAAGCACTTTGCAATAACTTTTGCCATTCATCAGTGCTTCTTTCATCATTACAATATCGATCGGTTGCCAAATTCTTTAAACAATGTAATGCTGATTGTACAGCAACATTATTAGCTAAAATAGTAACATCGTTAATATTCTTAGTAGCCATTTCTTTAATAACTCCTGTTGTTAAATATAAAATAGTTGGAAGTACAGATATGGCTCCTTTAGGTGAGCAAAGTTTATGTAAATTTTCCATACTGGTTAAAGCAGCTGCAATTAATCTGCTGGAATCTTCTTGTTGTACTGATCTTATGGAAGTAACTATAGTTGAACCAGGTGTTGGGTTTAATGAAGGTAATTGTCTGACAATTAAACATAAACATACTTCCAAAACAGCAAACACCAATGATTTTCCAAGAAGTATTTCACCAATTTCACCACCCTCTCCCAATAAATCAGCTTCTAAACTGACACCACCACTATTATGTTTCTTTTTTGAATCTTCCAATTGTTCCTGAGCAGCTCGAATTACTTGTTTCAAAACCTCCATACATAATAACTGAGCATTATGGTTATCCCTTGTTAATAACAATCGGTGTAACACGTTACATAATTCAATACTCAATGAACGATCAATCATTATCATTTCACGCGCCCAATTCGAATCAAGCAATGTATATAAGGCTTGTAAACAAGTTATAATGCTTTCTAAAGGTTCTGTAGATCTAGGACTGCACAATGCTTCCATACAGATACCAAAAAGAAGATGGAATTTATCATTACCAATATCAGAATTTGGATTGTTATTGTTACTATTATCATTGCTAACTTGGTTTGTGTTTTGTATTTTTTCAAAACCACCTGCTTTTAACCATAATCCTGCAGCATGGAGTATAGGAGGCCACGATGCTGCATAATGAGGTCGCGACGATTCCATCGTATCGTTAGTATAAAAAGCACCGCCATCATGCGGTAATTGACTTGCAAATTCAGCCGGTAATGATAATAAAGCGTGATCCTTTAATGCAGCCAACCAATGTTGTGATAAACTAACAAGCTCTGGTTGTACTAATGTTAACAAACTTTCTCCTTTATATTCAAAATCACTGAATTCATCATCGTTGCAGGTAGTGTTGGTATTATTGACATCAATAGAGGCCGGGAGGGAGCCATTTTCGTTCATAGCAACTATATATACTTCAGCCCAAGCTTTAAGTATAGCTAACTTTTCTAAAGTTGCCAAACTTTCGTTGTATAATTGCGTTGTATTCGTTTTAATCTGTAATTTACCCAAAGAGGATACTAATAGTTGATGCACTCTTCTTAAATCATTCAAATTTCTAGCAACACTTGATCCAATCCATGTTGAACATACTTCACAAGCGGCTGCTGTTACATGAGATGAAGTTTCTGGAGAAAATGCTGGTCTCAATGCAGCACCAACCTAAAAGAAAATCATCAGTATTAGGAACATTAGATCAAGTTAAGCCAAATAATATTTATTTTAGTTTCCAGGGCCTTGGATTGGTTGCGGTAGTCCTAATAGTAGATCCCCCATATCTCCAGACCCGTTAGCACTAAATTATTGTTTATAGGGCTGGTTCAAAGATAAAGTGTACAAAGTAAAAGTGAACACTCGGGATGCACTAATTCAACATATTAGAAATGTTGGTGCTAATCTTAATCAAAGACATAACTCAATCAGGAGAGCAACAGGCGTCCTTTGTAGACAAAGCAAAAAATGCTAGAGGTAAATGAAGGTTATGATTACCAAAACGTTAATAAAACAAAAATATTTATTTTTAATTACCCTATAACTTAGAAACAAATAAAAATCGGAACATTTGAGTTTTTTACATTGTTTTCATCTGGACAATAGTCTTGGAGTTTGGTCAGTTCCTCCCGACTCACCCTGTATAATCAATTATTACAATACGCGTTAAATATTGAAATCCCGTTTTTTAATAAGCTCCATGGCAATTCATATTTCAATCTATTGGTATGCGATTAGATCCAAATTTTTATCCCCAATAACTTATTTTTTAATCTATAATATTTCTATAAATTATTCATAATATTATTACTCAAAAAATTAAGTGTACATATATAGCATATAAGTTAACAGCTGAATATGTAGAGAATTTTATTTATTAAATCGTTTAAATGTTGTTTTGAAACCTATAGCTAAAATATTGCACTTAATTACTCATTTAAATTATATGAAAACAATAAAATTATTTCAGCTGATGTGTGCTTCATTTATCATTCATTATTTTCTTATTTTAATCAAATTGTTTTACAAATAGTACAGTTATTTCATTCATAGCATGACTAGAATTTACATTAACAGAAATATTAGGTATTTATGTATCTGACTATTGCACAATTTTACCTTAATTAGAAATATTAGGATTTGTTTTGTCATGATCAAATGCCATTAAATTTATCATTGTTAAAAATATAAACAACTTTGTTGTGTCTCTTAAAGCACAAAATCATTGATTATCATATCTTATATCTCGGTAAAAAAATATGTTAATATAAACATTTTGATATGAAATATTGAATAGCCTTTTGTAAAAATAAATATCATATATCCTGTAGACGTGATTCTTATGACTCATGTCAGTCATATCAGTATTTATAATTATATAATAAAACAATAAGGCAATGAAATTTTTCATTCTCTACTAATCAGTTGCTGCAGTAACATATAATAATTTAAAAAGTATTAGTTTGAAAGTGTGAAATTATTCAATTTAATTATGGATGCACTAAATCAATTGTTAATATCCTCAGTGACTCAAGGATTCCAAAATGAAGTTCAAAAATTAATACGCAACAGAGGAGTTAGTCCAAATGCAATCACAAAGAACAATACAAGCGTGCTACAAATTGCTATAATGAACGATCTGCCATCTATTGCAGTATTTCTAATCGAAGAAGGTGCTTATATAGAATACCAAAATAATAAAGGAGAGACACCACTGCATTTAGCAGTTAAAGGAGATTTAAGAGAGTTAGTTAACTACTTGATACTACGAGGATGCAATATTGAAACCAGAAACAATTGTGGAGATACAGCACTCATCATCGCAGTGTATAAAAATTTGAGTTGGATGATTGATAGATTAATATTGAAAGAAGCTTCTGTTACTGCACAGAATAACAGGGGGTTTACCGCTGTTCATTATGCATGTAGAAATGGAAATACTGAAGTCGCATGCAAGTTAATTACAAAAGGTGCCGATGTCAACAAGGAGAATCAATTTAAATTCAAACCAATTCATTTAGCCGCTGTTGCAGGAAGCTTGAAAATGATAGAAATGTTACTAAAATTTAATGCTGATATAAATGCTGTTAATTGTAATGGAGACACTCCTTTACATTTACTTGTTAGGTATGTAATAGATTCGAAGATTGATCATATTTTGTCAATTGTGTATTTACTTCATTCTGGTGCTCAAATAAATATAGAAAACTCAATGGGGCAAACTGTAATGGACATAGCTACTGATAAGAATCATTTGTTTTTGGTTAATATATTTAATCATTGTATTAACCATTCTGATATTACTCATTAATATTAATGTTTGCAATTCAAAATAATTTTGTTTAGTTTTTAACTGGTAAAATTAATGTTAAATTGGTATTATTTTTAAGATTTATGTTATATTCATGAGAGTCTGCAATGTGGAAGACGCTGAGTGTGCCCTTTTTTAATATTTTGCGGTAATATTAATAATAATTATAATAATATTATAGCTTTAGTATTTTATCTTTTAATAAATAACTTCTGTAAATTTTATGTTTTATTTTTTATATGCAAGTATAGAAACTAGAAACCAAATTACAAAGCAAAGAAGTAAGTAAAGAAGGTAAGTAATATTTTTAGATATTTATTGTCCGCATATCTTTATCAACCCACAATCTGAAAAGTGTATTTAAGTAAAATTTCACAATACTTGTTTCATATTTTTTACATAAACAATGTCCTGAACAATGGTTTGTTTTTGAGAAAATGATTAATATAAATAATTAGCTGTAGAATTAGAAATTATTTTCTTATGTTTTTAGAAATACAGTAAAGCTCCGCTAATCTGGATCAATTAAAACATGGCTTGATTCGAATTATTGAATAATCCGGATTACTGGAACAATAATAAAATAAGTAATAAAGCTTTTATTATAATGACAATAGAACAAATTTTCAAGAAAAAATTAAACCTTTTAAGAAAAACTCCGATATTTTAGTCTGGCGAATGCAACCTTACTTAACCTCCATTGCGCAACTTTTGTATAATTTCTTGTTTTTAGACTAAAGTTAATATTTAGTGTAGCCGTTTTGGTGCTATGTTAAAATAAACTAAAAATTCTGGAATTTCCTTTTATATAGGTAGAGAAACCATGGTCGGTCCGCCGATCCGGATTAAATCGGTTCGGATTACAAGGTACATAATGTAAAAGTTATGTTTTTTAATTTTGTTTAAACTACAAGGACATCCGGTTTAAAGCAATTCGGATTAGAGGAGTTTTACTGTATTAATTTGCTTTAAAAACCTTATAAGTAAATCTACTAAAATTAAGAAGCACAGTTTTAACAAGTATTAATATACAGGATCTTACAAAAATAATAATAATAACTTTAGTTTCCGAGATACAGAGTCTTCCGAGTTTCAAAACAAATAATTGATTTTTTAGTCCTTGTGTAATGCAATGTTTGTAAAGTTCGACTAATAATGTGCAAACTGATTTGATCATAACAACATTTTAATTTTATTTGTCATTGTAACAACAGAAAAACGCAAAAAAACTATAATTATTAGAATAATATACCGGGTGATCCATTAGTTAACAGATTGACTGCCGTGTGTATAGATATTATGCACATTAGAGTCCCTGTGATCGCCATGTATATATTCTACGCAAGATTACAACGTATTTAAATAGCCTGGATTTTTATTTTTTTGAAATCCATCACATTTTTTTAATTCAAGATTTAAGGAATATTTATAACTTAGATACACTTGAGATTAATTCAGATGTAGCCAAAAACTGAAATTAGAATGCAGCTAAAAATAGTTAAGGTTCAACTGAGAACACTTTAAATCAATTTAAATATCACTAACACTATACAGCTTAGGTGTAGTTGTTAAGAATTTAGGTGCAACTAAGAACTCCTAGGAACAACTCATAATGCATAGTAATACTTTAGTAAATTTAAAAATAACTTAGGTACAGTTTAAATACATTTTGAAACAGCTTCAGATGCAACTAGAAACACTTGAGAAACACATAAATTATATTGAAAATTATAAGCAGTTATATAAATTTACAAAACTTATCCGTGTTGCAATAAATGTAATAAAACAAGACGCAATTTTCTCAATTTTGTTTGTCACTCTGGCTTTGGTGGTTTAACAATGGATCAGGGTCATCCATAGTTAAACCGGCTTACAGGGTGTATGTACTTTAAATAAATAAAGTTTTTTTAGGATTCACATTGGAAATGAGACTATATTATGCCTCACCCTGTATATGCAAAAGATTAAAATTAGAAACTATCAGTAATAAGATAGCCACTTTATCCTATCTCTGTGAGAGGTAAGCTTGGTCTTAGATCGCAATTCCAGAACAGACATAAAATCTCCGTGTTTATAAGATTATCAGATTATAATAAATGTATTAAAGCAATATTCATTTTTCTCAATTTTTTCTTTTCACTCTAGCTCAGAAGAGGCAGATTCACTTATAGAAATAAACTTATAGACCACCCTGTATAATACATTATTAACTCTATTGTTTAACACTTTCTTTGTTTTAATCAGGGGTGTGGAGTAGTTACAAAATTGTAGCAATTCTGACTCCTTAATTTTTTTTGTTTAGACTCCGACCCCAACTCAATATCCTAAAATTGTGCAAAATACTGCGTGGGCTGCTACTGTATTGCCACCAACACAAGTAAATTTTTTAAATGATTTATTTATTTTATTTTTTGTAAAAATTTCCTTATTAAAAGCTTTATTAATATGTATAATTTTTTTGTTACTATTTCTTAATTTTTGTATTGTTAAGGAGCCGGAGTCGGATTAGTTTCAGTCGACTCAGACTCCTCAAATATTGGCAGATTCCACGACTCCAGACTCCGACTCCACACCACTGGTTTTAATATCCCGCCTAAATGTAACAAGTATTAAATAGCTTTTTATCAATAAATGTACTGTAAACACCCTGTATATTGAATCAAATCGACTAAGACAGATCAATAAAAAATCTTTATATTTTTGGACTAATAATATTTAATTTTTGTAACACCATCTAAATTATAACTAATGTAAATTATAAATATTTTTTTTTTCAAATTAAGAGTAATACCAAACCTGATTAAGAAACAATAACAGTTCATATAAGTTCACATTATTTTTGTTGCGACTTTTGTGGTTCTTATAACCCATTAAAATTTTATCTGAAATATTTACTGCTTTCAAAACATGATGATGTCATTTCCCATTGTGTTTGAATCATTAATGCATTGCAGTAAGATTAATCCAGCATTTGAATATTTATTAGTGCAGTTGTATTAGATTGATTCTAGAAGTATAAGTGCAATAAATATGGAATTAACAAAGCTATTGTTTGAAGCTGTGATTAATGGAAGTGAAAATATGGTTAATTTTGTTATAGAAAATGGAGCAAATGTTAATGCAGTATCTGAAAACAGGAGTTTACTGCATATTGCAGTGTTAAAGAAAAAACAAAATATTGCCAAGATATTAATCAACAATGGGGCTGATTTGGAACGCAGAAATAAACACGGAGAAACACCATTGCAATTAGCAGTGGGATCTGATATGTTAAATCTTGTTGATTTTATGATTCAACAAGGATCCAATATCAATACCAGAAATAATAATGGGGATACTCCTCTCCATAAAGCAGTATTTGTTGATAGTGTGAACTGGATGGTGGATATGTTATTATTGGAAAATGTTGATATTAATGCACAGAATATATCCGGAATGACTGCTTTACACAACGCTTGTCTCAACAAAAATACTGAAGTAATATACCAACTTATTATAAGAGGGGCAGATGTCAATATAACAAACAGTTGTAATTTCAAACCGTTACATTTAGCTGCAGCTAATGGGAGCTATGATATTATTTTATTATTAATACGATTTGGAGCTCACATAAATGAAACTAATTATAATGGAGATACCCCACTACACTTGTTGGTAAAGTATTTTGATCAATCAATGCTTGAATATGCTTTGTCAATTGAGTACTTACTTAACGCTAAAGCAGTTATAAATATAAAAAATAATATGGGTTATACTGCTATAGAACTCGCTACCGAGCTAAATAATTTGTTTTTGATTGATATTTTTAACCAATATTTTGATTATTTAAATAATCATTAATATTTAGTTTATGTTATATGCTGAAACTCAAACACATAAATTATATTATCATTTTATGTATCTATTATTTTTACTTGTATTTTAGCGTCGACTACTAAGGTCATTAGCTAATATCTATTATTATTATTAATATTATCATTATTTTTATTTTGTGTTTTGTTATGTTTGTTTGACCATTTACCATGTACGTATTATGCTTAGTGTTACTGTAATAAATGATATTATTTATGTTATGTATATGTTATGTTTAAATAAAACTGCTTAAAATAAAAGTTTTTATATTGTTGTGACTGTGACAAATTCAACAAAAGTTTAAAAATATTTTTCCAATCAAATCAAAATTTTTCTAATAAGAAAATATTAGTTACCTGTGCTTGAAATTGTTCAAGTAATAAATGTCCTGGAAATTCAGGTTCAGGAACTTTAGCAAATTTTTCAATAACTTCCTGCAATGTCTTCAAACCTTCTAATCTCAAAGGATCTGAATCACTAGTAGCAGCCATAAAAGCCATTCTAATTAGATCAGAAAGATGAAGCACTAGAAAATCATTCTTGCCACCACGATTAGCTTGCATTTCTTTAGCTTGTACTAAATCAAAATGACAATTTGAACCATTTTCACAAGTTGCTATAATCTTCCGAACACATTCAGCAGCAAACACTCTAGTCGGCCATCTTGGTTGAACTGCAGGATGAGTACTAGAATCTTCTTCTGCATGGAATTCAGCTTGATCATCATCAGCTTCATTTTCATCATCATTTTCATTCGCTTCAGTCGTATTCATGCTTTGTTGCTCTTCACCATACGCACTATCTATAACCAAATTATTATATTAACAAAAATTATTAATACAATAAACCAAATTTACCTGTAGCAACTGTTAATACATCCTTACATAACCCAAGCCATTGCGATAAATTGTCAGCTGCTAACATTTGTAACATGCTTGTTAATGTATCATGGATATCTTTAATTAAAGCAGGATCAGTTTCAGAATCTAACATGCTAAATAAAACTCCTGGTAAACCGGTATCGGTAATTACTAAACCTTCAACTGTATTATTGTCACGACTTTCGCTAGCTAATGTCATGGCATGCTCGCATACTTCTTTTGCTTCTCTTTGCGCCAACTGTCTCAGACAAGATATTGCAGCTTTCCTTAATAACAGATGATTACTGGATAACGTTCTCTAATAATTAAAACATATTATATATAAACCATCCAAAAACCAATCAAAAACACTTACACATAGAGTAGGTACCAAAGATGATAAATTCACATGTCTTGGTGCAAACAGATGCAATTGTTGCAAACATCCAGTAGCTTCAGCTTGAACTAAAGGATCCTGATGATCTTGCATTATAGCACAAGCACATAAGAATGATGATCGAGCCATACAAATACTATTAGTATTTCCTTGTAGTTCTGGTCCAATTGTAGTAATCAAAGCTGATAATACTTTTCCTATACATTGATGAACATCAATGTACGATTGTGGAACATTTAGAAGTAATTTAAGTGCTAATGATAGAGTCGGTTCTACATATCCTCTAAACATTGGACCTCCAGAATCAGCAATTAATGCTAAAGCATGTAATGACCATACTTGTACAACTGGGGAAGTTTGATCTTGTGCTAATGCTAACAAAATTGAAACACTTGTATTTAAATGTTGGCTGGAACCCATTCCACCAACATATCTATGCAAACAACCTAAAGCCAATGAATGTCCGGTTCTGCTTGCTACATCTCTGGCTGATTTTAATCTATCAAAACTGGTTTGTGCTAATTCTGCTGTAAATCTAGAATCTGAGACAACTTGTGCCATTCTACCAACTGCTTCACCGGTAGCACAGCGTAAAATTGGATTTGGTGAAGTTAACGCACCAATTATCAAATTTGTCGCTGCTTTCTTTACATCTTCCTGACCAAAACTCATCTTTGCTTCTGTAAGACCTTTCAATCCACTTAATAAAGCTGTAAACACATTCATCTGAACGGCTTCTTGCCTTGAACTTTTTGCATGTTTTATGCATTCGGTGAAATGTTCCAACATTTGTAATCGGTGTTTGTTGGCCACTCTTGGAAAGATTTGTCCAAAAAGTAATACTGACAAATCAATAACTGCTACACCCAACGGTAATGGTCCAGGAATTTGTTCCCCCTAGTAAATTAAATAATTAAATCAATCAAATTAATTGAAATAAATTACTTACTGTTAATAATTGTCGGTATAAACAGCAAGGATCATGTTCCAATGCACCAGATCCTGCAGCACTATTCGGTTGCAACTGAAATCATATATAATTGATCAATATACATTAATGATTTGTAGATTACAAGCCCAACACTACAAAATGTACAATTAATTGAAACATTGAGAAGAAATTAACATTAATGTTAGTACAATCTACTCTTCATATTTGATTGAGTAAATGAGATCATAATTGTCTAAACTTAATAATATAATTAATATAATTTGTTAGTACCTGAACATACAGTGTTACAAAAAAGTTATCCTAAAAAACAGCATTCTTTGTCCAAAATTATAAAAGATGTTGTCCTATCAGCATTCATGGCCAGATGCAGGATGTTTTATATTATAACTTGACCAAACCTGTAGGTAACTTTTATCAATAAAGAGGCATTACTTGCTATAATGATACTAAAACCAGTGGCGGAAGCACAACAAAAACTTAAAATATTATCATAGGGAAAAGATAGTATTTCCTTACACCTTTTCTTAGTCGACGATCGTATTCTTCCGTGCTTATGGGGCTTGCGTGATCCAATAAACCTTCAATACGTAACCGGTGATTCTGGGAGAGAGCGGATATTTGGAAGAGCTACCCGCGTGTGGAACTTTGTAGCTGAGTCACCCAACGCGTTTCTAGGGCCTGACAATACTTTCCTTTTGTCCGACATGGTGAGTCCTTGGTAGTGGCCGGGTGTGCAACAAGCTGCATATTTAATGGTTTTTCTATATAGTACCCGTTCGTGTAACCCACTTCCAAAGACCATACTTCTCTGGTAAATAAATTCTCACAAACCCCCAAAAAAAACCACTCTTTACTGAGTGCGTGCTTTGATACCTGCGGGTGGCTTAAAAAGATGTTCCCGCCCGTGTTTGTCATTAATGGCGTTTTCAGCTGTCACTCTGTGCGCACGGGGGTGAACTCGGTACACATTTTTGTGTTCAGCTAACAACGCTTTTCAGAACCATTGTAGGATAGAAGGATATGTAAAGGCAAAGTTAATATTGCTCTTACGTCAAAACACCATAAGAAATTGGATGTTAGTCCCTCCAGCTGCTTTTCTGCAGCTAGCAAACATAGGATAAATGACAAACAGTGGCAAATTTATGCACAAACGGATGAAGAGCCTCCTAGGGCCCCGCATGTTCAGGGTGATAATAAAATAGTAATATTACACAATTTTTGGAAAGTTTCTAAAATTTGAAAAGGTCTCAAGCCTTCTACATGCTAAATCCGTCACTGCACATGTTATATGAGAGAGATATGAAAAATTCTGCACATTTCTTAACCGTTTTATTTTAGCCTAACTCAGTTTTGTAACACCCTGTATATTTATGAATATACGTTTATTAAACAGCCCAGATGTGCATAAAAGCTTGCCCACTGTTCCATATTACAGTAAATCTACGCCCATTTATTGTAAAATAAAAAGCACAATTTTGGCAATGTTCCTACTCAATGTTTCAATTGTAAGTTTGATGTATGATGCAATGGTTTTGTAAACAATGCAAAAAAAACCTATGAAACAAAAATAATAATAATAAAGAACAAAATAATAATAAGGCGGGCACAACTTAGAGGTCACTCACATGTTCACCATCGGCCCTGCGATTAGGTTCCATCTAAGAAAACGTTGTTTTTATAGATTTGTTAAAGTTATTATTTCAATTTGACAGCAAATTAAGAAAATTTACGTACTTGATCCTCAATGGTCCTATGATCAGTTTCTTGAAGCCAGGTACCCAAAATAACAGAATCATCTGCATGACATACTGTTCTTAATTGTGACGTTGTAGTGTTAGCAGGATTCTCAGTCAATGTAAATTCAGCAACCAACATTCGTAAAAGATGAGTATATGAACCTTAAAAATATAATTATAAACTTTACACTAATCCAACAAAGTAACCAAATTTACCTTCAAATGATTGAGGAGGAAGTAGAAGTAAGGTTTCATATAAGCGTAACCTAACCATAGCAGCAGGAGCTTTCAATTGTTGTCCATAGCTTTTTAATATATTGGAAATGCTAAAAAAATCAAAAATAAAATTGTAATTATAATTTAATAAATTATTTATGTAAATTGCATCTCCACTCAGTTTTGAGCTTACAATTTACATAAAACAATAACTAAATAAAACTTACTTTGAAAGCATAGCAAGAGCAGACTCAATTGGTGTAAGCAATCTTCGAATAATATCATCAGTAACCAATTCAGGACAATTCTGAATAAAGCTGTGCATTGCTGATAATGCCCCAGCACGTCCTTCAAGTGTAACTTGCCATGTAAATGCATCACCTCTTGCTTTCTCAGAATCTAATTCTTTGGAAGATCTAGGAAATGAGTTTCTCCAAAGTAATAACATCCTTGGTAATAAACCACGAACAACAGGTACACCCAATGTCATTATAGCACCAATCAATATCCATCCAGCTTGAGTTCGATTCAAAGATAACCGACTATTCTGACTTGCACTTCTTAATAATTCTTCAGCAGTATTGAATATAACTTTCCCTTTGGTATGAGGAACCCCTAATGGTGATAATCGAACACCACCTAATACCGCTGCTAAAGCTCCACTATACCCTGTAGTATTTAACATTTTAATAATGTAAATATTCTAGTATTAAATGTTGTTTACCTGAAATAGCTTCAGGAGATGTTCTACGATCTTCAATTCCATTAACACATCTATCAATTAAGGGAGTTATTTGGCTAGGAACAGCTACACAAATGCATCTAAGACACCAAGCAGCTGCTAGTCGGGCTGCTTGACAAGGATGTATCAAAACACCAGTGGTTGCATCAATTAAATCTTAAAAGTTATTATTAAAACAAAATCATTCCCAACATATTTCTAATATATATACTTAAAGATTGATCAGTAATCAAGTCATGTGCTGTTGTTCCCAAACTCAAAATCAAACTACCAATTTCTTGTAATGCACAAACTAGAAGATGTTGACTGAATAAAGTTTCCTGATTTAAATCTTTAGCATTTTCAGGATTAAAATCGATTGAATTCATTTCTTTTATTATAATCTGTGCTATTTCTTTGCAAGCAGATGTTTGTGCCTTCTCTCCAAGCATCTTTCCTAATATGCTTCTTAGTATAAAGTTGATACATTTTCTAGAGTAAACTGCATCAACATGAGAGGAAGCTGCTTTAGGATTTGCAACTAAATATAATACATGTCCAAGGAGAGTTTTTATATTTCGTTCTAACCAAACAGAACCCAAAATTTGTACAAATATTACATATGCCTTTAACAAAAACAGAACAGTAATATATGTCACCAATTAATCAATTAAGTTAACTTACATGAGTCACCCCTACTCTAACTTCCCTGTTAACTCCTGAACTACCCTTGATAATTTCTCCAGTGCCTTTCAAGAATCCGACACCACCTCTGAGGAATCCAGACATTAAAATACCTAAAGCCTCATCCAATGAAACCAATTTCAAACCCTTAGGAAGAGGACCTACAAAAATAATGTTTAAACTTGCAACAATTTCATATACAATGAATTACCTGTTGGATTAACTTTTGGACTTTGTTGTGTCATAGCTATAAGTGCTCCCAATAATTTAGCTACAGCACATCTCACTTCATAATTTGATCCATCAAAAGCTCTAAAGCATAATGTTGCTAAACTTTCTAATTCTGTGGTATAAAGGAAAACAGCATGATTCAGCATTTCTAATAAGCAACGAGTGGCTGCTGAACGAACAGCCATTACACGATCAATTAAGCAATGTCTTGCTGCTTTGTAAATGTCTTTGTGAACATTTGATATTGCACTTCCCATCCCAGCACATACCTAAAATTATTAATTATTAATTAACATATTTGTTTTCATCTGTCACTAATTATTACCTTTTCTAATGTAAGCATGATTTCTATTCGAGTTTGTGATTCTGCACTCCTCAAAGATCTAATTAGTATTTGCACAGTTTCTTCATAAGATCTTCCCATCATTCTGCCTAATTTCTCATACATTGTTCCAACACAACAGATTGCAGCTCTGGAAATTGTTGACTTAACATTATACTAATTCAATATATATTGTTATAATTGTACTTACAATCTTGTAGGTAAAAAGCTGGGAGAATCATCTTTGTTCTTTAAAATATCATTACATTTGTTTACAGTGTCGAATAATAAAAATGTATCCCCAACTGAGAATAGTGTTGCTAAACATCTGGCTATTAATCTTCTAGTTGGAGGGCCAGGTGACTCCTGTATGTGGTTCATTAATTGTTCGACAAGCTTTTTCTGACATCCTTTTATGTCGTTCTATAAAACAAAACATATTTTAGTCAAAAGTTTATTAAAAAAAAAAAATTACCTTCTGTGCTGCTACAAGAACTTTGTCTAAAAATCTAAGCCATTCAAAAATAAATATTGGTCGTTTTGGAGCTGGGATTTGCGCTAAAGCCTCTTCATTTAATGTTAAACTATGTGACATTTCCATGATTAAATAAAATTCTTTTCTGTAAATTAAAATATTTATAATCAATTAATTATCAATAATAATAATATAATTATTCAACTATAAATCTACATATTTAATTCTATAATAATTCAAATGATTTATTTAACAGCGCTAACTGCATATTCAGATAAATAGAGCGTTTGTTATCATGCTGTCACTGCTGTCAGTCCGGTCAGTCGTGTCACATGTGTATATTTGGTTGCCTACATAATTTCGTTATTTTGTATTTATTCAGTAACCTACTCACGACAGACCCGGCTCGAGGAGTTATTGGATGCAAACTAATAACTAAAAATACTTTTAGTCAATAAATCTATTTAAATTATCCAACAGTAATCTATAATAAATTTAAAAAATAGCACAAACGCTATTTTAATCCTTTGCAAATAACAAATTGGCGTCAACTTTATTAAATAATATTGTTTTTAGTTAAAGCTTGTCCTATAGAATTTGGCGTGTATGACAAGAGCAAAAGATGCATAAAACACGAATGAATAAATAAGAGCAATAGTGAAAACAACATATAAATGTTTAAAGTAGTTACTATATAAATTGATAAGTTTAGTGGTCCTTCATCCGGCCCCAAAGTGAAAAAAGTGTTCTTTTTTGTACCTTTGAGCTAGCTATGTATAATAAGTAATTTTTTTATTATTAGGCTGATTATCTTCATTAACGTAGCTATCTGTAAGCCAAGGTCTGCAATGCACAAACATACAGGACCCTCTCGACGTCTATTTTAAAACCTGGAGAGCCGGATTTAGCAAATTTGGCACGTCATAAACTGTCAGGCCAAGTTTTAGTACTTTTTAACAATATTTTTCATATTTTAAAGCTAGATTTAGCTATTTTTAAAATTTCATGAACAAATTTAGTTTAGGTCAAGTTTTAGTGCTTTCTGACAAATTCTTTAAAATTTCATAACCGGATTTTGCACTTTTTATCAGTTTATGCCAGATTTTGGTTGTTTCTAACAATATTTTTGACATTTCAAAGCTAGATTTTGCTATTTTTAAAATTTCAAAAAAACTTTTCACGTTTCAACAGTTTATAGCCGGCTTTTGGTGCTTTCTAATAATATTTTGATGTCTTAAGATCGGATTTTGCTATTTTTTACATTTTATGAATAAAATATTACTATTTTCAGTTTTATAGTTTTGGTACTTTTTGACAATATTTAAATTATGCGGTCAAATTTTACTAATTTTGACATTTGTGCTTTCTAACAATTTTCTAATACTTCATAGCCAAGTTTTGCTATTTTTAAGATTTAATAAAAATAGTTCACATTTCAACAGTTTATGGCTTTGGCTTTGTTATTTTTGACATTTTATAAATAAAATTTTGCACTTTTCAACCATTTTTTGAAGGAATTTAGTTCTTTTTAAAAATATTTTAATACTTTATGACTTGACTTTGTTATGTTTGACTAGTTTGTGAACGTATTTAAAAAGAATATATAGAACTGTGCAAACCTAAAAGTATGATAAGTAAAATGGCAAGCGCTTGCCAGCAAACGATGACATAGCGCAGTGGCGTTCAGTTCGCCCAATTGGCAGTAATGAGTCGTACTAAATTCAGTCATTGATTGTTCAGTACAATACGGAATATTTTGTTTTTCAAATTTAGTAACTAAAAAAGCAATTAAATTTATTTATTTTTAGGTTATATTTTGACAAATGAATTAATTATTTAACATAACGATTGCATTTTAATTTTAATAAAAAATAATGTATAAATAACTCATTTAATAAATCGTTTTTAAAACTTAAAAATGTCTTATAAAACTCGTTCTTTAATATACTATTTTACCATTTTAATCAACCTAATCGCAAATAATTAACTTAATGCACCTTTTATAAAAGAAATGCATTTTCTGCAGAAAGTTTTGGTTCATATTGTTTACTATTCGTTTTATTTATGTGAATTGAATACACATTTTTCTATTGTTATCCATGGCCATACATATCTTTCCAAGTATAAATGATATTTAGTGTTTCTGATATGTTTCTGTACGCAATATATCTAGTGGGAAGAGAGACAACAAAAAAACTGAAAAGGAGACAATTCCCGTGGGACAAGACATAAAGCAACTTCCAACTTATGATATGAAATAATGAGATAAAGAATTCCCGACATCATTTATTATTTACTTCACATATATGGAGCAACAATAATGAATTCAATCACATATGATTTGTAGGGTTTTATTGATTTGAATTTTAATTTTAACATTATTGATTAGAATTGAAAGAAAGTAAATGTCAGGAAATGTTCACGTGTAATTAGCGCAACTGTATCCGGCAACCGGCTTCATTTGATTAGCTTCTAATTTGCTTCATTGAATTGACAGACAAATACGCTGTAATGAGAATTCCATGTAAAATTATACGGCATTGAGGATGAAAATAATATGATGCACTTTGACATTTTGGGATTTTGCCAAACTTCCATCGTTAATAGAAACAAAACATAATTAACATTTCAAATTAAAATTATTAATTCATGTAACGTTTTATTATCGGCACATGTCTCCCTACAAAATTATCATTAAAAAAAATAGATTTATTTGAGGGAACAAACTTCGCAAAAAAAATGAAGATACCTTTGAGTTAGCTAGTTTAGAAAATTGAATGATGGTGGCCGTTACTATGTTCATTATAAAATAAATAAAACCAACTTTCGTAGTTTTAGTTTCAGCCTTTAAAAGACCACCAAACGTATGGCCTTGTAATGCCAAACCTTTGAGATTTTCATTGTAAAATATTGGCCACGATGTCCACGCCATATTCCAGAAAATATTACGATTTTATAAATGAAAATAATGATTACTTCATAGAAACTGATTGTAGTAGCAAAAATAAATGTTCATGTATTCTCAGTTATGTTCATCTATAATTTTAGTAATTTTGCTCTGATTAGAGATCAATAATTGGTTATTAATACGCTACATTTAATTGTCGTTTGGTTATTATTTACGGCAAAAATTTCTATCGATTTTGTAAAGTTCGTAGCAAGAACCTATTAACCCATTTACAATATATGATAGTATAACTTAAGCTTAAAGATTACGTAGAAAACCACAATATTAGATACGCGTCCCCAATATTATATTGCAGAATCTGGAACAACTTTTATAAATCATGGAGAAAAGGCAATAGATGAGAATATTTGATTGGATCTAGTGCATATGGATGACTGTGATTTATTATATATTACTTCAAGAAAATTGGATGAAACCGGGACAACAGAGACATAGTTTAAAACTTACTATGCATAATATAAATCTTTCATAAACTTGATGAATTCATTAATTGGTTATTAATAGTATATCTGGTTTTCGACAACACAGATCAATGAGAAAATATCAAAGTTTAAAATAATTAATTATGATTTGAAACGGATTTGATATTTTGTATTAAAATAGTAATAATGTTGTATACATGCAAACAAATGTTCTAAATAATGTATAAAAGTTTCCCGCCGAATTACACATCAATCTTAGCGATAGTATCATAAAATTTCCACCTTTGCATTATATATGTTTATATTTAGGAGGGGTGTATATATTTTTTACGAAAAGCTAGAAATTTATGCTACATAGAGTTAGAAAAGAAAAATGAAAAAATAAAACATACACCAACAGGTAATAAATATTTAATAGAAATAACATTACCCTCGTCTGGTATCCATTTTCCTGTATTCACTGAACATAAATGAAAATTTTCAAGATTTATTTATTTAACAAACACTAAGAGCGTCGTACACCAACTGAACTTTATCAATCATTTTATGCAAGAAGCGTTTTTCCGGCCTGATAAAAACGGTTAAAAGCGACTGCACCGGAAAACAGGTCGCCGCTATAGCCTAGTAACGGAAAGCGCGCATGTCTGTGGAAATGGAAAATGTATTTTATCTTGTGCACCTGTGGTTACAATTATTTATTAACATTGCTTAATTAACCAGGCCATGATTACACATAACAATCTCTTAAATCAACTACTAAATTAGGTATACTGTAAATTATAATAGCACGCACGCAACATTTATCGGACGAAATTTCACACAATGTGCGCATTTTTTTTTTTCTTTTTAATATTCTCCCTCAAGATAATTTAATCGATTCTTAGATGATTAGTTTTGTTAATATTTTAATCTTCATAGCTCTGCACGATGTAATAGCTTCCTTCAAAACAATATCGAGTCTATCAACTCTTACATCACGGTTGATACAAGCGGAAAACTTTTAATGACATCAAACGTTCTGAACAATTATTACTTTTTTTTAAGCATAAATCTCTTTACTTTTGAGTAGAATATAAGAACTTTTAAAAGTATTCTAATCGCTATAAACGTCTCTTGTAAAACAAACTTAATTAAGCAGCTAAGTAAAGTTAAATCATAATAACTAAATAATACACAAATGTATGATTTCAATTATATAAATTAACAAGATAAAGCAAAAACAGAAGGAAAGTGGAAAACAATCAAAATAAGAATTTAAAAAAATCAGCAGAAGTAATTAATTGGTATAAGGAAGCGATATGAGAAAAGAAGCCATGAGTTACACAAGAGATGATAACTAAAATAGAAGAAAGAAGAAAATTCAAAACACAAAAAAAAAATAGATAAAGCCAGAAAGCAAAAGTTTGATAAGGAGTGTAAGAATTTATAAATAGATATTCATCTGGTGTACAATAGGATTAATCAAATGAAGTAACAGCGTTTTGAGTAGTAATGAAATAGAATGATAGAAAAAAATTCAGACACCAAATAAAAAACCAGACGAGTTGGATGTGGAAATAAAAGAGCTCGTGAATAAAGACAAAATAAGTGAAAGCATTATAATGGAGGAAATCAGCTAGAAAAAATATGAAGATTGAAAAGGCTTCAAAAGTAAATGAAATACCGTCAAAGCTGTTAAAATATCTGCAGAAAACAAGAGTGCTGGAAAAAAAAAACAAGGTAGTGAGCATGCAAGGAAGAAGAATAGAATCTATTCGATTCAATAAGCCAAAGAAGATTTTGATAACCAGGAACTTCTGACGGCTGTGGAAGAGAGCAAAACTTGAACCACCTAGACACTAACCAAGAACAACACCGATCAGTCTACAATTGTTCATCATTTCATAAAACTCTGCAAGATGTGAAAATAGTCCAAATGTGTTCTTCATTAGTTTTCAGACAACCACAAAATCAAGTCCAAATTTTAACCAATTTGTTTCAGAGAAATGAGCAAAACCCAAAAACGACGGAAAATTACGTACAATTACGATTTAAAATGCGCCAAGTATGAAGTAATTGTACTGTAAAATGCTTAATTATGAAAAAAACTGTTATACTTTTATCTCAATAAATCCAATCTAAATTTTGAGTTAGACTAAAACTAAGCAGTTGTGAGAAATTCGCTCTTTTCCACTCGACTTCCACTGATTTCTGTCACTATTGATATTTATTACTTCGTATAAAATTAGTTTTAATTGATTGAACATGCTGGTTAGTTACATAAATACATATGCTTTAACATTCACGTCATTATGTCATACAAAAAAAATAAGAAACTTATAACTGCCTATCAATAAGTAAAATACTAACAATGCGTGGGGGATTTGCGAGAAATTAATGGCGCATATTACTCCTTATACTTTGTTTCTTTTCTAGTGTTATTTAAAGTCACACCTCGTAAAATGATATTTCCTAATGAAACTTAAATAACACAGGTAGACCTATAGTACGGATAGAACAACCTTTTGTTCAAATTTTAATGTCCCCTAGGGATTAAAAGTCATGTTTTTAACATTAACACACCAACCTACATAACCTAAATTAGATTAACCTTTTCTTTTGCAAACTGTGACTCATAATAACGTCCTATAAATAACAACCACATTTAAAAAATATTTATTTTATAACATGTATATAATGTGCAACCCCAATTATATTAATGGATTTAATTTAATGACAATACTCTAATCGGTTGCTTTCGACTATAATAAAATAATGTGTATAATTATTGAGCTTAAAAATTGCGTATTATTGCAAATTTTTGAAGTAATAATTAAGGGTTGGTTGAGACACCCTCAAATAAACAAACAAGAATAAATTGGGTTGATGTTATTGATTAAATTGGTTGCATTACTTACATGTATTACGATGATATTCTCTGATTAAGAAGTGCAAATGTTGAAATTAAACTTAATATATAAGGTTTGCTGACATATTTCCCACAAATATTAAAGCAAACGTCGCGAAATAACTACACAGCAGCCATGTTATATTTTGACCATATTGACAGAAGAATCTGTACAGCGCATGTCACTTTCGTGCATACTGGGAAGACTAAATATATATATATATTATATATTCTATTATAGTATATATATATATTCAGTTTATACAAATAAAATTATAAAAAAAAAAATTGACTGAAGTATGAAACTCCGACATTGCAATCAAGAGTATTCAATAAATTACAAATAAATATCACTAGCATAAAGCAGCTAATACATTTAAATCGGTAAGATATTTCGAAACTTTTAATAAAAAAAAAATAAAAAATAATAATGATGATGTAAAATTTAGTTAATTTTGTTCAAGCTTGGAAACAAAATGTAAACATAATTATAACATACTTTTTAACTATTACGGTGGTATTTTCAAAATGCAATTATATACTTACAATTGTGCGCAAAAATGTTCAATCAATTTTCAGAAAGTTGAAAATTCAATTCTCAAAGTATATAGTTCTATAGTAGATAGCTGTCTAAATAAACGGAGTCTTTGCTGACCAAACTAGTACCCTTGTAATAGTCTGTTGTTTGATACATAAAATTCCTGAAATAATCTGAAATCAAAATAAGCATAGACACAAATATACATAGTAACGACAATAATATTATTACATTTTTTGAAAGATCGTACTCGATGCGTGAGCTAACCGAACATGTGACACCCAATAATTTTAGTTGTTTGAAACGACAACTGTTACAATCATAAATCATTTTCAAAAACAATGTAAAAACATTTCCAATTGAATACTTTTATGCAATATGAATGTGTTTGCTGTAGTAGACGACTTTAGCTATTCTTTCCTAACTTTAATGTTTATTATTTATTATTTATTTAAAATGTACAATTCTATCAAATCACTGGTCTCAACACGACTTCTATTGATAATCAAACACTTTTATCAATAATTTGTCGTTTAAATGTCATGAAAGGTTCAGGTGTATATAAACATTTACAAACCTAGAAAACAAAAAGAATTACAATTAAATACTTGTTATAACATAATCTATCAGTTAGTTAGAACTACTACACTTGTTACAATGTTCTATTTGATGCCGGGCCCTACATTTGCCACCACCCCCATACAGTTACGAGTTACTACTTTGTAGCTCGTATCTGTACGGTCCCAGCTATTATACTGTCTATATATAAACACGTCGCAATATTACTCCGCACTTCACACACTTTCGTCGACGATCCTCTGTATATAAACAGCGCGATATCACTCCGCACTGAATGTTCTGAACGATCCGCCACAGGTGGAATCCAAATCTTGGTAACCATCTAATTGGTATATAATCAATCTATAAACCTAATAAATATTCAGCATCTAGAACAGTAAAATAATAATTAAAAATTTGTCAAAATACAGTTATAGCAAATTTGTGTTTGTTAAATGAATTGATTGATTAATGCATTGTCAATGAAATATTAAATGCTACAGCCATGTTGTCAGATAATATTGTAGCAAATGTAATTTAAATTGAAAGGAGGTAATAAATATCATAGTATTACTGCAAAATGTGTGCATAATTAGCAACAATTAATAAAACAATAACTTGTTTGATACAACATTACACTATCCATTTGAAACCAGGTGTTTAGACTAGAAACCAAACCAGCTTGCGATATCACTCTGCTCTTCAAACACGTTTGTCAATAAGTCAGTTAGAACTATTACACTTTTTACAAAGTTTTATTAGATGCCGGGCCCTACATTTGCCACCACCCCCATACAGTTACGAGTTACTACTTTGTAGCTCGTATCTGTACGGTCCCAGCTATTGTACTGTCTATATATAAACACGTCGCGATACCACTTCGCACTTCACACTCTTTCGTCGACGATTCTCTGTATATAAACAGCGAGATATCACTCCGCACTAAATCCGTCTGCATATAAACAGAGCCGGCGGTAGATTGAGCTTCAGAAATTACATCTAGAAATAGAGAAGGTAAAGGCACAAATATATAAAAAATTAACAATAACTACATTATTTTAGGGGACATAGTCGACGCATGAGCTAATCAAACAAGTGGCCCCCATGAATACTTTCAGTTGTTTGAATTAACTACTGTTACATAATAATTACATTTTTAGTATAATGTAAAAAATCATTAATATAAAGCTAATGTTTCCTAACTATAAATTCCTAATTGATTTTGCTAACCTATTTAGAATGCACATTTTGCAATTCAATCAAACCACTGGGCTCAGCACGACCTTTAGTAATAGTGACGTGGAGTTGACCAGGGTTAAAATTCATTTCAAATCTATTGGAATACTTAATATAAATTTTCAAATTTATTCCTAAAATTATAGTTTATATGTTCCTTTTTTACAATTCTAATCGATTAAGGTACTGGGTTCAAAACGACCTCTATTGATGATAGTGACGTAGAGAGTTGACCAGCGGTGAAGCAAAACAACAAATTTATTTCTATAAACTAAAACCATGTTATTCAATATTCATGTTGGTCTGATATTAGTGATGTGATGACCACACAACAAAAAATATCGGCAGAATGCTTGACGGCTCAGCAATACATATATTATGTTTACGTCCAATCAAACCTACCACCACAAACAGAGATTAGTACCACCATAAATGTTTTCCAATTAGCAACAGCTTCACTTTAAACATATGCAGCAAAAGATTAGCCGTTTTGAAAACAAAGGTATTTATCAAGTTAGTGGCACAATTTAAATATTGAAAACACGATTTGTTGATACAAGTAAATTGTTATTTAACAAATAAGAATGAACGTAAGTTAAATTATAAATTTGGGCCAGAGTTAACCAAATATGTTTAAATAAATATTGTATTTCTTGATCCACTTTAAATACTTGGCTTAACTGAAGCAGTCTATTACTGTAACAGCAAAGTAGCAAGTCTAGTATAGTTCATTTTATTTAGCGGAATCTAGAAAGACAGTTGAAGACTGATTTTGCATTTCGGCAATTAAATAATGATAGAAAAAAGTTGATGATATTAGTATTATATAATAATAATAATAATTCTTTATTCCAGTTGACCTTTTAGCAAGGTATGGGTACAGTCAGATTATATTAAAATTTAATTTACAATTAAGAAAACATTTAAATTAAAAATAAAATAAATTACAAATTAAAAATTACATAAAACTAGTGTCAGTCATAAAACCAACAGTACATATAGAACTGAACATTTGAAAAAATATATAATATGGTATCACACCAATATCACATTACCAATCATCATTCAAAAAATCGTTGTATGTATAGCAATATTTTTGCACTAATGTAGATTTCATGTTGTTTTTAAAAAGTTTTATATTAAAATTTCTAATACTTTTATTGAAACACTGTATGGCTGCATATTTAGGAGTTTTCTCATACTTTGTTAGCCTATCTATCGGCGTTTCTAACATCAATTTGACACCATCATAGTTTATCACACAGGCAGATGTTTAAAACAACAACTGTTGTGTGATAAATAAAGCTTCAGGAACATTCTGAAATTAGAATAAGCATACACAAATATACATAATAAAAACAATAAATTTATTACATTACATTACTCCTATGAATAGTCTCAGTTGTTTGAAACAACAACTGTTACAATCTAAATATAATTTTAATAATGATGTGAGAACATTCTCTCCTAACCATTATGCCTAATTAATATACCTAACCTATTTAGAATGCTCATTTTTGTAATGTTAATTTAACAAATCTATCGCTGGGCTCAACACGACCTCTATTGATGATAGTGACGTAGAGAATTGACCAGTGTTAAAGCAAAATAACAAATTTATTTCTATAAACTGAAACCATGCTATTCAATATTCATATTGGTCTGATATTAGTGATGTGATGACCACACAACAAAAAATATCGGCAGAATGCTTGACGGCTCAGCAATACATATATTATGTTCACGTCCAATCAAACCTACCACCACAAACAGAGATTAGTACCATAGATGTTTTCCAATTAGTAACAGCATCACTTTAAGCATATGCAGCAAAAGATTAGCTGTTTTGGAAACAAAAGTATTTACCAAGTTAGTGGCACAGTTTAAATATTGAAAACACAATTAGTTGATACAAGTAAATTGTTATTTAACAAATAAAAATGAACGTAAGTTAAATTATAAATTTGGGCCAAAGTTAACCAAATATGTTTAAACAAATAATGTATTTCTTGATCCATTTAAAATACTCGGCTTAACTGAAGCAGTCTATTACTGTAACAGCAAAGTAGCAAGTCTAGTATAGTTCATTTTATTTAGCGGAATCTACAAAGACAGTGGAAGACTGATTTTGCATTTCGGCAATTAAATAATGATAGAAAAAAGTTGATGATATTAGTATTATATAATAATAATAATAATTCTTTATTCCAGTTGATCTTTTAGCAAGGTATAGGTACAGTCAGATTATATTAAAAATTAATTTACAATTAAGAAAACATTTAAATTAAAAATAAAATAAAATAAATTACAAAATAAAAATTTCATAAAACTATTGTCAGTCATATAAAACCAACAGTACATATAGAACTGAACATTTAAAAAATATATAATATGGTATCACACCAATATCACATTACAAATCATCATTCAAAAAATCGTTGTATGTATAGCAATATTTTTGCACTAATGTAGATTTCATGTTGTTTTTAAAAAGTTTTATATTAAAATTTCTAATACTTTTATTGAAACACTGTATGGCTGCATATTTAAGAGTTTTCTCATACTTTGTTAGCCTATCTATCGGCGTTTCTAACATCAATTTGACACCATCATAGGTTATCACACAGGCAGATGTTTAAAACAACAACTGTTGTGTGATAAATAAAGCTTCAGGAACATTCTGAAATTAGAATAAGCATACACAATAATACATAATAAAAACAATAAATTTATTACATTACATTACTCCTATGAATAGTCTCAGTTGTTTGAAACGACAACTGTTACAATCTAAATTTATTTTTAATAATAATGTCAGACCATTCTTTCCTAACGCTATTATGCCTGATTGATATACCTAACCCATTTAAAATGCACATTTTTGCAATGTTAATTTAACAAGTCTATCACTGGGCTCAACACGACCTCTATTGATAATAGTGACGTAGAGTTCACCAGGATTTACATCTATTTAAAGCCTAATTGAAACACTTGGCCTAACTGAAGCAGCCTAATACTGTAACAGTAAGGTAACAAGTCCTGATGATATTAATAGTTATTATAATTAAAATTCATTTTAAAGTAAAAGATCGTATTCATTTATTTCTAAAATTAATGTTTATTTGAGACAATTCTTATTTGTACAATTCTAACCTATCAAACCACTGGGCTCAGCACGACCTCTATTGATGATAGTGACGTGGAGTTGACCAGCGGTGATGCAAAATAACAAATTTATTTCTATCAACTAAAACCAGGCTATTCAATATTCGTGTTGGTCTGATATTAGTGATGTGATGACCACACAACAAAAAATATCGGCAGAATGCTTGACGGCTCAGCAACACATATATTATGTTCACGTCCAATCAAACCTACCACCACAAACAGAGATTAGTACCATAGATGTTTTCCAATTAGTAACAGCATCACTTTAAGCATATGCAGCAAATGATCAGCTGTTTTGGAAACAAAGGTATTTACCAAGTTAGTGGCACAGTTTAAATATTGAAAACACGATTGGTTGATACAAGTAAACTGTTATTTAACAAATAAGAATGAACGAAAGTTAAATTATAAATTTGAACCAAAGTTAACCAAATATGTTTAAATAAATATTGTATTTCTTGATCCACTTAAAATACTCGGCTTAACTGAAGCACTGTAACAGCAAAGTAGCAAGTCTAGTATAGTTCATTTTATTTAGCGGAATCTACAAAGACAGTTGAAGACTGATTTTGCATTTCGGCAATTAAATAAAGATAGAAAAAAGTTGATGATGGTAGTATTATATAATAATAATAATAATAATAATTCTTTATTCCAGTTGACCTTTTAGCAAGGTATAGGTACAGTCAGATTATATTAAAAATTAATTTACAATTAAGAAAACATTTAAATTAAAAATAAAATAAATTAAATTACAAATTAAAAATTACATAAAACTAGTGTCAGTCATAAAACCAACAGTACATATAAAACTGAACATTTAAAAAAATATATAATATAGTATCACATCAATATCACATTACCAATCATCATTCAAAAAATCGTTGTATGTATAGCAATATTTTTGCACCAATGTAGATTTCATGTTGTTTTTAAAAAGTTTTATATTAAAATTTCTAATACTTTTATTGAAACACTGTATGGCTGCATATTTAGGAGTTTTCTCATACTTTGTTAGCCTATCTATCGGCGTTTCTAACATCAATTTGACACTATCATAGATTATCACACAGGCAGATGTTTAAAACAACAACTGTTGTGTGAAAAATAAAGCTTCAGGATCATTCTGAAATTAAAATAAGCATACACAAATATACATAATAAAAACAATAAATTTATTACATTACATTACTCCTATGAGTAGTCTCAGTTGTTTGAAACGACAACTGTTACATTATAAATATATTTTTAATAATGATGTGAGAACATTATTAGCACAAACACATTCAAACGTGTTAAATACTGTAAGAATGTATACGCTGTAGTAGAAGACCGCAACCATTCTTTCCTAACCATTATGCCTGATTGATATACCTAACCTATTTAAAATGCACATTTTTGCAATGTTAGTTTAACAAGTCTATCACTGGGCTCAACACGACCTCTTTTGATGATAGTGACATGGAGTTGACCAGGGTTAAGATCCATTTAAATACTTGGCCTTACTGAAGCAGTCTAATACTGTAACAGCGAGGTAGCAAGTCTAATATGTAGTTTAGCACCCAGACAATTGTTTGCATGATTGATTATCTAACTTATTTAGAATGCACATTTAGCAATTCTTACCCTAAAATCTCTGTGCTCAGCACGACTTCTATTAATAGTGACGTGGAGTTGACCAGGGTTAAAATCTATTTATAATCTGATTAAAATACTTGGCTTAACTAAAACAGTCTAATACTATAACAGCGAGGTAGCAAGTTATTTTTAGCTAATTTTAATAGTTACTATAATTCAAATTTATTTTATAGTAGAAAACCACAGTCATTTATTTCTAAAATTAATGTCTTTTTGATTTAATGCCTATTTTTACAATTCTAACCTATTAAATCACTGGGCTCAGCACGACCTCTATTGATGATAGTGACGTGGAGTTGACCAGCGGTCAAGCAAAATAACAAATTTATTTCTATAAACTGAAACCATGCTATTCAATATTCATGTTGGTCTGATATTAGTGATGTGATGACCACACAACAAAAAATATCGGCAGAATGCTTGACGGCTCAGCAATACATATATTATGTTCACGTCCAATCAAACCTACCACCACAAACAGAGATAGTACCATAGATGTTTTCCAATTAGCAACAGCTTCACTTTAAGCATATGCAGCAAAAGATCTACCGTCTTGGAAACAAAGGCATTCACTTAGTTAGTGGCACAGTTTAAATATTGAAAACACGATTTGTTGATACAAGTAAATTGTTATTTAACAAATAAGAATGAACGTCTGCTAAATTATAAATTTGGGCCAAAGTTAACCAAATATGTTTAGAAAATTAATGTATTTCTTGATCCACTTAAAATACTCGGCCTAACTGAAGCAGTCTATTACTGTAACAGCGAGGTAGCAAGTTCATTACAGTTCATTTTATTTAGCGGAATCTACAGAGACAGTTGAAGACTGATTCTGCATTTTAGCAAATGAATAATGATAGAAAAAATTGCTAACATTAGTATTATACATCATAGTTTATCACACAGACAGATGTTTGAAACGACAACTGTTGGGTGATAAATGAAGCTTCAGGAAGATTCTGAAATAAGAGAATAAGCATAGACACAAATATACATAATAATAAATATTACATTACTTTAGAGGGCGTAGTTGACGCGTAAGCTAACCAAACAAGAGGCCCCTATGAATAGTCTCAGTTGTTTGAAACGACAACTGTTACATCATAAATACATTTTTAGTAACGATGTGAGAACATCATTAGCACAAACACTTTCAAACGTGTTAAATCTATGCTAAAAGAATGTATAGGCTGTAGTAGAAGACCGCAGCCATTCTTTCGTAATCATTATGCCTGATTCATATACCTAACCTAATTAGAATGCACATTTTTGCAATTCTAACCTATCAAATCTATCACTGGGCTCAACATGACCTCTATTGATAGTGACGTGGAGTTGACCAGGGTTAAAATCTATTTAAAACCTATTGGAGTACTTGGCCTAACGGAAACAGTCTAACACTGCAACAGTGAGGTAGCAAGTTAATTTCTGCTTATATTAATTATTAGAATAATTTAAATTTTCAAATTTATTTCTAAAATTATAGTCTGATTGTCCTTGTTTTATATTTCTAACCTATTAAATTACTGGGTTCAGAACGACCAGTAGCAAAACAAAATAACAAATTTATTTCTACCAACTAAGACCATGCTACTCAATATTTATGTTGGTACAATATTACTGAAGTGATGACCACACAACAAGTAATATCAAACCAGCCACCACAAACAGAGATTAGTACCATATTGTTTTCAATAAGCAACGGTTGTACTTTAAGCATATACAGCAAAAGATCAATCGTCTTGGAAACAAAGGCATTTACTTAGTAAGTGGCAAGGTACAAATATTGCGAACACGATTTGTTGATACAAAAAATAGTTATTGAACAATTTAAAATGAAATAATGAGATTATAAATTTGGCCCGAAGCATACCAAATAAACAATTTTTAGATTCTTTCCTAACTATAAATTCCTAATTGATTTTCCTAACCCATTTAGAATGCACAATTTTGCAATTTTATCAAATCACTGGGCTCAGCACGACCTCTACTGATAGTGACGTGGAGTTGACCAGGGTTAAAATCCATCTAAAACCTAATTGGAATACTTGGCCTAACTGAAACAGTCTAACACTGCAACAGTGAGGTAGCAAGATAACTTCTGCTGATATTAATTGTTATTATAATTTAAACTTTCAAATTCATCTTTAAAATTATTGTCTAATTGTCTTTTTTATACAATTCTAACCTATAAAATCACTGGGCTCAACACGACCTCTATTAATAGTGACGTGGAGTTGACCAGGGTTAAAATCCATCTAAAACCTAATTGGAATACTAGGCCTAACTAATACAGTCTAACACTGCAACAGTGAGGTAGCAAGTTAATTTGTGCTAATATTAATTGTTAGCATAATTTAAATTTTTAAATTTTTGTCTAAATATATTGTCTAATTGTTTTATTTTATACAATTCTATCTTATTAAATTACTGGGCTCAACAAGACCTCTATTGATGATAGGGACGTGGAGAGTTGACCAGCGGTGAAGCAAAACAACAAATTTATTTCTATAAACTGAAACCATGCTATTCAATATTCATGTTGATCTGATATTAGTGATGTGATGACCACACAACAAAAAATATCGGCAGAATGCTTGACGGCTCAGCAATACATATAATATGTTCACGTCCAATCAAACCTACCACCACAAACAGAAATCAGTACAATAGATGTTTTCCAATTAGAAACAGCTTTACTTTAAGCATATGCAGCAAAAGATCAGCCGTTTTAGAAACAAAGGTATTTACCAAGTTAGTGGCACAGTTTAAATATTGAAAACACGATTTGTTGATACAAGTAAATTGTTATTTAACAAATAAGAATGAACGTAAGTTAAATTATAAATTTGGGCCAAAGTTAACCAAATATGTTTAAATAAATATTGTATTTCTTGATCCACTTAAAATACTCGGCTTAACTAAAGCAGTCTATTACTGTAACAGCAAAGTAGCAAGTCTAGTATAGTTCATTTTATATAGCGGAATCTACAAAGACAGTTGAAGACTGATTTTGCATTTCGGCAATTAAATAATGACAAAAAAAAGTTGATGATATTAGTATTATATAATAATAATAATAATAATTCTTTATTCCAGTTGACCTGTTAGCAAGGTATGGGTACAGTCAGATTATATTAAAATTTAATTTACAATTAAGAAAACATTTAAATTAAAAATAAAATAAAATAAATTACAAATTTAAAATTGCATAAAACTAGTGTCAGTCATAAAACCAACAGTACATATAGAACAGAACATTTAAAAAAATATATAATATGGTATCACACCAATATCACATAACCAATCATCATTCAAAAAATCGTTGTATGTATAGCAATATTTTTGCACTAATGTAGATTTCATGTTGTTTTTAAAAAGTTTTATATTAAAATTTCTAATACTTTTATTGAAACACTGTATGGCTGCATATTTAGGAGTTTTCTCATACTTTGTTAGCCTATCTATCGGCGTTTCTAACATCAATTTGACACCATCATAGTTTATCACACAGGCAGATGTTTAAAACAACAACTGTTGTGTGATAAATAAAGCTTCAGGAACATTCTGAAATTAGAATAAGCATACACAAATATACATAATAAAAACAATAAATTTATTACATTACATTACTCCTATGAATAGTCTCAGTTGTTTGAAACAACAACTGTTACAATCTAAATATATTTTTAATAATGATGTCAGAACATCATTAGCATAAACACTTTCAAACGTGTTAAATCTATGTTATAAGAAGTATACGCTGTAGTAGAAGACCGCAGCCTTTCTTTCCTAACGCTATTATGCCTAATTGATATACCTAACCAATTTAGAATGCACATTTTTGCAATCTTAATTTAACAAGTCTATCACTGGGCTCAACACGACCTCTATTGATGATAGTGACGTGAAGTGAACCAGTGGTGAAGCAAAATAACAAATTTATTTCTATAAACTGAAACCATGCTATTCAATATTCATGTTGGTCTGATATTAGTGATGTGATGACCACACAACAAAAAATATTGGCAGAATGCTTGACGGCTCAGCAATACATATAATATGTTCACGTCCAATCAAACCTACCACCACAAACAGAGATTAGTACCATAGATGTTTTCCAATTAGCAACAGCTCACTTTAAGCATGCAGCAAAAGATTAGCTGTTTTGGAAACAAAAGTATTTACCAAGTTAGTGGCACAATTTAAATATTGAAAACACGATTGGTTGATACAAGTAAATTGTTATTTAACAAATAAGAATGAACGTAAGTTAAATTATAAATTTGGGCCAAAGTTAACCAAATATGTTTAAATAAATATTGTTTTTCTTGATCCACTTAAAATACTTGGCCTAACTGAAGCAGTCTATTACTGTAACAGAGAGGTAGCAAGTCTAGTATAGTTCATTTTATTTAGCGGAATCTACAAAGACAGTTGAAGACTGATTTTGCATTTTGGCAATTAAATAATGATAGAAAATAGTTGATGATATTAGTATTATATAATAATAATAATAATTCTTTATTCCAGTTGACCTTTTAGCAAGGTATAGGTACAGTCAGATTATATTAAAAATTAATTTACAATTAAGAAAACATTTAAATTAAAAATAAAATAAAATAAATTACAAAATAAAAATTTCATAAAACTATTGTCAGTCATAAAACCAACAGTACATATAGAACTGAACATTTAAAAAAATATATAATATGGTATCACATCAATATCACATAACCAATCATCATTCAAAAAATCGTTGTATGTATAGCAATATTTTTGCACTAATGTAGATTTCATGTTGTTTTTAAAAAGTTTTATATTAAGATTTCTAATACTTTCAGGCAATTATTGAAACATTGTATGGCTGCATATTTAGGAATTTTCTCATACTTTGTTAGGCTATCTATCGGCGTTTCTAACATCAATTTGACACCATCATAGGTTATCACACAGGCAGATGTATAAAACAACAACTGTTGTGTGATAAATAAAGCTTCAGGAACATTCTGAAATTAGAATAAGCATACACAAATATACATAATAAAAACAATAAATTTATTACATTACATTACTCCTATGAATAGTCTCAGTTGTTTGAAACAACAACTGTTACAATCTAAATATAATTTTAATAATGATGTGAGAACATTCTCTCCTAACCATTATGCCTAATTAATATACCTAACCTATTTAGAATGCTCATTTTTGTAATGTTAATTTAACAAATCTATCACTGGGCTCAACACGACCTCTATTGATGATAGTGACGTAGAGAATTAACCAGTGTTAAAGCAAAATAACAAATTTATTTCTATAAACTGAAATCATGCTATTCAATATTCATGTTGGTCTGGTATTAGTGATGTGATGACCACACAACAAAAAATATCGGCAGAATGGTTGACGGCTCAGCAATACATCTATTATGTTCACGTCCAATCAAACCTACCACCACAAACAGAGATTAGTACCATAGATGTTTTCCAATTAGTAACAGCTTCACTTTAAGCATATGCAGCAAAAGATTAGCCGTTTTAGAAACAAAGGTATTCACCAAGTTAGTGGCACAGTTTAAATATTGAAAACACGATTTGTTGATAAAAGCAAATTGTTATTTAACAAATAAAAATGAACGTCAGTTAAATTATAAATTTGAACCAAAGGAAACCAAATATGTTAAGATAAATAATGTATTTCTTGATCCACTTAAAATACTTGGCCCAACTGAGGCAGTCTATTACTGTAACAGCGAGGTAGCAAGTCCAGTACAGTTCATTTTATTTAGCAGAATCTACAGAGACAGTTGAAGACTGATTCTGCATTTCGGCAATTGAATAATGATACATAATAGTATTATATATAACACCATCATAGTTTATCACACAGACAAATGTTTGAAACGACATCTGTTGTGTGATAAATAAAGCTTCAGGAACATTCTGAAATTAGAATAAGCATACACAAATATACATAATAAAAACAATAAATTTATTACATTACATTACTCCTAAGAATAGTCTCAGTTGTTTGAAACGACAACTGTTACATTATAAATATATTTTTAATGATGATGTGAGAACATTATTAGCACAAACACTTGCAAACGTGTTAAATACTACAAGAATATACACGCTGTAGTAGAAGACCGCAGCCATTCTTACCTAACCATTATGCCTGATTGATACACCTAACCTATTTAGAATGCACATTTTTGCAATTCTTATCTATTATATCTATCACTGGGCTCAACACGACCTCTATTAATAGTGACGTGGAGTTGACCAGGGTTCAAATCCATTTAAAGCCTAATTCAAATACTTGGCATAACTGAAACAGTCTAATACTGGAACAGTGAAGTAAGAAGTTAATTTTAACTGATATTAACTGTTATAAATTTTTTTATTTATTTTATAAGAAAAGACCGTAGTCATTTATTTTTAAAATTAATGTCTATTTGACATAATACCTATTTGTACAATTCTAATCTATTAAATCACTGGGCTCAGCACGACCTCTATTGATGATAGTGACGTGGAGTTGACCAGCGTAAAGAAAAACAACAAAATTATTTCTACCAACTAAAACCATGCTATTCAATATTCATGTTGGTCTGATATTAGTGATGTGATGACCACACAACAAAAAATATCGGCAGAATGCTTGACGGCTCAGCAATACATATAATATGTTCACGTCCAATCAAACCTACCACCACAAACAGAGATAGTACCATAGATGTTTTCCAATTAGCAACAGCTTCACTTTAAGCATATGCAGCAAAAGATCTACCGTCTTGGAAACAAAGGCATTCACTTAGTTAGTGGCACAGTTTAAATATTGAAAACACGATTTGTTGATACAAGTAAATTGTTATTTAACAAATAAGAATGAACGTCTGCTAAATTATAAATTTGGGCCAAAGTTAACCAAATATGTTTAGAAAATTAATGTATTTCTTGATCCACTTAAAATGCTCGGCCTAACTGAAGCAGTCTATTACTGTAACAGCGAGGTAGCGAGTTCATTACAGTTTATTTTATTTAGCGAAATCTACAGAGACAGTTGAAGACTGATTCTGCATTTTAGCAAATAAATAATGATAGAAAAAATTGCTAACATTAGTATTATACATCATGGTTTATCACACAGACAGATGTTTGAAACGACAACTGTTGTGTGATGAATGAAGCTTCAGGAAGATTCTGAAATAAGAGAATAAGCATAGACACAAATATACATAATAATAAATATTACATTACTTTAGAGAGCGTAGTTGACGCGTAAGCTAACCAAACAAGAGGCCCCTATGAATAGTCTCAGTTGTATGAAACGACAACTGTTACATCATAAATACATTTTTAGTAACGATGTGAGAACATCATTAGCACAAACACTTTCAAACGTGTTAAATCTATGCTAAAAGAATGTATAGGCTGTAGTAGAAGACCGCAGCCATTCTTTCGTAATCATTATGCCTGATTCATATACCTAATCTAATTAGAATGCACATTTTTGCAGTTCTAACCTATCAAATCTATCACTGGGCTCAACATGACCTCTATTGATAGTGACGTGGAGTTGACTAGGGTTAAAATTCATTTAAAACCTATTGGAGTACTTGGCCTAACGGAAACAGTCTAACACTGCAACAGTGAGGTAGCAAGTTAATTTCTGCTTATATTAATTATTAGTATAATTTAAATTTTCAAATTTATTTCTATAATTATAGTCTGATTGTCCTTTTTTTACATTTCTAACCTATTAAATTACTGGGTTCAGAACGACCTCTATTGATGATAGTGACGTATGAGTTGACCAGTAGCAAAACAAAATAACAAATTTATTTCTACCTACTAAGACCATGCTACTTAATATTCATGTTGGTACAATATTACTGAAGTGATGACCACACAACAAGTAATATCAAACCAGCCACCACAAACAGAGATTAGTACCATATTGTTTTCAATAAGCAACGGTTGTACTTTAAGCATATACAGCAAAAGATCAATCGTCTTGGAAACAAAGGCATTTACTTAGTAAGTGGCAAGATACAAATATTGCGAACACGATTTGTTGATACAAAAAATAGTTATTGAACAATTTAAAATGAAATAATGAGATTATAAATTTGGCCCGAAGCATACCAAATAAACAATTTTTAGATTCTTTCCTAACTATAAATTCCTAATTGATTTTCCTAACCCATTTAGAATGCACAATTTTGCAATTTTATCAAATCACTGGGCTCAACACGACCTCTACTGATAGTGACGTGGAGTTGACCAGAGTTAAAATCCATCTAAATCCTAATTGGAATACTTGGCCTAACTGATACAGTCTATCACTGCAACAGTGAGGTAGCAAGTTAATTTGTGCTAATATTAATTGTTAGCATAATTTAAATTTTTAAATATTTCTCTAAATATATTGTCTAATTGTTTTATTTTATACAATTCTATCTTATTAAATTACTGGGCTCAACAAGACCTCTATTGATGATAGGGACGTGGAGAGTTGACCAGCGGTGAAGCAAAACAACAAATTTATTTCTATAAACTGAAACCATGCTATTCAATATTCATGTTGGTCTGATATTAGTGATGTGATGACCACACAACAAAAAATATCGGCAGAATGCTTGACGGCTCAGCAATACATATATTATGTTCACGTTCAATCAAACCTACCACCACAAACAGAGATTAGTACCATAAATGTTTTCCAATTAGCAACAGCTTCACTTTAAGCATATACAGCAAAAGATCAGCCGTCTTGGAATCAAAGGCATTTACTTAGTTTGTGGCACAGTTTAAATATTGAGAACACGATTTGTTGATACAAGTAAATTGTTATTTAACAAAATATGAATGAACGTCAATTAAATTAACCAGAGTTAAGATCCATTTAAAACCTAATTTTAATACTTGGCCTAACTGAAGCAGTCTAATACTGTAACAGCGAGGTAGCAAGTTCATTACATAGTTTATCAGACAAACAGTTGACAACTGTTGTATAATAAATATATTCCCAAGAACAATCTAAAATCAAAATAAGCATAGATACAAACATACATAATAATGACAATAACATTATTACATTTTTTAAGGGCTTAGTCGACGCGTGATCTAACCGAACAAATTTGAAAATACATATGAAACTTTATTCAACCCCTCAAAGTTATATAAAATGCGTAGAAGCATTGTTAGTTGCATACGTTAGAACGTTAGATTAGATATGCTTCCCAAGGTCAAAGTTTTTTTAGTTGCGCAGTAGTATTCCTATTTTAACCTAACCATAGCCATAACTTTAAAGCGTGCGTGTGTATTATTGAGTTATTAAAAACTACATCTTAAAATTGAACAATAAACTGATCAAGTTAATGCATTTAAGTATTATAAATAATAATAATAATGCTGGATTAATGCCTCAGGTAAATAAAAAGTTAAATCAATTCTTTACACATAAAAAACTAACCAAAAATATTTTACTTTTAAGTGACCTTGATACTACAATGATAATGGAATAAGTTTTACAATTCAATGAGAAAAATCGTACATGACTGCTGTGTTTGAACCACATAGAAAACGTGAAACAAAGATTAAGGTATTTTATTAAATTTTAATTACTTTAATTAATGAAACTATGAAATGTGAACTAAAGCAGTCGCTATCTACACTTTTTACCACTAGCGAGTAGTGTAAATGAAAAGTTTGTGTTACTTGGTCTGATGTTACTATATAGTCTACAGTATACACTACTCTGCAAATAATCAACGGATAACAAATTTTGCAACTGATATATAAATGAAATATTATTTTTTATGATGAAATTAAATTATCTATAATTTTTTAATTCTATCAATTAGTATAAATATATTTGTAAAGAATATAATAAATATAGTAAAATACTACTTTAATATGAACTCTGAAGTTATTATTAATAATTATAATGATTGTGTAGTCAAATAGAAAAGCCAATTAAAAAAATTATATAATTTTTAAGTTGACTATAAGCATTTTGCCGTGAGATACCATTGACGTTGTGGTATGAAATGGTTTTAAACCGTTGCGTTGTTGCGAGTTACCGGTTATTTACTTTTGACTCCGAATGTACCAACCAGCGAGGTGAATTTAAAACCCTTGTTGGAAGCAGTTTAATAAGTCCGGTATGTCAAATTTAAATATGATAACCTATAAATGAGATGAATAGTCAAGAATGATTATGATTATGAGAATGATTATGAATAATTAGTAAAAATTGCTATTAAGTATAAATAAAATGAATATTCTTTGTAAGTAAATGTATATATAGCAAATATTTTACTAAATTAATAATAATCATAAGAAAATTAATGACAGGTGTAAGCGTTTACAACCAGTATGTTTTCGATCACCCAAAAATAGAGAGAGATGGAAATAAAACCGCTGTTTGATCGCTGGTATGTTCGGTTTCTCACGGCAAAACGCTTAATGTTAAAGATCGCATCTTTTCCTAATTAATTATGATATGTCTGTATTATTACACTAAGTACATAGCAATTGATGATTACTATAATAGTGAGAAAAGAATTTATTTGATTATTTAAGCTTAGTGAAATTTTAGAGTAATTAATTATAATTTATTTAAATTGAAATCACTGCGCTTAACACTATCTTTATTGATGATAGTGTTAAAGCAAAGATTATACAATATAAGCAAGATAGCAAGTTTATTTGTGACAATCTTAATCATTATATTCAATAATCATTTCGTTCTGTTACTACTGATGGATGGCCAGTCAAAAAGTAGCAGACAGAGTCGATATAAACATTGACATTAAGATTTTTTGTTGGTACAAATTAAAAATGCCAAAAAATGAAACTAGAATTACGATATAATATAATTAGTTATTAAATAATATGAAACTGATGATAGTGACTTTGCAAAGATTTATTTGAATTGATTAATTGTTAATTAATAAGCAGATTAATTAATACAGATTTGAGTATATAAGATTGGTTTTTCTACGTTTTGAATCTATCTATACTAATGTGTTGAAGAAAACCCACACACACCCACACCTACACATAACACAATTTGCTTCTACAACAATCGTAATTACATTCAAAAAAATTAAAATCGTTTAAAATAAATGTTAAATTATGTCTGTAATTACCACAATAACTATTCTATAAAACTGTTTAAACTTATAATTTTTTTTAGACAAACTATGATTGAATAGATTATAGTCGAGACGCAACTTGAAATCCTCTGAAGAGAAGAAACCTTTACAAGATATTGGAAAAACATTGTAAGTATACATATTGCCTTTAACTCCCCCATGCCCAACACACCTGCAACATCATCCCTCTTTTAATTTTATTTACATCTACACATAACCTATTTTCTAAATCGAACAATCTTAATAAGATGATTAAAAAATTGTATAAAATTAACGTAACTTGCATAATTAATCTAAGCCTACAATGAAATAATTAAATATTGATTAATTTATTACGTTCATCTTGTAGAAACCTGAAACAAACTAAAAATATATTCTAATCTTCGTCAAATCTGAAATTAAAATATATTAATTAGTCATTCAATTCTGTTTGCAATAGTAATAGTAATAGTTTATTGGTGATATTGCTAATAAAAGCTCACACAGGTCAATACATAACAATCAAAGGACAATGTTCGCAGTGTAGACGCATGCAGACACCATTACCTAAAATAAAAATTTCAATTAATATATTTCAATCAATCGTAACAAATTGAACCAAATTTGTGATCCATCGCCTTTGTTCCTTATCCTTAGCTGAAATCCCTACCTAACACAACACCTAACGTTTTGAAAGAATGTGGGCTGAAAAGAAAACCCTACTCGCGACGCTTTAACAGTTAAGAAAAACACAAACTACAATATTTCTGTGGAAAAAAACCCTAACTAATTAATTTGTGTACTTACTACTTTCATCTTGGAGGCTTGATCTATGTTGGCCTACCTTTAAACTTGAGACTTGCTATAGATGTTCTCGTTGACTGCTTGCTGCATTTTGGATAAACTCCAACATCCATAGAGACGCTGCATCATTACCATAAGCACTGCACTATTATTTATCACTTTTACTTATTATTATTATTACTATTATTAACACAATTTGAACGCGAAATCCATGTTAGTCCAGATCAAAATAATCTAATTAATAACTTAAAAATTCAATTAAGTAATCATTTAAAATCTTATGTGAAAATGTTTGATTTGTTAACGGCTTTTATTAAATCGTGAATTTTGACAAACAATAAACTATTTGAGTAAAAAATGTCAATGCTGCCAACTCACTTTTTGTTTTGCACTGATGCTTCATTTGGATGCTATTTCAGATTACAATTTTACTATGATTTTATGACTCTACGTAATTACCTAGCACAAATATCGCGGCTACATAATTGAATGCTTAATTAACACTTCCGGGTCCCAATCAGACACTAAAAACGCGATCTATAGCAATTAGATACACAACAAACAAGACACAGTTGATGGCTGGAAAGTTCTAGAAGTTTTTGAAGATGGCGGCTTTTTGCTACTACAACGCATGCGCGATTGTTATGAAAAATTACAACAATTTTAAGCAGGGGCGTCGCTACTTACTATGTCAGGGGGTGCAATTTTCAAATATGTTGTTTTTAGCACCTTAAAAGACAGCTTTTAAGGTGTTAAAAAGCATAATGCAAATATGAATTATTGCGGGCTATGGCGCACCCTGACGTGTTGCGCCCCGAAGCTTACTGCCTAGCGCCGTCCCTGATTTTTAATGACAATAACATTAAAAAATTAATTTTACACCTTAAAAATGCAAAACTCGCAATAATCTTCAAGAGACTAAAACAAAAAAGTTTAAATTTTACGAATTTCATATTTTCAAAATGTTATATTAAAGGAATCTATGTGAAATATTGCTACAAACTTATTATTGCACTAACAACCCTTAACTACTATTAATAATTTTTTGAAAATAGCAAAAGTTTTAAAATATAATTCTTATGACTAATAATTAAATTTTAAAGTTTGAAATATTTTTTTAATAATTATTTTATGTTTTTAGACAGACATTGAAAAATTTACCTTGGAGAGGTAAAATTTGCCCTGGAGATCAGTAAGGACATCCCTACAATACGCCATTAGCAAATTAACAATAAACTATTGTGAATATAACATTTTAAGTTGAAATAATAATATACACATTTATATAAAATAACAGTATTTGTGGTAAAAACTTAGTTTATGTTTTATTTCATTATTATTATTATATATAAAAAATAATATGAACTTTGTTTTTTTATATATTGTACAATAACAGTTTGTAAATAAAGATTAAATAAATAAACATAATAGTTTCTTTTAAATATTTTATCCCTTAATTACAAAATTACACATTTTCTGCACAAAATAAATCATTAATTTTAAAAAGGCAATAAATGTTTGTTGAATTAAACAAAAACTTTCAACCTTTGTCGATTTGTTTTGGAATGGAATAATTGTTTGACGCATCATTTAAAAGCCTAAAATCTTGGCTTTTTAAAAGGTTTTGAAAAGTTTTTTAAACTAAATTATGTCTATAGGAAATATGAATTGTTTTCCAGTCAGTTTTATTCAAAATTTGATTAATACATTGTATCTAAGCACAATTTTTCACATTACCCAAAAATTTTAAGTTTAAACAAAGAATTATTCACAACATTAACTTAATTTGGAGAAAATACAGCAAACATGGAGTTAGACAAGGGTGTATCTTTATCCTCCCTACTGTTCAATGTATACAGCGAGAGCATATTCGAAGAAGCGCTTGCAGAAAAAATCGGAGGCTTAATATTAAATGGGCAAACAATTAACAATCTGCGATGATACAGTTATTTTTGCAGGCAACTTAAAAGATCTCTAACAACTGGTTGAAACAACAAACATTGCCTGCAAGAGATACGGCCTGGACATAAAAGTTATGGCAACTACAAAGAAGCAAAACAATTCTTTTTCTTCTTTAATAGATCAATAAGAATAGGGCGCAATTTTGTGGATAGAGTGACGTTATATAAATATTTTAGCACATGGGCAACGGAATAATTGTAACATACATAAGAGATCAAATTCCGTATTGAAATAGCTCGCAGCGCCTCCATCCAAATGAAGAAAATGCTTTGAACTCACAACATAAATATTCAACTTAGAACTAGGATGTTGAGGTGTTACAGATTCTCTATCCTATTACATGGAAAAAAAACATCAAAAACTTTGATGCGTTTGAAATGTGGTGCTATAGAAGGATGATGAGAATATCATGGACTGATAAGGTATCAAATGAAGAAGAGTTAGTTACACCGCGTGAAACAAGAGAAAGAAGTTGTAAAAAAATAAAACAACGCAAACTAGAATATCTTGGCCATGTTCTAAAGGGAGAGAGATATCGCATCCTAAAACTTATAATTCAAGGTAAAATTAAAGGAAAAAGAACAGTCGGCAGAAAAAGAATCTCTTGGACCTGCAATCTGAGAGAGTGAAGAAAATATTCTTTGATAACAAAATCAACAAACTGCTTTTAGACAAAGTTGCAAACTATAAAAAATATTATTTAATGCTAAAGATAAAATTAATTTCTTAAGGAAATCGTTATGCAAAGTTGAGTGTGTGTGGGAAGTTTTATTCTTAAAGTATATTTATCACTGTTTTAACATAAAATAAATAATAAATATATAAAAACACGTACAATATTGACCAGCGTAAAACCGGAAATACACATGCCTTTTTTTTACTTGCACAGTTTCATACTAACTCCTTGCACATACCAGCTACTTGCACAAGTATTCAAACGGCATGCAAGTCGATTGCACCAAACCAAAAAGATTTGACTTTTTGGAATGCAATGTGGAAGTAAGGTGGGTGGGGGGGAGGGGGGGGGGAAGACAAAAGTATGTATGAACGCATCCGACAGGTACTGGCATGCCAGTAAACAGTAGCTGACACGGAGATGACAATTTGTATTTTTGTTTCTACATTTTCAAAATGAGCCAATGGGGAGATTAAAATCTATTAAGTTTATTAGTTTATATAAAAATTTTGAATGTCTTTGAAACTCGATCAATTTTATTTTTATATAGATTTATATAAAAATAAAATGGCCACATTTTTAAAAATATGCTTATGTAATTAAAAAAAAACTTACACACAAATGGTATATGTATCTCCGCTTGCCTGCTACTTGCCTTAGCGGGCGTGTCAGGAGCAGTTTGTATGCAATTTCACTTGCACATGTATCTTCACTGTGCTATTAATTGGCACATGCCATTTTTAGGCATGGAAAGCGTGTTTTATCAGTTTTAAGGTCAATGTAAGTAAACCACACACAAAATTGGGTTCTTGAGCATGCTTTATTTGCCACTTCTACTATACATAAAGAAGTGCTACATGTCAGAATGGTTTCGATGAGCTGTATGTTCTGGCAATGTAGACAAGTTGTTAACAAAGCATGGGGGCTGTCTTCAATGGCGTTACTATGGTTATAGCATATCAGCAACAAATAGTAGTACAACAGGTGGCATGCAAACTACACTAACTGCAACTATAGAATAAATGTTTTGTTTGCCAGCTTTACATCTATGTTGAGAAGTAGCGGCAACAATGCAACTGAACTTTAGTAAAAGTTGCCAGGAGTGCAAACAGACACAATGCCACCTTATTTCATATTTCACATACCCTACAAATGCAGGAAGAACAAAAGCAAAACGTAGATAAGAATAAACTCCTACAAATCCAAAACAATCTACTCTCAAGATATATATGTTTCAATTCTCTTACCTTTGGGAACGTAATCTTGACGGTCAGTAAAACAGGCTTTTGCAGCTAAGGAATACGTCATCTAGTTACAAACTTGTCAACAAGCCGATGTTGAAATTTTGCTATGCTTACATAAGTAACGTTTGCACAGTGTTCATACATATCAACTTTATTGACATTTGAATATTATGTTTTGTTTACATGCTATTTAATATAATCTGCAAATTTCTTTTAAATATAAAAGATTATTTTATATTGTTGTGTACCTATATGCAAGTCATCAACTAGATTAACTGAAATGCTCTAATGCACATAAACACTAAACATGTCAAAGATATAATAAACACGTGTAGTAGGGTGTTGTAGTTGACACTACCATGGCGCTAGCATCTTAAAAAGTAATCCCAATAAATACACTCTAGCAGCACATGAAAATAACATCAAATTGTTCTGAGTGAAAGAACACCTCAATATAGTAAGAAATATTAAGGCTAAAAATAATCAAGCATGTATTATGCACACGTCCAACGCAATAAAGTTTATGTATAGATTGACATTACCAGCATAAAAAAAAACCTTTCTAAGCATTATCCTGTCATACATCAACCATATAGGCTGGTTAAGGTCTACTAAGTGTAGATTGCACTCAATTTGGATAAGAATTATTAAATCAAATTTGCACCTATAGCCTTATAATATTAGTTTTTAGCTTTAAAGCTATGTTTGTTTTCTTAAATTTAAAATATAGTCAATTGTAGTTTGTCTGTCTATTTTTACATTCAAAATTACGTTAAATTTAAGGGAAAGTTATATTTCGATATTTTACTACCTGTTTTGTTATTCTATTGTATTTTACTATTCTAACAAAACACACTTTTTTATAATATTGATATGACTGATAAACTATACTGGTTTATATAAATCTTGTTTTATGTACTATCTTTATTTCATTTACCATGTAACATAAGTTTAAATACTGTATTATAATTACACACATTCTAAACTAAATTTTATACTATTATTTTTGTATATTGTGTTTAGTGATTGAGAAGTTATGAAATAATTAATGTGGAATGAAGATTTTTTAAGACATTTTCTGTTTAATCTACATTGGTATTGAATAAAAACCATATATTATATTGTAGACTAGTAGTGGTAGTAAATTATCTTGTAGTCCACAAAATAGTTTATCATTTATAAATAACATTTTAAGAATTTATAAAGCAAAGGATGAATTTTATTAGTGCATCTTTTGATTTACATGTGTTTTCATTAAAAATATTGTGATTTTGAAAACAAAATAATTACAATCACAAGTGACATTTGACATGTCAATTTTCAATCATGTATAAAATTGAAAGTACATAATTTTAAACAATTTTGAGTTGACATTCGTAAATCTTAAACAAAAGAAAACATTTCTATCAAAATTAAATATAAAACGCGTTTAAAATATTTGTAAACATTTTATTTAGTGTTAAAGTTTGCTGTTGGCTGCATGTAAAGACGGTATGAAAGGAATCTGCAGTGTCTTTTCCAGCGCGTTTGTAGCGTGTATACAGAGTTGCCTACCATATATGTACATGTTTTTGAATTAATGCAGAGGATAAATGTTTAAAATATCTTTAAAAATCCAGTGATAATTTTTAAATAATAATTTGTAATTTTATTAATTAAATAAACCTTTGAAACTCAAAACCACCTGTGTTTTAATTATTAATGTAAAGTTTCCTAGAATGTATTTGCTGTATGTATGTACATACTAGTTTGACTTTATTGTCATAAGAATAATAGCATATATTAGCTTTGACCATTAGTATTTACATATTCATCAGTTAATGTTATTTAATTAGCCATTACTGATAATCTGATGATCTCTAGACTTATTAGTATTAATAAATCACTAAAATATATGTTAAATATTTGATAGAGTAGTGTGTACATATAAATTAAAAACAATAACTTTTTATTAACAATTATTAATAAACAAATATATACAATTTTTTAATATGTTCTTCCTCCTGTTTGAATTTTAATATTGTTCTGCCTAAACGTCCAGACTGTTGGACGAATCTACAATGAATTGACGATACAGGTATATCCAATACTATTAATCAAATGTATCAAACAATTTAATTAATGATCTGGACATAAACTGAAAACTTTTCAAACGTTTATAAGCTCCTTCACGTGTAACCTGCATTTGTAGCTAAAATTCATCTTTAGTTCAAACTAAAAATATCTCTTCACTGGTTTGAAATCCACTCAAAATTATAGATTCACCTAAAAAATAGTATAAGTAATTTGGAAGAATAAAATATAAATAGGCAAATAAATCTGTAATAAAAGACATTGCATAATATTTTGTTAGTTTGTCAATATTTTATTTGCCACTATCACATCAATCGTAAAATGCCATCTGCTAATCATATCTAGAAATATAAAAATGTAAGATAATGTAATAGAATGCTTTGTTTATAGTTTTTATTATAGAGTTTTTTCTAAATGTTAAAGGTGTACACTGAAAAAAAATCGTTAAAAGAAAAATTATTGTGTTACATTACAATACATTGATTGTTGGTTATAATTGAATCCATCAGATGGCGTGTGATGGGAATCAATCAAATAGTTCTTCTGCTCTGCTATTTATTCGTATAATATATACCAACCAGTGAAAGCATACCATTCATTGGCTTTACTATCTACAATATTAGATCAAAAAGAATCTAAATATTGTTATCCAAATTTCTAGTCCAAATTTGTAAAAATTGACAAACAAGTTTCTGCTGTTAATAAAACGATAGATGTATATTGGGAGTTGGAAGGATTAAGGTTTAAATAAGCAAAAATCTTGTTTTCAGCTGCAAAATAATGGGTTTTTAAACAAACAAAACATTTAAAAAGTATTGAATATAAAACCTAAATTGATTTTAAGTTTTAGAAAGTGTTAAAACAACATAATATATTTTTTGTAACAATTTTATTTTCACATTTTTCCTATGCATTTCAAAGTGAATTTTACTTAGATTACATTGATTAAGAAATAAAGTAAATAATCTGAAAGGAAAATTCGAGAATTAAATAGCAACTGTTTATTGAATCACTTCTTTATTGTATCTAAATAGAAAAAATATAAACGAATTTAAGTACAAAGATTTAATTCGAATTAAAACAGTTGCTAATTAAGACCGACGTTATAAATATCTATTTTCTCAAAATGATAAACATCGGACTATTTCAGTGAAAGCAAAAAGCCTTAAGAGTATTAAACAATTTACAGTTTCATTTTCATCAAAAGCAAGGGGCATTCAATGCTCAAGCAATCTATTGATAAGTGTATATAATTTATTGGTCTAATTAATTCCCTAAATAGACGTTTTATTCATTTATTTATTTTTCTTTTGGCTAATTTTAGTAAGACCTAACATAAATATAGATCTGCAAACATATTATTTTCTAACATTATTACACTAAGTTTACTTTATTTAAAAATATAATAAACAATATTTATATTTCTTTACACAATAACGAAACTTACATTTGCAACCCGTGCAAATACGTGTCGAAACGTGTTTACAAACCATTTTTGTTTGTTTTTGTTGTATTTTAGTTTTAGTTTTAGTTGATTTAAATTACGCCAATCTTTTCCAATAATAAAAATATTTTCTTAAATTTTATGCAATTAATTATTCTAACCTACATAAAAAATCTACTCATAATGTACACATTATTAAATTAAAATCAAAAGTACATAATTAAATCATACAATTTAACTAGAAATCATGTGACATGTATTATATTTACAATAATTACATCACTAACTTAGCAGGCAACCACACATAATATACTAACATCGTTCTAATTGTAAGAGCGAGTATTTTTTGTAATTAATGGCACCTCACATAACATAATGTGACTAATGTTGCCAGTAAATTTAGTCAAATTATAAACACCGCTTAACAGTTTTATTGTCAAAATGATTGATTAAACAATTTCAGTATTTTCTGTTTTGAGCTGAATTCAAATATTAACAAAATGCTTTCTCAAACTGCTCTTGTTTTGGTAGCTGCTCAACTGATTCTTAAATAATTTTTAGTAAAGATATAAAATTTGAACAAATACTCACGGCAGTGATAAATTGAAAACAGAAAACAGTGTTCCTATTGCGTGAATAGAGCTGCAACATAACTAGTAGGATGATTGTTCTATATGTGTTGTGAATCTAAAAATCTTCAATTGCTCCAACAAACATATGTGGAAGTAGTAATTTAAAATCTGCACGACAATCTGTACTAACACACTGTTGTGTAGCACAGATGGTAGCAGTGGAAGTGAACGTGAAGGAAGCTTAAACATATTTGATATCATAAGCAGCAATAAGTGAGCAGCTTGGACAGTGAATAAAAAATTATTCTCTTACCATGCCATTTATTCAAGCATGGATTAATGAAATAATTTGTTAACGCCTTGTACAAAAACTGTGATTCAATTAAATATACTTGAAGATTGTTTTTTGGACTACTATCACAAGTTGAGCAAAACAGATGTCATATTTGGTATCAACTCTTCTCAAAAATCCCAAAATTGTTTTAACATAATTGACAATAAAATTAAATGTTGACCAGTGTGATTATAATTAAATGATAGATACAATGATATGATTATAGTATGTATTTTAAAGTAGCACAAGCACGAAGGAACCAGTTCACACATACACCAAAGAAATCTGAGTGGACGGGCTTATCTACTAGAAGCGTTAAGATTAATTATTATTATAAAATGATATGTATATTTTTATATGTTTTTGAAATATTATTATAAAAGCTATATTAAATGAATATATCACATAGATTAAAATTAAATGTGAATTATAAAATTCCTTTTGTAAAAATATATACTATCAAAAAGTATTCCCTAAAGTGGGTTCAGACGTGCTTGCCTTTTAATAATTAGGGTCAATATTCATAACAAATACTGAGTGACTCAGAATAACAATAGTATTAAGCATAAATTGTGTATATGTAACAATGTGTTATCTAAAAATTGTGTCTACTGTGCACTGTTTTTTTTTTTAATTTTTAGGTAATAATGTCCTTACAAAGATCTATATATTTTTGTTTAAATATACCTACACTTATTCATACGAACGATATGTTTATTACTTCAGTCAATTGTTCAAGTAAAACGTGTTTCATCATTTTCTTTCTTCAAACAATTAGATTTATATTTTTTGTTTGCTAAATTAATATTTGGTTTTAATGATAATATGTTTAAAGCTATCATGATATGCATTTCATTAGCACGTAAGCCAAGACATTAGGATAAAAGTCATCGCCCTTTTTACAGACCAGATTCTGTTATTGTGCATAAATATCAGCGATTAATTGAACATAATATTTTGGTCTACTTATACGGATTAACGTCCATTTAACCACCTTCAGCTATTACTAACAGAAATTATATAAATTACTAACCATTTATGCTTAAGGGGTTCTTGCGCGAGCACATTTTAATGTTACTGTTATTTTTATTATTTCTCGCATTTTTTTTTATTGCAGCGTTTAAGTGGACAGAACATAATTATACAATGTTGCTGCTTTGTAATAGTTATAAGAAATTGTAACAAGGCAAGTCTTAACGAAATAGACAAACCGATCAATCACTTCTATTCGGAAAACCTTTCCAAATGTTTATATAGTAACTTCGTGGAAATGATCCGCACGAGTTTGGTTTTATTCAAACAGTAAATTGGATCAAACAAAGAGGTTTGCATTTTCTTTTTGTAGAATTTTTAATAGTTCACACTATTCTACTTATTTTTATCAATATCAATTCATATAACCAAATTGCCAAAATTTGTTTTTTAAAATTTGAATTAGAAAATAAAGCTTACATGGCACATACTGAAAATTAATTGATTTGCATTGTCTTCTAATGTATTATTTAATTATAATTAATCCAAATATGCAATTTTGTAGTTTGTAAGCTGCAGTAGTCCATATATAATCGCCTTAATTTATCCAGATTAAAGTAACCCGTAAACGATTCCGGGTTACACCAACTGCTCATCATCATCATCATTATTATTTCATTAAGTAGGAAATATGCAACGTTAATAATTATAGCCATCATGAAACTTGACTCCTACTATGTGCAGTAAATATTAAAAGAACGACTGAGTGCTAGTCAATCAACATTTTAATTAACAACACTTGATTTTAACTCGTTTTTGTTTCAATTAAATTAAATAAAAATTGATAAAAAAGTAATTATGGAAACTGCAAATCAAATACTTAATATATAAATATATAAATATTCTAGATCTTAAATAATAAATTAATTAACTTAAGCTGACTCTTAATAGTGGCTTTTTGAAATATTAATTTATAGATAGCATCAATTTAAAAATAAAATAAATGTCTGTGTGCATTGATGATGAAACAAATATTTAAGTTGCACTCGGGTGTAATTATTACCATAAATATTAGTAAGGGTGAGATGAGGTGAGGCGAGTTGAGGAGACATTAAAAATCAATTTATGTACTGCGTTCTTCGGTGTTATCGTTGCCGTTGCTTTTGCTGTTCCATTCATTTTGAATATTTAAATTAATCACTTCTGGTGTTTTACGTTGTATTCAATTACTGAATAATTAAACGTATTGACGTGCTTTTGACTCAATTTGTCTGGAACCAAATTGATATATTAAACGATGCGTGATTAAAAATAGAAGTGGAATTCCATCAACGAATTTAGAAAACCATTACCAATTCCTGTTTGCAGTCATTCAACGGTAGAATTATTACATTTGAAAATCAATTATGAACGAATTAAATATAGCTGCAGTCAACATAGAGTTATTTGATTCAATGGTATCATTTTCAAATGCAAGTGTGATGATGTTTATAAAATAAATGCAAACATTATTCTCAGTTCTGTAATAATTACCACTATTGTCTGAATTAACGGCAACATTTTAGCTTAATTCTGGAGGGTGGTGTATGAGATTACAGTCCACGTTTTAAAATTGTTAGTCTAGAGGCTAGACTAGACAAACCTCTTCACATAAATATACAATGCTGATCACTAGGATAGATCTTGTATAAACATGAAAGCCTAACTTCTGGAGCGGCATGCAATAATTTTATCGATTATATTCGGTTCAGTTGCAGCAGCAAACATATTTTTTCCAGCATTACGAGTGAGAATAATTAGAATGATTACCGGTTCCTTTCCACAATGAGAAAAAAAAGTCAACCAACCTCTCTTTTATAATTGATCGCATCAACCGAATAGCAGACCCTGAATTGAGTGAAGTGTAATTGCAAGAAACTATTTAATCAAGCCACCCGGAGTACGCATTTTGTAGATGTATAGATGTAAGTATAGGAAGGAAAGAATGCAAATGCGAAACGTATTTCATAAGCATACAATTGTCTGGCTTAAAAGAAATAAGCTGGAGTAAATAAATGAACACGTTGCGATTCTATTTAGATCTCACCCCCGTCGCTTGTTGACAAACTGGTTAATGAGAGTTTCCTCAACAAACGGAATTAGGTAGGGGATGCAAAAAATATAACACCCGGTTATTATGAAATTAACTAGCTAATAGGTTTAGTGTCGGTGTAGTGACAAATTAAATCGCCGGAGTGAATTTTGTATCTAAACCATCGATTGTGTTTGTGACCTATAGTTGTCGGAAGAGATTAGTGAAATGAATATTGAGTAGTAAATTGCATCACATCACTCTTGCCGTAATGTATTTTGAATCTAATATAGTCAGTCGTCTGGCACCCAAATTAGTATTTTTGAACAAGATTCAATTTAAATAGTAATAATAACGTAGTCCTAAGAAGCAGAACGTTTATGAATTAGCATTTAAGTGACCCTCGTATATATTGTAGTTAAGTTAAGTATACACAAACATGATTTCAATGCCTAACTTGTCACATTATATAGTTGTACTTCAATTCATAATGGGTTCTGAATGTTCTTACAATTGCGGGACTTTTGTTGGACTAATACAATTTATTGGCAAACAAAATAATGTATTATATTGTATATTGCAATGAAACCAGTTGTATTAAAAGTTGCGTGTTTCACAAATTATAGACCAATGTGCGCTTGTATGAGACCTTATAATCTTTTGCAGTATTGATTACCAATATAAACACAGGAATAAAAACTAGAATGACATCTTATATAATTATTAATTGATATTAATATAGGGATTACAATGACACAACCAACACGATAATACTGGTAGTACTACTATATTTTCCATCAAGTTATTCCATTACGATTAAACACAACGGTTGCAGAATATACCTTAACATGTAACTGAATAAAAAAAAAGGATATCCCTCGATATCAACCATCCTGAGCTTTACTAATTGCATCTTTGTAATATTGACCACTCGGATTAACACAATGGCAGACTAAGTCAGTAATTTGTTACTGGTCGTGTCGTATCTCTTGTCTATTACTTAGATATATCATCTGAAAATCTTAGTCGAATTTAATAAAGATTCTATCCTTATCCAGTGAAAGTTAAAATATAATTTATCTTTCATCGTTTTATAAATATATATCAGTTCTGTAGATAACGTTTAAATAGTTATAATTATATTTCTTATGAATTGGTCCACCCAGAGAAAATGTTTTATTAGTTGCACTATGCATACGTAATGTAAAATATAAATAAATGAGTTTGTCTAAAATCTTGCTTAACAAAAGCTTTGAAGATGCAACATCAAATAACATGAAGCTTTGCGGCAGTATAAAGCTGTCCAGCTGTATGAGTATGAGAATGAGTATTTTATTTGTTGCTGTCGACATAATTAAAAACTGTAAGAATCATGTTTTTGTGCGTTGATTCTATTAAATAAATTCCCTTTTGAATATCATGCTATGTGATAAAATATGATTTATTTGTTGAAACCGCATGCATATGAATGAGTTAGTAATTTATTCGGGGGCGAACTGATGAGTGAGTGCATTGTAGAAAAGAATAATTATTAAAAAAGCGAGGGTGGCGGATTATAATAATTCCCTTTGAAGTAGGTGTGTGTAAAGGGCGATGACTGCGAAAATTAAGGAGGTATAATAAAATATGAACTTTCATGTCTGGCGTACGGAGTTTGAATGTTTCAACTCACATGGGAAGACATTTTTAGATTGTACATGATCTTATAATAATTTGAATTAATTTTTTGTTATTGAACAAAAGTACTACGTTTTGTTTTATTTTGTTTATTTTGCAGGATTAATATATGCTATAGTTTACACCCTTAGATTTATCTTGGACAGATATTTAGCTGAGCGTCGTCGAACGACTTTTTTTTTTTTTATTTGGATTACTATAAAGTGTTATGTTTTTTTTTTTTTTGGTGTGTATACCGTTACATAGTGTGAGGTAACTATATACACTCAGTTACAGACTTACAATTAACTATCTAATAACTATAACCTTATTGATCTAACGTCAACAGTCAACACTGATATGTATATATACAAACATCTTAAGATGAAATCAATAAACATTTAATGCAAGTTTATTGAAGGACTGTATAATTTGGTTTACGATTTCATTTTTATTTTTTATTTTTCGTTTTCATTTTTCATTTTCAAGTAAAAAGATATGTATGTATTTATGTCTTGTGCAATTTTACCTTCATTTTAGATAAATTTTCCGGCCGGCCTTTAATGTCACGATGCTGTCATGAACACTTTCAGTAATATAAGTGATGTAATTAGAAATACTAGTTGTTTATTCGGATTTACTTGAGTGGCAGGACTCGGCTCAATCTGCACGATTTCCACCTCTGCCATTTTAAATATTGATAGGAGCAAATGCGATATGAAGTCCGGATTTCTGCTGTTGATTCTGTCGCTTATTGTCTCCATATATTCTGCACATTCCTCCTGAAACACAAACAAATAATACATGATGTACATGTTTGGACAAAAGGGAATTTCGTAATACTAGCGAAAGGCTCAAATTTCCATTGAAATATTTATATTTCAATTTCTGATTAGGTTTCTCAACTCTACTAAAATAAATAAAATGACGTAAAATACTAGGGGTTGTTAGTTAGAAACAATTCGCAAACGAACTATTGTATTGTAACCGATAACAACGCTGGAAAAACAGGCAACATAGGCAACATACTCAGATAATATATGAAATAGTTGCCAAAGTTTAAACAATATTTTGTTGAGTAGCACGCAAATATAATTGCAAACATGGAATATATTTTTCATAACAAAAAAGATTCCTGGAATGATCCAATTGGGTAATAATAATAGGGTTTATTGCTGTGAATGTAATACAAATACAAAGAAATAAATATAAATACAAACAAATCTAAAATTAATCAAATTTTTGTTTTTATTTTTGTCAAGGAATACTTTACTAATCTTTTTAGAGTTGATTCAATCATTTTATTATAATTAAATTTATTTTTAATGAAAAGTCTATTATAAACATTTTATTTTTTTGTATGATTTGGGTTTGGTAGTACTGTAGTGTTTAATTAAATTAAATTGTACACTGAAAGTTATTGATTCAATTCGTGTTAAAAAAATTTATCTATACTTTCTGAACAGTTTTCTTTTCTTTATAAAACAGAAATAATTAATTTTACGTTAGCATATTCTAAACTAAAAGTTTCTTTTGATAAATTTCTGTAGTTTAAATCATTAAGTATTATATTATCCAATTAATAAATGGTCGAATAGCTATATTAATAGATAAGCAATTATACCGATTAAATTTGTTAGAAATTTATGAATGGGTGCATAAGGTCGGGTGTAATACGGATTGGAACCATAATGAATCTACAATATACGAGTATAGAAGTAGGTATTAGATAGTAATTGATGCAAATATGAGGATTTCCGTTGGCTTAGTTTGTAACCTCTAATTATTATCGAATGTGGATAAAGGAAAACTTTAATGAATATTATGTTCGTGCCAGGATGAGCATAAAGGTAGACTGCGGACGTGTGAAGTTGCCCTTGCAGGAAGCGGCGAGTGCAGGAATTCACTAAGGGGATTGTTAATTCCGGTTTTAACATAATATAATAATAATGTGCTTAAATAGTCATTGACATTTTCAATTTCATTTCACATATAATAATAAACGTCTGTACTACAACTACAAGTATTTAATTGACAGAAGTTGATAATCTGATAAATCATTGGTTATAACTTCTTAAATTGTTTTGATAGAAATTGAAATTTTCAGTTCAGAACAACCCCGGTTCTTGTTACGTTATATTGCAAGGGCCGGAAAGAGTGTTCTGCTCGGCTGTTGCTCATCCTAACGTAGATTCCTGTAATTATCGACAAAACTAGTCTAAATGGAATCTCGTTTCCACGAATTAGAAAACAATTAACAATTAAAATGTCTAGTTATTAACATTCAATAACTAAAAGGATATTAGAGGAAGAGTTAAATAAGATTGGCAATTGACTTAATGGCTTAACGTTAGAATTAATATACAAATTATATATTCTTAATCTTCATTAAACTATTGTTAAATTGTATTAGCATGATCATTCCAAGTACGTTCTAATAAAATTGTTACGTTTTTTGGTGATCAAACTACTTTTATTTTTATTTCAAAAAATATTTTTAATTATTTATCAAAATAATAAAACAAATATATATTTAAAATAATTTAAAAATAATGTTATTAAAATAACAATAGGTTTCTCTAATTAAGACTGTTTTAGAGTTGCAGCTTTGACAACATTTTAATTAAAATTGTCTTTATACCAACAGATTTTTTTGTTTGTTTATGTTGGTAAATGAGAAATAAAATAAAGAAATGTAAATTAGAAAGGAGTCGCAATTTAACGCTGAATTTTAGTTATCCCTAGCAAAGTGATGTGAGTGCATTTGCAGTATTTAAAAACACATTGCATTTGCTTGAGGACACGGTCCATAAAGCAAGTCGGTTAATCCCTGATAGATCATTATACTTATAAGTAAAGTCCAAACGTGCATGTCTAATTACATTCCGTACTACCGTACTACATCGAAATCAACGATTAAATGTTTGACTAACCTTTTCCTTTGCCAAACTCTCCATCGGTGAAAGCATCGTGTAATCCACTTCAGCCGATAGTTTACCGGCGATTATTACGTTCTCTCGGGTCGTGTTAAATAATTCAAGTGAGCACAAAGTCTGTAAAAACAATAAATAATGGGGAATTAATGTTTGCTCTATATATATTTTTTATGTTGCACTTTACTGCAACTTTATAAAAATATTAAATCAAACAGAGTTATTGATTTAATAGTTTTTTTTTTAAATGTAGTTTCATGTGTGATATATGTTTGGTTAGTGAATTGTGGTTTGCTTTGTTCTACGCGTTATCGATGAATTAGTTGATCCCGTTAATCTTCCCCAAACATCTGCCAAAATAGATTAAATGTGGCCGATACAAATAGTTTTTGTGCTAAAAGTCACTTAAGGGTAGGAGACACCAATAAATTCAATCTATTTTTTATCCCATAAGATATATTGTATTAGGAATATTCGACCAAATTGGCCGGCCACGGTTACAGTATTTTGTCATTTCTTATATTATACCAGAGATCAGAAAAAAATGATCTATAGCCCAATTAAAATATGTAATAAATTATTATAAATTACTCCATTCAGATAAAAAATTAATCATGTCCTCGTCAATACAAATTATTGATTTAATATAATCTTTGAACGTAAATGATAATTCATGTTATGTTAATTCAAAATTAGCATTTCTGATGCACAAATCTAGGATAACTAATTAGTATTTATATTTTCTACTTAGCAGAACTTGTAGGATGGAAATAGCAGAGAATAATGCTTAGTTATTAATATAGGATAACAGGCATCATAGATACAATTAATTACTTATTAAAATAATGAATAATACAAATTTTAAAAATTAGAATATTGAGCTGAGCGTAAAAAAGTTATATATTTGAATAATTTAACTTAAAAATAATAAAATTGAATCAATATTTCCAACGTGCTTTCATTAAATGATTTGCTTGAATAATTCAAATGAATTCAATAATCGACAAAACTATTTCTGGTAGTGAAAACATAATAAATTCATTTGTATAGATTATTGAAGTTATCGGTAAATAAATAAAGTGATGAAACGTCACACATTTGTTAGGTAGTTGGCAACGTTGTTATCTAATAAACGGACGGAAGGCAATATTAGCAGATTATAGCACCCACCTTTCTACTGTAACTGTCTGGAATGAGTCTAGAACAGGTCAGGAATAGTTTTGAACAGCCCATGAACCGGTTAAAACACCTGGGAGAGAGCTTGATATCATTCCAATTACGAGATAAGCAAGAAGTGCAATACCGACAATACGAATACTAATACGAATACAAATACAAATACAACGAACGTATAAGCCACGGCTTCAAACATATGTAATAATAAAAAAATCGATTTGTTGCTAAAATATATAGCATGGCATAAATTAATTAAAGCAGTGTTATTAATCAAATGTTTGGCCCCAATTTGGCACACGGTAATATCTTAGTTATAAGCAAAAAATATGTCGATTATTCACGGGGCCTATAATAATAAGTTATTATACTATCGACACGTGGAACCTTACACGCAAAACTTATTAAGAGGCCCCACGAACAAAACACAAAAAGTGCTCCGCCCCGCAATATTCCCTTTTGTATATAATTCAAAGAGATTATTAAGATGCTTATGTTATCAGTGAAATATTTTTTGTGTTATTTTTTTCAGTACAACTGAATTTTACCTCGGGGACTACTGAAAGTTTCGTGGGTCAGTTTTTGATTGCTCTTTCAGAGACGGCCGTGTCTAGCAACCGGAAAATCATATAAACAGTCTCGTTCTGCACCGAAAAGCTCCTTTTGAAGGATCGATAACCGACACTATATGTTAATACCCGACGTGAATTAAAAAAAATGTATACGTTTGAATAAAATTTCCAACGGACAAAACACAAAACAAGACACTTCTCGCACCGTTCGACTTTTATTATTTTCCCTGGGATCATATTTTCCGTTTCGTTTCAGAATGTTTTATATTTCCCGACGAATTGAACAGCACAAAATAAATCTGTTTATTTATTTATTTATTTATATCAAGATATTCTTTTTTTCGAATATATATTTTGGAACTGAAAAACATTGAAGCGGTGTTAAACAAAATGTTTTGCCATTTGCCTTTCAGACGGATGGGGAGGATAACTGCCATCATAACAATAAATAAAAAACAATGCAACGGGTGCGATGATTCGAGCCGGAATTGCCTATGCACTAAGTGAAATGCGATGCAATTAATATCGCTTATTAAAAATATGTTTTCAAACTCACTGGAGGGCATTTTTTATTATTACATTCGGTGTATTAATTAGTTTTTGTATTGGTAATGGAAATATAATTTAATATGAATTATATATTGAAAACACCATGAAGTGGTTACCCAAAATCAATCAATATTGCAATCACTGGCCTATAGTAAACTACGAAAATTCCTGGAATTAAGGTCTACCACGACTATGCTAAATTCGATCTAGCATTAGTGTCAATTAATTAGGTTTAAATTAAATTAAATTAAATATGTAGGGAGTGATGTGAATTAAATTTGGAACTAAAACATAAAACTATAAATCATTCTTAATTTATCTTCTTGGTTGGATATTTGATTAATTTTTTCTGATTAATTTGATGTCATGTTCTATTTTATATTATTTATATGTTTTGTCTGAATGGAGTATTATTTTTGATTAATAAAACAATGATTTGAATGAATATATATTAGCTTTTTAGTGTGAAAGGAAAGAACAACATGTAATGAAACCCTGTTGCTTGAGTTTGTTTCGTTTTGTATCAGCATTAGTTAGTGTGAGCATCAGTATCAGTATGATTGTCACGTTGCTTGAAATTCTCTTAATTTTATTTGTAGAGTGAAAGTTAATTATTTTCATTAGTGATAAAAAGGAGAATAAAATGAAGAGTAATTTGAGTAATTTTAATGAAAATCGGCATGGTATGTCGGGTATTCGTGTTAAATGTAATGATTAATGTGAGGGGGGTTAATATTAGTGGTAAAATGCGGTAATTAAGAGCAAATGAAACTTACCCCATTGGTGGCTTCCTCCAAGATAAATTCCTGTAGAGCATGTACTACATCTTGAATAACAACTTTAGTATGATTTTTATTGAGTTCACGCTCATCAACTTCGCTATATCCAAGAAATAAGAAAACTCCTTGGGGCAGGCTGTATTCATTAGGGGCAGGTTTCATACAGATAAAACGACCAGAGTAACATAAGCACCGTCCTCGGTAAGCCTGGTAAGCTGGAGCAGCGTGATTATAAAATGCAAACTCAGTTTTACACGGCATTCTATCAATACAAATCGTTTTACATGCGAGCTTTTCACCCACTTCGCACTCGCAAACATCGGAACATTCGAATTCGTCTTCGTGATATATCTGGAAATCCGAAAAATACCTCAAAGTTGTTAGCCATTTCCAGTTCCAGTTCCAGTCTCGCATACATAAAAGGACCGAGTGTCTAATACATTATTTCTTTGATAACATGAACACCGAATACTTCCCATTAAATAACGCCTCGTTCCCTCTCACTCTTTTATTACGCATCTTTTATATAATAAAAATAAAATTAAAATAAAATAAAAATCCGCAAGTACTTATAAGAAGATTTTTCAACAAGCAGCTAGCCAACCAAGTTTCTCAAAGTTTTCCCAAACAGTTCCTTAGAAATTATAATACTTTATTTTTAGTTTTTGACGCTACAATGCAAATAGTATTTTCATCACATTATGCTCGTAATAAAAAATGAAATTACTTTTAAATATACAACATGCACAACACAAAACTTTCAGACAAACTTAGTTTACAATCTAATGATGCAATGCAACTGCATCAAAGTTCAATGCTGAAGAAAAATAATAGAAAAGTAATATTAAAAATAAATAAAATAATATATATATATTATTTAGTCGAGGCGAAAATATTCCATGTACATTAGGCGAAGTTAACATTTACTTTTTTATCAGATTGTATCAACATGCGTGGTTAAATAATTCGCAAACAAAACGCAAATAGAAGGCGACGCCGCATGAAAAAAAAAACTGCCACAGACATAATAAAACTGAAAATAATTGCCCTTGCATAAAGACCGATAACGTTATCGAAACGTTTTGAACTGATTCGAGATACTCAAGTTTTCATGTTATCAAGTGCGTAATAATTAAGGGTGAGATAAGTTATTATTTAATAAAATAATAAACAATTATTAATTGTAAATTAAATAACAAAATAATTAACTTACACGTTTGAAAGTCCCTTCCTTGATGTATTGATCTGGAAATTGCGGCCTTTGAACTACGCAGAATTCTGCAAAGCGGCACAAACATAAAATATATACTTAAAAAATGTAACATACAAACATACGAAGCATAACAAACATGTAGAATGTAGATGATAAAAGCGAGCTACATTGAAACCCTCATTATATTAATTGCAGGTTGTAATAATTATCATATAAAAAATATGTTTGTTGCTTGATGATGAATTAATTTTAATACCAAGTATACCGTTTATACCATTCATATCAACGTACTAAATATATTTGAAATTAATATTTATAAATGTAATTACTTGGAGGGATGGTTGTTGTTGCCATTGTTGTAGTCGTAGTTGTAGTTGTTGTTGTTGTAGTTGTAGTTGGTGGAATGAATTCTGTTGTAGTGCTTTCCCTAGTTTGTAGAGATGCTTCCGTTGCGGCCATAATGGTGATTTGTTGTCCTAGGGTATAACTAGGTCTAGCAGGTGTAGTGGCCCTGGTAATTGGTTTCATTGTTGTCGTACTTGTTGTCGTAGTCGTGAGTAATGCCAGTTCAGCGGCCTTCTTCATGTGAAAATCTTTCTGCGACTCCACTAGAAGCAACAAAAGCGCCTTCTTAAAACCACCGCGATGCATGCATGTGATGAACACGAATCTGGCTGGCTGGCTGGCTGGCTGACTGGATTGCAATTTCCAACTAACAAACGCAAACGCGAACGCGTCCTTTCAGTGATCAGTCAGTCATTTTCATAGCACTTATAGCCATCCATAGAATGTAAAGTTCACAGACACGAGGCAGGAATTAAATAAGAAATAGTCGTGAATTTATGCAACCGCAGAGACGCGTGGATGACGCGATTCACGCGATGGAGACGTGCAAATAAATTCCAGTAAAACGAACATCTATACGAGCCGGCAGAGGCTGTAGGTTTATTTTGAAGGGTGCATTCGTGTGTAGGTTCAGTTCACCGGTATATGCATACGGTATACACAGCACAGTGTACGGTTAATTAGGTCGGAATCCGGAGAGAAACAATACAGTATATTGTTAAAGTGTACGAAGGTAAATTAAGGTAATTATACATACCAACACAAGGATTGACCCACAAAAGTCGTTGCCAGCCGAGACACTCGTAAAGCTGAGTCATATCAGTTCCTTTACAGGCACATGTAGTCCTTAAATCGGTTCCTAAAATACCTAACATAGCCAATCTGCATTCTGTAGGTGAACCGGCACATTTTTTAGTGACGCTATCAACCGCACATGATTGTTCGTAATATTCCAGTCGGATTCTATAAAAGTAAATTAAATAAATTATATGTTATGTTACGTTATGTTATGTTATGTTATGTTGCGTTGCATCGAATCAATCAATTTCAATTTTAATCTTTTTGTTTACAAACCTGCATTCTTTGTTTTCTCTACAAACTTCAGCTAGAGAAAGACATGTGGGTTGAGGGGATCCTTCGATTCTTTGTGCACAGACCGGATGTAATTTCTCTTGCGCAATCATACAAGAGTCATGTTTATTGTCAGTTTTTCTGAAAATACGTTATGTTTTACTAATACGGTACGATATATAGATTGACCGATATTTACTTGCAAAGACAAAAGGCAATTTCAATATTCCAAGGAAGTCCGGGCTTTCTATAAAATGCCTGGAGAGCTTCCATGCAAGAATTTCGATTGCATCGTGACATATCGCAGTGGTGAATGATGGGGGCCAAAGCCATTCGGCAGTTATAATTATTATTACAACTTTCCATTGCTACATGACATGTACTTTGAAATACTATTCTCGAAACTTCATTGCTTTCGCTACGTCCGTGTTCAGTTGAACCTGAAAGGAATTATTTTAGCTCCCCATCAACCATTCTACCTCTATTTTTTATTATTATTATTTTAACAATTAATTATTCTATGATAAGTTGAAGTGTTGTCGAACTGGTTGTATGCGCCCGCCGCTTTTAGCATTTATTTATTCTAATTATTTTATTATTTATAAATATGAATCAGATGCACAACATGCGTCAATTAGTTCATTTAGTTCGGTTAGTTAGGTTAATTGTCGTGTGTTAATGGTACATTATAATATATTTAATTTTTTAACAAATTAATTATAACATTTATTATTGATTAAGTTTATCCCCAAAACAGAAAAAAGATCATTAAATATACCTTGGTGAGGGTAGTAGGGAGTCTCCGATTGTAAATTTGAATTGACGTTTATCAATTATTAATTGGCGGGGTTTCAATTTGTGGCGAGCCGAAATGTCATGCCGAAATGTGGATTGTCAGAGGGATCGGTGCATTAAAAAAGGGATTCACTGCGCATTTAGCATCTGATATGATAAAATATAAAATACGTGCTTTTCCCCAAACAGAAGACCATGCAAATGGTTCTACGTGCCGGGGTACCAAAGTGCATCAACCATGTGCACAATTTCTATTTAATTTCAAAAATAGTATGCTAAATAACTATGTAATAATAATATATAATGATATAATCATGCACTATTACCCAGACTGATTTTAGCGTTTGTTTTTTTTTTATTTGATTTCGTGTGTTTTGATTTGTTTTTAATACAATTATTGCTAGAATCAGTCTAGCTGCAAGTGAATAGCGCCTGTACTATCCGTGTACGTTTGTACATAAATAGGTTAAGCTCATGGCGGCTCTACGAGGCTTACTACTATAAAGCACTGACAGGACTTGAATACAGCAATAAATCTATTCGACTGTTTTTTTTATTCTCGTCCGGAAAGAGACTCGAATTGTTATCACATCAGAATGTCAGGTATCCGTACGCTCCGAACTGTGATGTGAGAATATATCAATAAAGTAATAGCAAATAGATTGTATGTGGATGAGAAATCTCCCTCTGCTGAACGTGCCTGTCCCCATCGTGATCGTGATCGTGGTCGTAGAGGTAGCTGTGTGGAAACGGGAAAAAATCAGGGTAAACGGGATGCATACTGAAAGGGGCGGGTGGACGGGGTGGACAGGAAAAGAGATTGTACTGATAATAGTCGGAGAGGAACTAGCTACGCGACTCTCCAGCAACACGAACACACCCTCCACATCACAATGCTTAAACATATTCTTTTCAAAACAATAACTCACAAAATGCAAACAAATCATGTTTTTATAAGATAAAAGCTCTCATCACCTTTTTACTATATTTGATCATTTATATGAAGACCAAACTTTGTTTCTAAATGGATATTTACTATTATTTACATTATTTATTTATTATATGTACATATTTTACCTTTTTATAAAATACTTCCAACGTAGTATGTTTGTTATATATACTTACTTACCATCAAACATAATCTTAGTTCAAAAAAATTCTTACCCTGATCAGAGTTGCAAACAATACATTAAATTTGATGTAATATTTGATTGCCTTTAGATAGAAGTAGTTTAAAATAAAGTCAAGATTGATATATATTGCGCTTCTAGGAGATCATTATTTATGCTGCTACGTTTTATTAAATATTATATACAAAACTATGTACTATTATACCAAATATTAAATTATAATAATAAATAAATGATATTGTAATATGTTAGTCCATAAATTTGCCAATCAACATATAAAATATCAAAATTTTATGCATTTTTTGTCGAGATAAAAAAATATGCTTTGTTCTATTATTTCTTTATTCAAGATTTTTAAAATTAGATTTAATCTCAATTTTTTTCTGTTTCTAAAATGGTGCTTGTTGTTGATTGTCTTAAAATATATATAAAATTTTGTAAATATTACATGTAGCTTAATAGAAAATATAATGCCAACGTTGTGTAAATGTTTTTTGTGTTTTGAAAAGAAATAATAGTCGCAGGGACCAAGGTCAAAACTGCAAGATAGATGTAGTAGGAGTTCCTTAAAGCCGCATTAATTGACAACTTCTTAAACAATTTGTATTTTATGCACTCTTTAGTTGTTGTACAAAAACAAAATTGTTGGTCAAAACTGTGCGTTTTTTGCATATAGCCACTTCCAAGTTGTTAATTGTATTTTTGTAGATATTTTCAGATAACTGTAGCCATCAATTTTTAAGCAGAAAATTGCGTTCTTGGATGGTAAAAAATCTTTATGAACTCATGCATGGATTTTTATTTTGTGTGAGGATTTCAGTAGTGTACTCAGGTCTCATCCTCAATTACAAATCTATAGAAAAAATCTTTATTTTAAAATAAAACAGTCAAATTTTTTTCGGAAATTTGTCGTTTACAAAAGTTGTGTCAACATTTTGCTCATTTCTAAATCTTTCTTTTTGATATTCTTATTTTCCTATCAATAACTGAAACTTTTACTTAGCTTTTGGAGGTCTTCAATACTTTGGGTCATCATAAATAAATTGTCTGCTCTATTTTAACTGTTTGCACTAATATTTGATTTGAAAATAGGACTGGCTATTTTTTCCATACACTAACACCATTCTTTTATAAGTATTATTTAGGCTACTACCTTTTTCTGATAAAAAAAATCAAGAAGTTGCAAATCACAAATTTTTGACTCTTTAAACTGTAAATGACAAATGTTAAACGATTGTAACCAAACTTGGAGATGATACTATAAAACGTCACATAAACTTAGTAGGTACCATAAAAATTTGTAAATTGACAAACCATTAGCCAAAAAATATATTGAGTTGATTGTACAATGACAATATTTTTCTACCTAATTTTCTACTACCCAGTTCTATGTATAATAGTTTTTAAATAAATAATTGATTAAAAAATAGTATTTTTTAGGATCTATATTTTATTATTATTAATTATTTTGTAGACAATTCAAACAACATAACGTAAGATTTATAATCAAAATGTTGTTTCTATTAACCTATCAGCTTAGTAAATATAATTATTAATAGATGAGCACATAACAGAAAAAACCCAATTACCTGTTGTTATTATTTACAATTTGCATTACTATTATTATTTTGTTAGATAGTTAGCTTTAATAGTGTGATTGTAATCACAGAGTGTGCACACACACACTCCTTTCCAATGTTTAAATATTTGTTTCAGATTACTCTTTTGTAAACAAATTATATGCCGCAAGTGAATAAAAGCAATTAATTAGTAATACCCAATCAAGTATTATTAAACATCGATTACAAAAACTTACAAAGTACACCGTTTTTAATTACATACCACTGGTTTTATTTTTTTAATTAATCAACGGTACTTCGTTATTTACAAGTATAATTGCAAAATAAAATCAATAAATTATTGAGCTCAAATAAAATACCATTTTATAAAACCATTTTTTATTGACTAATTGTGATTTTATTCTGTTTGTCGGTCAACATTTTAAACAAATTTAATTATTTTTTTTAAACTGCGGCCTGAAAGGGTTCCCAAAGGAGAAATAACATTGTGTTATACATATGTGTAAATATTAGACTAAACTCTAGAGTATGATGTGTTTGAAGGGAGTAAAATCAATTCTCGGCAGCAAGTGAAGCGTAAAAATTACTTACTGCTTAGGGAATATCTTTGGTATAATTTATAATTAATTACGCTACAATATGATGAACAAATTAGAGAATTAGAGAAACGTGTAATTTATTTTTATGATACCTGTTATCCCATGACCATTTATCAGTATTTTAGAATTCAATTTTGTACTGTACACGGTTATGGCGGGAACTCATGTTATCATGACGACAAATATAATTTGATTTTTAAATGCGCAACTCGTTTTTCATGAAGGTATAATAAAATGTTAGATTGCTGATACTTTCACAACTAATATCGATCTTTGACTTATAAATTGCTATACTTTGCACATATCATTTTGGTTCAAAATTGTTTCAATATAACTTCATTTAAACTTGATAATAATAGAAGTAGAAATATTACTATGTATAAAAAATGATTTTAATAATTAATACGTATTTTACATATAAATTTATGTTTTTTTATGTAAATGCCATTACCTGCCCGTATAAGGATTAAATTGTACTATAAATACAGTTCAACTTACTTGTAATAGAGGGCGCGGCGTTACCACTTTATGTAGTTTACAATTTTGATAAATCTGCTTGAAAAAATTTATTAGTTTTTCTTTATTATTGCTAGATTATTATTAAAAGTTTTAATCTGCAAGATTTGGTGCTGTTTATTTGTTGTACGCTTTTTGAAATAACATCTTAAGTTTGAAGAACTGTAAACACTTTATAGATATTATTGTTGCTTTATAAAACTAGAGATTGCAGAATAAATTTGTTGATCAATTTTTTTACTCCTTATATTTAATTCCATAATTTTTTATTCTGATGTGTTTGAACTAAAGTAAAGCTTTGAGTGAAGTAGTTTGAAGCGCCATAAAAATTTGGTTATACTCAAAAGTATTATGTGAGATATAGAAGTAGTCTAGTTCTGTGTTGATTTGGTTAAATTGTATAATAAATATTGTAAATATAGATGACGAGGGCTTTGTTTGGCAAGTTTAAATTGAATGTAAAGTGGTGGTGGTTAAGTGATAAAAAGAATTTTGAAGCAACACCACATACAATGAAAATGAATGATTGATTGATTGATTGATAATGAAAGAAAAAGTTGATTATAAGCGCTAGTGTTGCTGGATAATCGTGTTGATCGGGGTGTAGATACTCGAACCGGACACGGAAGTTACAAAAATTGACATGCCGCAAAGCCGCTATGAGCCTGGGCGCTGGAATACGTACTTGGGTACTTTTGATGCTGTGCGGTCACGATGTTGTCGCCATCTTCTTCATACATCGAGATGTTTGTAATGGATGAGCCCTTTCCCTTGTTCTTTAATACGCTCACGCTTATATGATCGTGGTTTGCATGAGCATCGTGGCCGTTGGCCGCGTCTACTAGCGGGTTTCCGACTATGGAATTGCCTAGCCCGTAGTCAAATGAGGCAGACGCATTTTCCGAAGCTGAAATCGCCTTCACTGAAATGAGGCCCAGTAGTCCGAATCAGTGAGGGCTAAACTTAATTATTGTGATGAAAAAATGATTTAAACAAAATAATAATAACAAAAAATAAAGAAAAATAGATAAAGATAGAATAAATATAAAAATCAAGAATTAATAACAAATTAAAAAATGAGATGGAAAATGGAAAGAACACAACGGTAGAGAAAGGCGCTCTCACCCGAACCGTCGAGCTCTGGAAACTGTAAGGAAGTGATGAGCGTTTCTTCTACGGTCGAGCGGGTATCAGTGCCTGTTTCAGTGCCTGTGCGGTGCGTGCTATTTGTGCCTGAGGCATGAGCAGTGCCGTGCGATGGGGTCATCGTTGCAGGATTATACAAGAAGTAAGGATAAAGGTTGGTAGGTGGCGACCAATAATTTCTATAGAAATCATGGTCCGGATCGTAAGGAGGTTGTGGTTGTGCATCATTTTCAAAATCGGGGCCAGGAATTAACGGAAGAGTGTCTGAAACATAAATTAGATGACAAGATGTTATCTATGGATAGGGATGAAAGAGCGCATAACAGCATTACAAAAAAGAATAAGACATGCGAATTGTGCAGTTATGTGTGTTGTGTAGGGACCCCCGTCGGAGTCACCAGGAGTCGCGTTGTGATTAATTTATTGATTTTACGGAGAGGATTGATTGATTGTTTGATTGATTGATTGATTGATTGATTGGTTGGTTGGTTGAGTGAGTCCAGTGCAAGTTGTAATAAAATGTTAATATGTAATGTTAAAATATATTCTATACGACAACAATATTCGGTAATTGTAATGCCGTGGCGCAGAATAATTGTCATGCAACAATAAATAAATCGCGTTGTCGGTATCGCTGTCGTGGCGATACGTCGCTGGATCCAACCAGTAACCAGACCACCGAACCTATTTATTTATAAACATGCGTCCTGCTATACAATAGCCGTATAGCCGTGCCGTACAGTAATGATTTCGATTTCGATTTCAGTCCGTGGCCGTCATGCTTGACGAGTCCTGTTGCGATGCTGTTGATGTGTTGTTAGGGATGTTAGTAGTCCAATACAAGAGGGGGGGAAGTTAACTGAGCAGTGAGCGCAGAGAATAAAATTTCTCCTGCCTGGGGGCTGTGCCGGTGATTGTGAACGGTAATATAGCGGATATAAACACAGCAAAATAAAAAACAATAAAATCACACCCCCTCGAAAGTGTTTCAACTGAAATCGTTATTGATTTTACAAATCTGCGGTACCCTATGATCGTGTACTTTGAATGGCACATAAATAGGTTTGGCTTCTTTGCGGGATATTGGCTGGTTGTGGCTGGTTGTGGCTGGCAGAGAATGGGGGTTTAGGAGACAGCGAGGATTTACACTTACCGACACACGGATTGTGGTTTACCATACTAAAGATGCGATCGCATCTCTTCTTCATATGATTGTTCGGGCATATACATCCGAACATCGGAGACTTTCTCAAATTTGCCCACGATTCATGACACAGACCTCTGTAAGATAACAAACAACACGACTAGTCGGAATCACTGCCAGTTAAATATAACACAAACACACATATACACACGCACGTAGCACATAGATAGATAAACAGACAAACAGACAGACAGACAGACAGCACGATTATCTGAGCAATAATTGACCAAAGCTTCGACCCACCTGTCGTCCATTCGGCATTTGTTATCTCGCACTTTGCAGTTGGTTTTGAAATCGTCGTATAGTTTTATGCACTTGCGTTCTTGTTGGCAAACGGACAATGCGTGATTGCAAGTTGGCAGCGCGTCCACAGGATACGGATCTTTCTCTGAAAATATCTCCACTTAAATCGTTCAATCAAACACAAAATAAATCAAAAATTAAATACACTCAGCATAATAAATAAATAAATTGATTAATTAATAAATAACGTTTGCGGCAACATAAATCCATCATGCTAAACAATTAAGATAGGAACCAATACTAGACAATTGCAACAAACAGTAAACCCATCAAACAAGTTCAAATAAAAAGGATAAAATCGTTAAAAAGTTTCGACCGCAGCTAGGATCACGATCGGAAGTGGAAAACAACGAAAACATACGTTTCAACAATAGGGCCAATCGCCTATTTCAATGCGACTCCCCAATATTTATGACCGGAGATTCCCAACGGCAGGGCACAAATTAAATGCGAACTATAATATATAGCCTTTAACGTTGTCATCGAAACTTACACATTGTTAAATTCGAACTTCCATTACGTTCGAATGCTTTGCATAAGACAAAAAACTTCCATTCCTTCTCGGTGATAACTCGCGCGACCGCGACCGCGACCGCAATTTTATTTTATATTACACCTAATTAATATTTTGATTTATACGTGAAAGCTACCCACTGTGCCCAGCTGTGACACGGAATTAGTCGCTTAAGAATTTCCACCAATGACAACGGGAAAATGAAAGCGTTATTTTCAGGCGCACCTTTACATTTCTACAAAACTGGACGGAATTAAAAATCATACAACATACGCTCTTGTTACAGTTAAAATATTTGTTATTCAGTTTTCAAAAAATTCTCATACAGACTCAAATTTAATTAATGAAATACTTGTCAACAATCGCATACAGACACATACACTATCCTCCCGTTAAACTATTTCTAATCAAACACTGATCCTTGTCACCTTATTTATCGAGCGTAGTTAATTATGGAGGTTCTAACTAAAGCTAATCAAGTTATCTGTGTATTTTATTGAAGAAAGTTTTTCAATAATACAATATATACACAATAAAATAAAATATGTATTCAATATGCATTCATATTCACGTTCTCAAGCTATGTACAATAGCAGAGAGTTTAAAAAGAATTTAACCTTTTCTACTAATACAAAGTGTGTGTATACATTATACAGTTATACAGTATGTATAGAATACCTGACAAAGTACGCAAGAAATTGAATGCAATAAGCGAGTCGCATACAATAAAACTCAAAATATTGCATATATTATTATGTTTACTGTTTGACTGTTAGACCTTATTTGATTCTATTTGACTCTATGAATATTTTTGTTAGTTTTGTGTAGTAGAATAATAATGGAAACTTTTTATAACTATTATTGTTATATATAATTAAGTGAATCCTAAGTGGATTAATTAATTCCATCAAAGGTGCATGCTGATCTCATTAGTGGTTTCGGTTGGGGTTTTGTTTTGACCACACGATCATAACATGAAGGATAATGAAATTTAGGTTAGAGAATGTCGAGGGAGAGTGGAAAGGAAAGGACTTTAAAGCGTATAACTTTAAAATTTGTTATAATTTATGTAGAGCCTAGTGAAAATCCAGCAATTAGAGATGAAGGCTGACATGAATAATTGGTGGTTGTGACATTTTAAGAATTTAATCTATCGAAATGATCGAAGTTCCGCGGTCGTCGGAATTCATTTGAAATTTAATCGATGCGATTGTGTTTCTTAAACGGTTACGTCTGTTTTTGATTTTTGTATTAAATGGAAGTTTTTGTGACCCGTTCCGTTTCGTCCCGTCCCAAGAGAAGGTTTCAAAGTGGCTATTGTGATAAAATAAAATATTAACACGAGAGAAGAAACAGCTGTTGCGCAAACTTTATGATTATTAATCCATTTTAATGAAAGAAAATACGTATACAATAGGAATAAACAATTGAAGAGGAAAGTCGGGTACTTGGGTATTCAGTAAAAGCTAAGGGGAAATTTCCTACGAATTGAAATGCCGTGGAGAGATATATAAATCTGGATTAGTGAAACGGATATCGGTTATGACCACGAAATTCAACTGGAATAAGTCGGGCTAATTTATTCAATGATTATTATAGGGGTATTAATGTGATATGCGTTCCGGTTATTAGATTAGGGAATCGTTATGGTGAATTGGATAGCTAGCTGAAGACATTTTCCATTTTCACACAGTTAATAACAATCGTAATCTCATCGTTGCTAACATTCCCTATTCCCTACTCTTCCCTTCCGTTCTTTTCCCTTCTTTTCGACGGGACACGTACAACACATACATGATAAACGACTCGAAAAATCATGCTCTCAATCCAAATGATATATATATATATATATATGAGTGTTAGGAGATTATACAAAAGCATCCCTTTTTTATATAAGAAAAAAAACTTGTTGTTGTCAGCAGAGAAGTTGTTCGCAACAATATCTATATAAGTACTGATTTTTGTGTGTTGCACAACACACTTTACAACTTTATCGGTGTGGCTTTTTTAAAATATTTATCACTTCATTTATTATTCCACTTGCAAGTTTACCTTTTTTGAGGACAAATACACAGGGGTGATCGAAAAGAAAGTCCCTGAACGAGTTGCATTCTGGATCCACATGAGGTTCGCGGCAAAGACATGTAGGCTTAAAGAACGGAAAAGCCTGCAATGTTCTTAACGCTGCTTGGCACTTGGTCACTGTTACCGTCGAACAAGCCACTGAAACAAAATAAAAAAATTAATTATCTTGTAAAACATTAAACTTTGTAACGGTCACAAATTTATATTGCGTAAGAGACGTAAGAGACGTAAGAGGGTAATATATTACTCGCATCATGATATTACTCGCAAATAAGTATATGTAATGACACCAATTAGGTTTAGCTGAGGTAACATATAGTAGTATTATTAACGTTACTAACATAAGGGATGGTGCCTGATGTGCTATTTAACGGAGGTTGCTACAAACGACTATGGCTTAATATGAGAGGTAACACGCAGACACAAATTTATGTAGAACATCATGTTAGTGTTCAATTAGCGAACAATATAAGAGTTTTACCGAAGCACACGGAATCCTTATAGAAAACGCTTTTTACATCTACATTTATCATTATATTCATGTTAGTAAATAATTTTTAATTAGAAAAACGTTACTGCACACATGACACATACTTTTTTGCTTTTATGATGCTGTAAAGCGTATTAGTCACAGCATCATTTGTGCTATTAAGTCTTTTATATATCGTTTCTTTATTTCAATTCATTTGTCATTATTATAAAGTTAATTTAAGATCAACCCACTAACTACAAAATAATTTAAACAAAGTAAATGTATAGAATTCTGTTCTGTAAATTCTAGTGTAGGGAATGTTAAATATTTATATTTCTATTACGCTGGAAAAGCTGAAGTAATTTCAACGTTGACTAATTCAATTCATAAAAAATACATTTGAATTACAAATAAAAATTTATTTTAACTGTCAAACACAAAAACAAAGACAAGTTACATTTTATTCTTTTTAATTTTTGCTGCTTGAATCTGCTTGAAACTGCTTGAAACTGCGACAGTATAAATATATAATATATAGACAAGAGATAGGGGAATATAATTAAACAGAGTACTAATTAGTTGCAATGTCTTTCCATAGTAAATTGTTACCGTTTGTCTGTGCACACACATATACAGTAAACTGTGCTTGGATTAAATAAAACGTTTATTTTAAAAATATATTAACTGACATCTAATTAGTCTCATGTTAAGTTGCGGTTTAGGGCTACCAATTTCATCCCTTTACTACAATTTAACAATTATACATCTCTTTAAATCAAATTAACAAAGGATTCTCTAGAGAAATGCAATAAGATTGTTTGATGGAGTCAAAGAGACAGCACAGTTGAAATGTTTTGAATGTACTATTAGTTACAATCATGCTAACTGAATAAAGAGCAGTTTGCTGATTCACTCTTTGTTAATGGCTAATGCAATGCAATGCAATCATCTTATGTACGTACTATTGTATTATTTTAATATTCAAAAGAAAATTTTAAAAAATCTTGTGCTGTCTATATGTCGCACAAAACAGATAAATAAATAATTCACTCGTTTCATTTGGCAATTCCATTATAAAAAACTACATCTATACAGGCTATACATATCAAACAAGTGTAAATGTCTTTCACAAACTTTCAAAGAAAAAAAATGTATGAAGCAAATCAAAATGTAAAACGCTACACACATTTTTTTTTTAATGATAAATAATTTATAATTTTATATATTCACGAGTGGCTTTATGTATAAAATGAATTTTTAAATGAAAAACCGCGCATTTGAATAAAGGGATCAGTGAATAATTCAATTACAACAAAAATATTTGTATATCTTAACAAATGGAGTCGTATGGAAAATTAAAAAATAAAACGTAAATAAACCAGGGGTAGCACGATTAACAAGTGCGATTTTGTCACTTCATTCAGGCCCGATATTAAAATGTGAATTTATGTGCACCCTTAATTGAAAATGTTATTTACGTAGGAATTACATTTCCCAACAAAAAATAAAATATAAAACAAATTTTTGCGAAACCGCTTCGAATGCTAAATTTGGATGAAAAAATACAGCTCAATCAAAGTTGATGTTGATAATTTATATTTATAAGTTTTATACTCTTTTTACGAAAACGTATCGGATATATTTTGAATTTTTATTGGACATTAAAAACAAACAAGATAAATCATTTTTATTCCTCTGTACACATTTCGCAACGCAACGCAACGCAAAGCAACGCAACGAAATCTTCATATATAAGAAATGTCTAAAGATTTTGATTGAATAGATGAATAGAGATATGTAAATATAAAATAAATATAATTTAAGGAGCAGAACTATATTGATGCATAAAACGCGTATCGCATTAAATTAACGTTTGTATAGTGAAAACGTTGAGCCAGCAAGAATTGTTATTAGTCAATACATACACATGGGTATACAATATCCTCTGCTCTCCAATTTATTGCTCATGGTTTACATGCAAAGCCTAAATAGTTTATTGCGTTTATAACACTAATTGGAACGGGGGAATTTTCACCATAAAAATTATTCTGATATGAATTTTAAGCTTGACCTCATTTCATAATCGCTAATTAACATACACATATTTTTTTAATTATATACATGAATTGTTCTTAAAACATTCTTTACTTGGTAAATTGTTGTACAAAATAAAATTTCTGAAGTTTTCAAATTAAATGGAAATAATTTTTTTAATAAATTACAATGATGTCACATAATAATAACTAAATAATCTATGTGGTGTAAGCAAACATGCTTTTTATGTTCATAATACATATTCATATTTTTTAAACAAACCTGTTTTAATGTGGTAATAAGGTTGAAAAAAATCATTCAAAATATTCGACTAAAATAAATCAAAATCATATTATGATTTAATCGCGAACAAACGATTAATCATTTGAAATAAATGATTGCAATCTTATGCAAATTATCTTTCCAACTTGAAAAACAATACATACAATAGTATTTTAGGTTGTGCAAGCTTTATCAATAATTCTTATCAATTTACAGTTAATATACAGAGTGTTAGGTAAACATGCTGCAAAAATTCAAGGGGTTAATGTATGGCCTATTTTAAGAATATTTTGTTATATGATAATTTAAAAAAAACCTTTTATTTTAAAGATACAGGGTAAACATTGCAACAATCATATTCGATATTTATTGAAATTATTAATGTAAATAAAAGTATGGAGTACGCCGATGAGTATATCAAGTTCAAAAAATTGTTAATAACTTGGAACGTTTTATCTACTAATGCACAAGTGGATTTCATTTGATCACCACATGTATCGGTCACAGTTGTTTAGATTGAGTGACGTTTGGCTGTTTGGCGTGTTTTTAATAGTTAGTGAATTCCTCTACTATGAATCGCTATACAAACGCCGAGATGACTGACATGCATTTTATGTATAGACTTGCTGATGGCAATTTATTACAAGCTAGACGGTTTCCTAGCCGTAATATCCCCTATCAAAAAATCTTCGAAACATTCATGGACGTCTTTGGGAAACAATCACATTGAAACAAAATAGAGGGCCAGGAAGATCAATGACAGTAAGAACGATACAACTGGAACAAAATGTGCTAGACATGATAGAGGAAGGAAATAGTTCTACGCAAAAAGTTGCCAATACTTTGAATGTTTAAAGTCATTAGACAGTTTGGAACATTTTTAAGGGCAATTTGTTGTATCTATACCACATTCAACGTGTTCAGGCACTACTACCTGTTAATTTTCCTTTACGTATTGCGTTATGTCAATGGCTTTTGCAAAAGTTAGTTATATTCCTTCAATTCTTAACACATATTCTTTTCACCAATCTAGCTAGTTTCTCAAAAAAATCAATAAGAAATTTTTATAACAACCATGTGTGCGCAAATAAAAGCATGCATCAGGTATGTGAAGATTGTTTTCAACATTAGTTTTCCTTAAATGTTTAGGTTGGAATTGTGGGCGACTGTCTAACTGGACCAGTATTTCTACCAGGAAGACTTACTGGCAAAATGTATTGCAACTTTTTGGAACACATGCTACTTCAGTTTCTGGATGATGTACTATTGGCAACAAGAATTGCAATTTCAGTTTGGTTGCTCGTGATTATTTAACAGCAACATACAGAGATTGCTGGATTGGTTGAGGTAAGCCACACGTATGACCTGTTAAATTCCCAGACTTAAACCCTTTGGATTATTTCTTATGGGGCTATCTGAATTGCAAAATTGGATAATTGCTGAGAGTAATTTAATTAGAAAAAACCCTGGTGTGTTTGAAAGAGTTCGGCACTCAATAACAAAAAGATTGAATGCTTGTATCCAGGCTGGAGAAAGTGTGTTAGTTGCGTCTTATTTTTTACTTATACTAATAATTTTACTATCATTAGAAGGTAAGTTTCACCAGAACACCAGGATGTTACTAAAAGTGTTATTAACTAATATGATTTATTAATTATTATGTTTATAAGCTAAAATTGCATAACTTAAAAATGCAATAATTTATTTTTAGATATAAAAACTAAAATTGTGATTTTATTGTTTTTGGCCTATAATTAAAATAAAAAATAATTAAGTCTTTATTTAATTTTATGCATGTTTTCCATGTTTTTCTTTCTCCATTGGTTAAAAAGCTCAGTATAAAAAGAAGTATTTAATTATGTAAAAGTACATGGTGCTTAGAGAAGTAAATTCTCCCTTTTTTCTAGTTGAGACGTTTTTGTAAGATGCCGGGATCTTTTCAGATCTCCTTTTAAATTATGCGTTCAATTATTGCTGAAGGGGCATAACAATTACACAAATGTGATTTTAGACAAACTTAACTTCATTCAAAACGTATCACATTTAATCCGAGCTTTGCTTTTCTTTTATTATATATTAAAACGTATAGCTATTTTAATTTTAATAATAACAGTTTCATTAAGATATTATTTAGTTCAAGTCAACTTTATCAATTAGTTTAATGATCTTTCTTTTTCATACTACATGTATGAAAGTTTAATTCAAGTGGTTTAAGATTTGCTTTGGGTACAACTTTCTTTATTTATATACACGTTGAGTATATATAAGAGAAGTTCGCGTAACAAGTTTAATATAGAGATAAATGTTATTCCTCCATACAATATTCTCGCTAGCTGGCTTCCAAAATTTAGGGATGAAATCTTTGCTTGTAATAGCTGCTTAGATTGGGTAGACAGCCTCTTGTACTGAATTAGCCCTACACCCAACTATAACACACCGAATTTAACTACATATTGTCCCCCCCGTTTTAACATCATATTAAAATAAATTGGCTGGGTTCATGCATATATTGATTAATATTAAATGTTTTGCAAATATCAATGCTTTATTCATAATAATAATTCAGCGATGCTTCAAAATTTGTCATCATATTCCAACTTTATGTAATTTAAAGAAGTATTAATAGTAATTTGAAAGTATTTGATTGATCACATTTTTCTGATAGCTTTAAAAACATTGGTTCAATATTGGTTTGCTCATAAGATTGATAGTAGATTTTGTAAAAGAAATAATAATTCTTTCAATAATATTGATACCTAACATTAATTATCTCCAACAAAACTTTTTTAATTAAACCCTAGCTAAAATAAAATTTAAAAAGAGGAAAGCGACAATGCTTAACAGATTAAAACAAGTGCCCCCTTATTTTTCTCAGCTTTCTGTCCTGTCACTCATTGTATTTATCTGTTCGCTACGATTGATGCAAGTTGTACAAAACTTTTCTTACTTCAACATTCTTTTTTCTTTGCTTTATTTACAATTCGCCACAGACTTTCTATCCGACCGTTGTTTGTCTTGCTGCCATTAAAATTAGGGTCTGACAATCTTTCTCAATTTTAACTGAAGTAAAATTAAAAAAAAAGAAACATTGCATATATACAAATCAATTCTAATAATTTAATGCTGCACATTTTTTTTTATTTTTAAATATTGAACGAATACAGCACTGCTCGCTTTACGGTGTGAGATGAATTAAAAAAATAAAAGCGCAATTGCTTCAGACATATTTCATCTCGATGATATTTTCCAGTATAACGTAGGACGCTTTCACATATTTCCTAGTGGCGTCAAAATATTTAAACTAGATATAGTGTTGAAGTTATATACGAGCCACTTGTTTATTGTTATACATGGCATTCGTGATTTAATAAAATGCAAAAAGTAAAAGAAAATAGTGAGATGCGGGGGGCGCTTTCTCGGTGTAGAAACCGTTCTGAATAATTGAACGTGCATCCCCCTTGCCCTTGTCCTCATCTTTTTTATGATTATTTTTTAGAGGAACCAAGGAACTTGGAAAATCGCATATATAAATTCACCATCCATATATGTAATGTATGCTCTGAAGTGAACGTACGTCCTGCATCCACATCTTTCGTAACTGTGATATAAGCTGAAACTATAAATTTCTCGGAGCTATTTTATAGAGCGGTATTTTTTATGTCCTGTGTCTTTGTCTATTATATTTGCACTGTGTAACACATAGTAGGATCTAAATAAAGAAAATCTACATCATAAACAACGTTACAAATAAATTAATAAATTCAACTGACTGCGTTTCAAACTTCAAACACAATGAAATGATTCAAAGATATTTGTATAAAATATAAAATAACGGCAATGATAATAAAAATTGACTGATTATCTGAATCAAATTACGTGTAATTTATGATTGGAAAATACATACACATACTCATTAATTTTCTATTACTCGGTAAGTTTCCATTCGTATCGTGGATCCATTAGTTAATCTAAAATCTACGCAATTGATATTTAATGAAGAGGCCATGATCAACTATAATGTTTTTATAAGGGTAATAACAGAATTAATGCAAATCTTCTTTTTTGTTCAGTAATATTTAATTTTATTAAAACCTATGACGCGAATGAAATGTAATATGTATATATTTTTTTGTTTAGTAGCTGAGGTGAAGTGTTAAATTTTGTATAATATTAGGAAATCAAAAATGGTGTTTGCAAAGCTGTGGCTTTATGAATTATTAATGTTTGATCCCGTTACGTAATAGTGCGACCTTTACGCCTTGCTCATAGCAATGTGCATTGTGTATATACGTAGTACCTAGTACGTAGTACGTAGTACTTATATGCAAATAGCAAGATGATGTTATGATATTTACCGCTTATGTGTCTCTGATATTGCTAATAAGTTGCAAGTTTAATTACCCTTGTCTCGATTAAAATAAACGAACCAATTACGCTACCCTAATTTAATTCGCAGCAAAATTACATAACAAATTTCATAAATCAGCAAGCAGCAACATCGCTACCAAAAATGAAAGATGTTATACGAAACAAGTCCAGCTATTTTGGCGGATCTTGCAACTTATACAATATGCAGATCATGAGATTGAATAATACGATTTGGGAATAATCGATCCCCAAACTCAATCTGCCGTTAACTGTAAGGGTGACTTTTAAGAAATGTTAAATATATAATCACACCGCCGGCAACTGAACTCCAACTAACTTCTGTTTAGTAAATTACAAGTTCCAAATTAAATTAAAAAATAAAACGATGAGATTAATTTCACGTGCGACACGCCAGAATTTGCGGAATTGAAATCCCCTTGCATTTTTCGTTGAGATTTATGTTACGTGCGTCGTGTCGTGCAGCGTGGCCGCACCACTGCTGCTTAATCTTGAAAGTATTTATTTCAGATGCAAAGTGAAACGCGCTCGCTGAGATTGCGAATGAAACATCAGTACGATGTAAATGCGATTTTAATAAATATTTAAATTACGCCGTGTATTTATAAATGCGCCAGCCTTCCTCTTCCTTACATTCACCGTTTGTTTTTAATGTTCAATCAAAATTCCCTATATCACAACCGCCTGAAAAAATCATATTACCAAATGGAAATTGAATTGGATGAAAAGGAGCTGTGATTTATATAGAAATAAAAAAAATGTGTGTGGTTCAATTCTAGCTGAGCTGCAGATTTTAAATTTAATCGAATTAAATTCACTATAATCCACAAAGTGACATATTAGCCAGCGCATACATACATTCATCGCACAATTTTTCCATTTAAATATTCAATACATTTTCAATTTACCAATTTAGTTTGATTTTATCAATTAATTACAGATTTAAATACTAAAATTTGATTTGATTTTCATTAACTTATTCTTGATGAAAGGGCTTAAAAATTAAGATTTCTGTTAGTGTTTAAATTTATATCTAATGACTTTAGTCGTTAAAATCCTTTCGGTAAAAGGGATTAAGCCACCCTAATGATAATACTTTTAATTTCGGCAAAGATAAATGTGTTTTATGTTACGATAGGACAACGCGTAACACCACTAATTTAACCCACGCAAAGTTGATTCAAAGAAGAAAAAAACAGGATAATCCTTATTAATTAAAAACGCAACATTATAAGACAAATATTATTTTAAAAGTATTTATCAGTTAAGTATATGCCAATATTTGTACAATTAAATTAATATTATCTTACTTTCATTGTATGCTGTTAGAAGGCTTATATCTTTCAAAAACTCCCTTTCTTCGTCTCACTACATTTTTTTTTGTTCTTCAGAATACCAACCATAATTTACTTTTTTGCCATATTTAGTTACATCTCTATGAAAAGTTTTAATCTTGGGATCAAAATCTCCTTGCACATTTGTTGTCTACACAGTTTTTGCTTAAAACTAAGCAGTTTGGGATTCTATTGTGCCAATACTAGAATAGTCTTCAACTGGTTGGATACAGCCTTTTGAGTGATTCCAAACTGATACCCTTTCAAGCAAATTATTAATTTTGAGAAAAAAGCAAAGTTACGCAAATAAGGAGGCTGAGAAGCTACAAGATTATTTTTACTGGTCACAACCTTGATGTTTAGTTTCACACACATGATCTTTTTTAAGAACCTCTTGGTAAAAGTGTTGGTCAGTCTTTTTTTGGGCCTTAAAAGAGTTGAAGCTATTCCATGCTCTAACGCTTGGTTTCTGGTTTGTATTCAAACACCCAAAACTTATCAGAAGTATCAGTTGATTTTAAAAATATTGAATTGATGAGGCAAATAAATGGTAAAACAATTATTTGAAAACTGTTGTTTCACTACATTGTGGTATCATTAGGCAGATAATTATTAATTTCCTGATGTTTTTTTTGATTTTGTAAAACGTTTTTTGGAAACATTTTTGCGAAAATGTTCAATTTGTTGGTCAAAATCTGATGAATGATAGTGTAAGTCAAATTTGACTCTTCTTTGATCAATCTGACAGTCAATTAAACAATCTAAACACACAGTATTCAGGATATTGTAGACAATTTTATTAGTTTTTAAAGATAAAGACCGCTACGTGGTTCATCTTCAATCATTTCTTTTCTTCTAAAAATGCTTCAAACTAATAAAAAACTTGAGCGCTTAATGACACTGTCTTTAGGTTTGTTGAAGTTTTGTAAAAGTTTCCGTTGCATTGTGCCCAAGTCTGAAGCAAAACCTGATAACACACCGTTGTTCAAAACTGATATCTTTCATTTTTAGAACGCAATAGAAAAAACTATTTTACAAAAAAAATTTTTACGGTCAACTAAATAACTCTAGTGAGTTCAAACTTGTACTGACATGTTTGCTTCTTCAAGTCACGCTTCTTAAGTGTTGCTAGATAGAACGTTACATTGCAAGCCTATTACTTAATTTACACACCTTGTATAACGTATACAAACAAAATTAAATTATTTATAATAAAATCATTTTTATTGTAATTTGTAATTACAAATTTTTGACAGTAGATATATAATTAAACCTATTTTCTGGTTTTTGTTATGAACATTATTTTTTAAATTACATGGTTGTAATTATTTTGCATTCTTTGGGTTTATATTTATATTTTTGTGTTGTTGTTAGTATAAATAAAAAGTCCGTTTTTTAGTACAATGGCCAATATTTTAGGGCTTATGCTTGTGTTACTACCTCCCATCTGCCTTTGAATACGTACCTATAAATTAATTACATAATATATACTACCAAACCCGTTAATTAAGAGAATCGAGGCGCTGCAGATACAACGACATAGTATCTGATCCATCCACACTCTCATATTAAATGTAATTATGGTTACATGGACACTAATCATGTATTAGGTTAATGTACTGAATTAATATAAATGTTTACTCATTACATTTTAAATAAATTATTATTGCATAACAGTATAAAAATATTAATTGTGTTAAGAATGGTGGAGAAAGTAGACAGATAATTAGTTAAACTTTACAAATGTTTTATTTGGTTGTATTAAAATAATATAATATAAATAGAGTAAAATGTATAATATAGCAAAGTTAATGAATTAACAAACAGAGAAATGAAGTAGTTGAAATGATTTTTTTCTGTTTTAATGTTTATTAAGTTAAATAAACACGAGTTTAATTAAATATTGTAATGGTATGAAAATAAAAGTCCATGAACTAAAACGACATTATCCTAAATCAATTAATTTTCTATATAGAAATTTCATAGAACATAAATTTTAGTTGAGCTTAGTGTTAGCTTAAGTAAGGTGTATAAATGTTTAGGCGGGCTTTCCAGGCCGGGTAAATATTGACGGGTTTTAGAATGTTACTTGCTTTATGATTTAATGGTGCTGGAAGTTTTGTAGATAGGTAACGTAAGGTAGACATACGATATTACGCTACCTAAGCACTAAAATTGCGCTTGATGATAGAAATGCAGCTGAGCTGGGGAATGTCAGGTATTTGTTATGCTGTTAATGCTATTATGTAACAGTTAAAGGGGATGTTTTGGGAGACACACGCGTGTTGTTTGTAAGGTAAATGTTTGCATTTGGTAAACTGCAAGGTGCGCTGAACGTCTGCTAAACTAAGGATGAACGAGAGTAAAAGTGTGTTTGGAGTGCGCGGCGGCGGCTGTAGTAGCGGGGTCGGTACGTAGGTCAGGGAAGTTGGATCATACATCTGTGTTCTGGATCAGATATCCACCCCAACAGAAATACTCACATAGGGGAAAGGAGAGTAAAGGAACTTTGGATCAATACAGCACCTTGAATAATTTATAAAAGCGTTCTGGTCTGCTTGACGGCAGCACTGTTCTAGCGGCTTCATCGTGTCGTGCCGCTGTGCCGCCACCGTTTCTTCTACCTACTTTACCCCCATTGTCTAAATACTTTGCCACGATGACTCACCACTCTATTCTTTTCCACTCTAACACATCCCGCATTCTTTTAATCTCTTTAAACCTCACATCAACTAACTACATTCACAAAATCGCCTTTATTAACCAACTCGGAACGAACGAACGAACGAACAAACGAACGGCAAACGACGAACGGCCTACAAATTTCATCATATACACATCCCTCATAACATCAACATAATATTTTTCAATCTCGTTAAAATCCCCAACCACAACTTTTCCAACACCCCCGAGTCCCATATACCTCACGTAAACATTGTCTTTATTTATCTCAACAACCGCAAACGCCTTCTTTTAAACACCGGCAATTCATTCTGCAAACTTTCAACATATTATCAATTTCCTACACACGGCCCAAACCAAACACTTTTAATTAAAACATTATTCAAACATACTTAATTCAACATGACTATTACATACGCACACCCACCCTTCTCTAATTTAAAATTTAATCAAAAATTACAACAGCTTTTAACACAGATTTTCACGCTTGCACATCCACCACCCATCACCACCACAACCGCTGCCATGTCGGAGACATCTATATCCACATCCTACTCATATTATGATCAATCATATTAAATAAATATCACATTCTTATCCAACTATGCCGACAACATATTCCCTTTGAATAACAACCCGGAATAAAATTGATACAACTTAGTTTACTGCGGTATGCACTGAATATATAAATATATAAATATATAAATATCTAACTATAACCACCGCAATGTTTAAAATGCGCATTTCATAACCGAGCTTTCAATAATAATCATCACTTAACAGTACAACAATTATATAAATTATACTAATTTATTCAACTTATTCAATTTATACAATACACAGATAACGTATATTAATTAACTTCTTCATTTATTTAATATAATTCTGCAATCCGCAATCCGCATCATATTACACGGCGCGCCGTATATTTAGATACAAACTTTAGATTATATTATGTAGTAGAGCGGAATATTAAAAGTGCTGTCGACCTTAAGTATTTCTGTACTATCAAACACAATTAATTATTTGATATTTTTTGTCATTAAAATTCATGGATGCATTCCAGTTTTGTATAAAGCAATTGAGTTGTTGATTGCCTATTCAGAGTTTCATCAGGATCCAAAAATATATAATATATAAAATAATAAATAAACTCTGATCTACAAACAAAATAATATTGAATATCATTGATAGTTGTGCCATCTATTACGTGATAATAAAACAATTTACTATGTTTTTATTACAAATTTATTCTTATTACATTTGTAGAAGGCTCTAGTAGAGCCAAAACTAGTAATGTTTTTGAAATAATAAATTTGTGTTAAAAACACATAGTAAATGTTACAAGATACGATACAAACTTTTTAAATAACTTTATTTATTTTTTAATAATTATACACAATTAGTTAAGTTTACTTAAATCCTTAACAGCTCTAAGACTTGAGAACTTAAAAAAACGAAACTTATTACATATATAGATAGATTTTTTGGCAATATTTATATTATTTAAACGTTTTTAGACTTACTGAACTTTTTTAAGAGCTAATAATATATATTTTATCTCTTTATCCAAAATCCGGTTTATCTTATATTTGTCGAGTGCTGCGTTTGTAAAAACAACATCAATTGTTAAGAAAATTGGTTAATTGATTATTAGTGATTTATTTTATAATTTGTATGTAGTTTCGAAGCCTATTAATTAATCAGGTTAAAGCTAGGACTCGTTGTGGATGGAGCACCCGGTCTCCCATCCTATATTTGACCAGAGAATTGGTTGCTGCATGCATATAGCATGGACACGTTGTGGATGGGGTACCCGGTCACCCATTCTATTATTTGTCCAGGAGATCGATTGCTGCATTTCTATAAAATGACATCAGTTGACTAATTGTTGACTAAAATTGTTAGTTAATTATTAGTTTCTAAGTCTATTAATTGATTTGATTAAAGATAGGACACATTGTGGATGGGGGACCCGGTCACCCATTTTTCTATTTGTTCAGTGGATTGGTTTTTGCATTTGTAAAAAAATGATATCAGTTGACTAATAGTTGACTAAAATTGCTAATTATAAGTTTATTTATTTTCTAATTTTATTGATTAATCAGATTACGGCGAGGACACGTTGTGGATGAGGCACCCGGTCTCCCATCCTATATTTAACCAGAGAATTGGTTGCTGCATGCATATAGCATGGACACGTTGTGGATAGGGTACCCGGTCACCCATCCTGTTATTTGTCCAGGCGATCGGTTGCTGCATTTGTATAAAATGACATCAGTTGATTAATTGTTGATTGAAATTGTCAATTGATTATTAGTTTAATCATTTAACAATTTGTATCTAGTTTCTAAGTCTATTAATTGATTAGATTGCAGATAGGACACATTGTGGATGGGGGACCCGGTCACCTATCTTTTTATTTATTCAGTGAATTGGTTTCTGCATTTGTAAAAAAATGATATCAGTTGACTAATAGTTTACTAAAATTGCTAATTATAAGTTTATTTATTTTCTAATTTTATTAATTAATCAGATTAGGCCGAGGACACGTTGTAGATGGGGCACCCGGTCTCCCATCCTATATTTGACCAGAGAATTGGTTGCTGCATACACATAGCATGGACACATTGTGGATGGGGTACCCGGTCACCCATCCTATTATTTGTCCAAGAGATCGGTTGCTGCATTTGTATAAATTGACATCAGTTGACTAATTGTTGACTAAAATTGTTAATTAATTATTAGTTTAGTCATTTAACAATTTCTACCTAGTTTCTAAGTCTATTAATTGATTATATTGCAGATAGGACACATTGTGGATGGGGGACCCAATCACTCATCTTTTTATTTGTTCAGTGGATTGATTTTTGCATTTGTAAAAAAAATATATCAGTTAACTAATAGTTGACTAAAATTGCTAATTATAAGTTTATTTATTTTTTAATTTTATTAATTAATTAGGGCGAGGACACGTTGTAGATGAGGCACTCGGTCTCCCATCCTATATTTGACCAGAGATTTGGTTGCTGCATGCACATAGCATGGACAGATTGTGGATGGGATACCCGGTCACCCATCCTAGTATTTGTCCAAGAGATCGGTTGCTGCATTTGTATAAAATGACATCAGTTGACTAATTGTTGACTAAAATTGTCAATTGATTATTGGTTTAGTCTTTTAACAATTTGTATCTAGTTTCTAAGTCTATTAATTGATTTGATTAAAGATAGGACACATTGTGGATGGGGGACCCGGTCACCCATCTTTCTATTTGTTCAGTGGATTGGTTTTTGCATTTGTAAAAAAATGATATCAGTTGACTAATAGTTGACTAAAATTGCTAATTATAAGTTTATTTATTTTCTAATTTTATTAATTAATCAGATTACGGCGAGGACACGTTGTGGATGAGGCACCCGGTCTCCCATCCTATATTTGACCAGAGAATTGGTTGCTGCATGCATATAGCATAGACACGTTGTGGATAGGGTACCCGGTCACCCATCCTATTATTTGTCCAGGAGATCGGTTGCTGCATTTCTATAAAATGACATCAGTTGATTAATTGTTGATTGAAATTGTCAATTGATTATTAGTTTAATCATTTAACAATTTGTATCTAGTTTCTAAGTCTATTAATTGATTAGATTGCATATAGGACACATTGTGGATGGTGGACCCGGTCACCCATCTTTTTATTTGTTCAGTGATTGGTTTCTGCATTTGTAAAAAAATTATATCAGTTGACTAATAGTTGACTAAAATTGCTAATTATAAGTTTATTTATTTTTAATTTTATTAATTAATCAGATTAGGGCGAGGACACGTTGTGGATGAGGCACCCGGTTTCCCATCCTATATTTGACCAGAGAATTGGTTGCTGCATGCACATAGCATGGACACATTGTGGATGGGATACCCGGTCACCCATCCTAGTATTTGTCCAAGAGATCGGTTGCTGCATTTGTATAAAATGACATCAGTTGACTAATTGTTGACTAAAATTGTCAATTGATTATTGGTTTAGTCTTTTAACAATTTGTATCTAGTTTCTAAGTCTATTAATTGATTAGATTGCAGATAGGACACATTGTGGATGGGGGACCCAATCACCCATCTTTTTATTTGTTCAGTGGATTGGTTTTTGCATTTGTAAAAAAATTATATCAGTTAACTAATAGTTGACTAAAATGCTAATTATAAGTTTATTTATTTTCTAATTTTATTATTTGGTTGCTGCTTGCATGTAGCACGGATACGTTGTGGATGGGGTACCCGGTCATCCATCCTATTATTTGTCTAAGAGATCGGTTGCTGCATTTGTATAAAATGACATCAATTGACTAATTGTTGACTAAAATTGTCAATTGAATATTGGTTTAGTCTTTTAACAATTTGTATCTAGTTTCTAAGTCTATTAATTGATTTGATTAAAGATAGGACACATTGTGGATGGGGGACCCGGTCACCCATCTTTCTATTTGTTCAGTAGATTGGTTTTTGCATTTGTAGAAAAATGATTGAACAGTTGACTAATAGTTGACCAAAATTGCTAATTGATTATAAGTTTATTTATTTTTTAGTTTAATTTATTAATTAGATTACAGCGAGGACACGTTGTGGATGGGGGACCCGGTCACCCATCCATAATTTGTCCAAAGGATCGGTTGCTGCATTTTTTAAAATAACATTAATTGTTGACATGATTCTAAAATAGTCACGATCAAAGAAAAAGAAAGCTATGGCGGAACTTTGCAGAACTCAACCTCGTATACCATAGGAAGACAAATACCTAAACTCTCCATAGTGTTTAAGACTATTAGTTAATAATTATGTTTTTGTGGGTGATTTAACTTTTGTTGACTAAAATTGTTAATTGAATATAATTGTTCTTAATTTTTTTTAAGCAGTTAATACTTTTTTAAAATTATCTACATTTTTTGAACTTTTAAAGCTTTAAATTTATACCTGCCTAATCAAGTTTAGAATCTTTAAAATTGTTCTACAGGTTTTATGCTTTGCTTAATAAGTAAATATAATATCTTTAGTATTAATATTAATCTTAATCTTATATTATTTCGGATACTAAATAATTCAAATGTTGCTATATTTGTACCACAATTTAAGATAAATGTTAAGATAAACAAAAACCATTAATAAAGATAAATGTGTACATATATATCACTCCACATATAGTAGTAATATTAACGCATTTGAATGTTTTATATTTTTTTAAGAGAAACATGAAAAAACTCTATTGCCATTTCAGACGACAGGGATTGATGTGATTGTAAGCCTTAAATTTTTTTACTTTGAAAAATGTGTGTGTGGTATAAGATATGTAAAAGTCAGTGCTGAAGTTGTGAACATTTTTTTTTCACCCTTCACATATAAAAAAATGCACGAAACATTTTATTCGAAATAAAATAAATAGAACAAAGTTGGACGAAAAATTCGACCAACCATATAATAATATAATAATAATAACTAGCTAAAATACCAAAGTAAACTAAATTAGTTCAGTTTATATTGGAGAGCTAATTAGTGCCAACCTATAATTAAATTGCGAGGCTCATTCTCGGTTAAATATTTGATGCAATCAATACTGAATAGTATATTTTTGTACTCGTAGGTAAATAAAATATTCAAAAAATTAAATTGTGCCGGTATATTATTTTGAAGTAGCACAGTGCCTTCAGAAGCAGTTGCTATCGACCGTAAAAAAGCTTCATATTTATTATACCTCTGTGTAAGCATTTTAACACTAAAATATTGCCTTTTTATTAGAAAAATTATAATATTTATTATCTTCTCGACTGGTTATGGCTCTTTAATATTCGTTATATTATCATATAATAAAATCGGCATATTAACTAACTAACTAACTAACTAACTAACTATCTACATATATAATACGTATGTATAGTGTGCTCGTATTATTACGTGACAATGTTAAAAAAAATTAACTAATTAAAATTATATTCTAGTGTGGAATCGCATTTTAAACACCTCTTTAACTTTTGCAGCAGAACAGTTTTTTATTGGACTTTGTAAGTTTGAACTTAGCTCGTTCAACTTTTTTTAACTCTAATTTTATGAATTAAAAGTGAAAATATGAAGGCAATCTTCTTATACTTTGAATTTTTCACTTTAGTACAATGAGGAAGTTTTCGTTCTTTATTCCTTTCTTTCTAATTTTAATGCAAACGCAAAACGCAAAACTTAATAATTAGCTAATTATTACAAATACATATGTATATGATGATTATTCTATTATTATCATCTTGTTTATGTGATATTATTTTCACAGTGATTAATGATATAATAAGCTTGTAGAATGGTGTGTTTAGATACATCATATATGCCAATGAATTGTCCGCGATAATATCAGTCGTTACGATAAGAGATATGATGATGGCAGGGAGTATACTTGTGGGTCTAATTCCAGGATCTCAACTACGTACACTATTATGCATAAATCGCACATGATATTTTTATAAACTTCCTGCTTAAAATATATTTAAACTGTAAAACCCGTTGGGAATACTCGCATGTTCTGATTTCATACTCCCCCATGCAAAATTCTTTTAAAGCTTTTCTCAACAATCAGTCGGAATTTGTTAACGTAAAGTATTTAACATTTTACATTTCTACATCACGATATTATAATTTGTAAATGGCCTTTCAATTTAATTATAATTTTATTTAAAAATAAATATATATGTATTATATAACCTTTTCTTAATTATAATGTGTTGCATAAGAGTTATAATATAGATTACAACAATAACGATTTAAATAATAATTGTAATTATATTATATTAAAAAAACTTGGTTTAAAATTAACTTATATATTGCCATTAATATTTTTTAAACAAGCAAAAATATTATACAAAAGATTTTCTTTTTATTTCTTTTTTTACACATATTCGTAAACACCCTGTATAATATTTTATTTTATTATATTTTCAGCAGATATATATTTGATATCATTGTTAATCGCTAATATGTAGATCGTATCCTGCAACTTCGGTCGATCGGCCCGACTCGTTGTAGTTCGGGTTCCGTGGTACTGCATAGTCAATCAACAAATTTAGCTCGTGATGATTTGCAAAATTTGATGGTAAATTCGCTTATATCATTAGTGCCGTCGTGTTTAATGTTGAGAATAAAGTGTATAAATTGTGTTTTGTGCATATTTTGACTGGAGTGAATTGGTTTTATTGAAAATACAAGTGCATAAAGGTGCCGGCGCATGGGGTCAATAGAGGTCATTGCATTTCACGTCATTAAAGGTTTGATGAATTAATGTATTAATATTAAGCAAATTTGCAATATTGTTATAATAAATAATATATTTTATATTTAAAATATATAAATAATATTAAATTACCAATGCTATAATATATTTAAATGATTATTAATTGCTAATATATAAAATTTTATCCCTTTCTCCAATCGGGCCTCCTCGTTGTAGTTCGGGTGTCATGGTACTGCATTGTCAGTCAACAAATTTTGCTTGTAATGTTTTTCAAAATTTGGTAGTAAATTGGCTTATATAATTGATGCCGTCGTATTTAATGTTGGGAATAAAGTGTATAAATTGTGTTTTGTGCATATTTTGACTGAATTGAATTGGTTTGGATGAAAAAAAGTGTGCATGCAGGTTTCGGCGCATCGGGTCAATAGAGGTCATAGCATCTTACGTCATTAAAGGTTTGATAAATTAATGTAGTAATATTAAGCAAATTTGCAATGGTTCTATATATATTTTATTTAACTTCAGCTATAAGTAAGCCTAATAAATATAGTATTTATTTATAATGATTAATTTTTCAATTTTCTTGTTCAGTATTAAAAATAAATTGATTTTTGAATATAATTTATTATTATATTAAATAATATATTTTATATTTAAAATATATAAGTAGTATTAAATTAATAATGCTATACTATAAAGTGCAGAATTATGCATTTAAATTATTACCAACTGCTAATATATAAAATCATATACTTTTTCTCCAATCGGCCCTCTTCGTTGTAGTTCGGGTTTTGTGGTACTGCATAGTCAGTCAACAAATTTAGCTCGTGATAATTTGCAAAATGTGGTGGTAAATTCGCTTATATCATTAGTGCCGTCGTGTTTAGAGTTGTTGTTTTGTGCATATTTTGACTGGAGTGAATTGGTTTTATTAAAAATATAAGTGCATAAAGGTGCCAGCGCATGGGGTCAACAGAGGTCATTGCATTTCACGTCATTAAAGGTTTGATGAATTAATGTATTAATATTAGGCAAATTTGCAATTATTCTATATTCATTTTATTTAACTTGTTTATAATTAAAATATATAGATAATATTAAATAACTTATGTTATATTATAAAATACATAAGTATGCATTTAAATCATTACTAACTGAAAATTTATAAAACTGAACGCCCTTACTCCAATCGGGCATCCTCGTTGTAGTTCGGGTCTCATGGTACTGCATAGTCAGTCAACAAATTTAGCTCGTGATGATTTGCAAAATTTGGTGGTAAATTCGCTTATATCATTAGTGCCGCCGTGTTTAATGTTGGGAGTAAAGTGTATAAATTGTGTTTTGTGCATATTTTGACTGGAGTGAATTGGTTTTGATGAAAAAAAGTGTGTATGCAGGTTTTGACGCAAGGGGTCAACAGAGGTCATAGCATATCACGTCATTAAAGGTTTGATAAATTATTGTATTAATATTAGGCAAATTTGCAATTGTTCTATATTTATTTAATTTAACTTGTTTATAATTAAAATATATAGATAATATTAAATAACTAATGTTATATTATAAAATATATAAGTATGCATTTAAATCATTACCAACTGAACATTTATAGAATTGGACGCCCTTACTCCAATCGGCCCGACTCGTTGTAGTTCGGGTTTTGTGGTACTGCATAGTCAGTCAACAAATTTAGCTCGTGATAATTTGCAAAATGTGGTGGTAAATTCGCTTATATAATTAGTGCCGTCGTGTTTAGAGTTGGGAATAAAGTATATGGATTGTGTTTTGTGCATATTTTGACTGGAGTGAATTGGTTTCATTGAAAATACAAGTGCATAAAGGTACCGGCGCATGGGGTCAATAGAGGTCATTGCATTTCACGTCATTAAAGGTTTGATGAATTAATGTATTAATATTAAGCAAATTTGCAATATTGTTATAATAAATAATATATTTTATATTTAAAATGTATAAATAATATTAAATTACCAATGCTATATTATATTTAAATGATTATTAATTGCTAATATATAAAATTTTATTCCTTTCTCCAATCGGGCCTTCTCGTTGTAGTTCGGGTGTCATGGTACTGCATTGTCAGTCAACAAATTTAGCTCGTGATATTTTTGCAAAATTTTGTGGTAAATTCACTTATATAATTAGTGCCGTCGTGTTTAGGGTTGGAAATAAAATGTGTGGATTGTGTTTTGTGCATATTTTGACTGGAGTGAATTAGTTTTGATGAAAAAAAGTGTGTATGCAGGTGCCGGCGTATGGGGTCAACAGAGGTCATAGCATCTCACGTCATTAAAGGTTTGATGAATTAATGTATTAATATTAGGCAAATTTACAATATTATTATAATAAATAATATATTTTATATGTAAAATAAGTAAATTACCAATGCTATATTATATTTAAAAGGTTATTAATTGATAATATATAAAATTTTATGCTCTTACTCCAATCGGGCCTTCTCGTTGTAGTTCGGGTCTCGTGGTAATGCATAGTAAGTCAACAAATCTTGCTTGTAATGTTTTTGCGGTAAATTTGTTAATATAATTAGTGATGTCGTGTTTAGTTTTGAGAATAAAGTGTATGGATTGTGTTTTGAGCATATTTAGACTAAAGTAAATTTTTTATTAAAAAAAAATGTGCATACAGGTGTCAACAGAGGTGTGAGGTTTGTACCCACAATCTTTGGTGTAGTAGTTAGATTTTTATATTGTACATATAATTGTTATTATATTGGCAATTGAGTCAATCTTCTACAAGTCTAGTATTTCCAGTGCTAAGCAGTCAATGCATAATTTAAAAAAATAATGGTATTAGTAACATCAATACTATTATTTTTTATTATATCATTATTAGTTTCGTTTGATCAATGGAAGTCAGTGTAGATAACTATCACGTATGTTATATGATTTTTCCTGAATCCCTTTCAGCAATAAATTATGTATTAGGCCCGGAATTATTTGCTTTTTTTTCTTGTCGAGCGAAATAAATAAGGGAATGTTTTTTGAGTCAATATCCTCGATTAATAATAGATATTGCAATCACATCTCCTGTTTTCTTTATGTATTCCAATGTCGTATAAAATACATAGGAAGCAGAGATTCTCAAAATCGCGTTGAGATAGCGGGCACTTATTTAAAATGATATTGAACATAAAACGTGTTAGAAGACGTTGCTACTATTATTCCCATTTTAGAACATCTGACAAAAGAAATCCACCAATTTTTCTATGTTTTTTTGTTCTCGTAATAAGGTTTGCACTTATATGAAAACTAAATTGTCTGGAAAAATCGACATTACATAAAAAATCAACTCCAATAAAACTTAATTCTATTTCTTTTGGGAATTGATAAAATAATAATGATATTTTATGAATGAAGTATCGGAATAAATGTAACGTTTCAACTGTTTCTTTCAAGTTATATAAATATTTAAAATCGTATAATATTTCTCAAATGTAGTGAGTCAGTTGTGTGAGTTAAGTGCCTTCCTCGAATCTGGACGCATATGTCGCAAGTTCGAACCCCAGCTCTGAGAGAAAATTTTAAGAAATTATGGCATTTATTAATTTAAGACGTCAGTTTAATATATGATTAGTGTCCATTTGACTATAATTACTCTTTACTCTCAAAAAACATTTAAATTTATATACAATTGCTGCAATGTGGCCACATTTATAACTTTTGTTGACGTTAAAGTATATTATTGAAATGTTTTCATTTTCATGGTTCTATTATTATATCTATTGTATAAAATTAAAATTAAATTGGGAGTTGATACGTGTTACATTTATCTGGCTAGTAATTTATACTTATTATATTAGTTTCTGAACGCAGGGATTAATATTATAGTTTCAAATTGGTTTTATAATATATTTAAATTTGTTGATGATTTAAGGGTGGTTTAACTAGCTTCAAGTGATTAGGCTCTTGGGCAATTGTATTAATTAAACTGATGCTGTATAGCAATTTTATAATTATAATTAAATAATAGTTACAATAATCAATTTTTTTATTAGTTGTAATTATTGTATTAATACTAAACCAATTTTATATTTTTTAAACATGTTATTATATATTAATGGTTGTTTTTGTTACAGGGATGCTTCATATCGGTCGTAGAGGGTGGGAAATTTTTATGTAAGGGGATGACTGAGAATTAGTATATATTAATATTTTTGTAAGTATGGTTTGCGTTAAATGTACTCCAATTTAACTTAAATTATTTGATTAAGTGATTTAATATATATACAAAATTTAGATAGTTTATTATATTATTTGTTTTGTAATAAAACATTTCATCTTAATATTATTTTCTATTAAATTAAATGGAAGGTCACAAGTGCATACAGATACGATGAATTCCACACGAACTATCTGTGATGACTTGCACTTTTTCAATGTATTCTTATCGCAACAGTACTTTATATTTTCTAAATTTAGACATTGCAAACATATTTCTATCTCAGTCGAATTGGAATTCATTTCTTCCAACGCGTTCTAGAATATGTAAGTGTGGTAGGGATGCGACGGTGGGCGATCGAGCTTAGACAGTGCGGCGCTAAGCCGACTCGTTCTCTTTCCTGCAGTGACCGGCATATAGTGCGCGTCGTTTGTATGTCGGTGTAATAATAATAATTAACATTAAATAAAAGTGCGAGAAGAACATAACAGGATTTAATTATTATTAATAAATAAGTGACGGCCATCAACGGAGTATTGCTAATTATCTTTAATTGTTTTGTAAGTTGTGTCTCATCGAATGAATCAATATTTTTCATTAATCTTATAAATAATTATTACTTTTCCTGCAAAATACTTTATGCTGTTTTAAATATGTTTACGTGTGATTGGGTAAAATTGGGTTAGTTGGATTTTAGATGTGGTTGTAGATAATTAGAGTGATGTTTGTATAAAATAGATGTTTAAATAAATGTATGTTTGAGATTGGTAGCTGGGATAAGTAGATTTTTGTAATTTTGTCACAATTAAAGCAGCGTAAAGTGTTTATCACATATTAGGTTTTCCAAATTATATTATTTTAATTAAACTACTAGGTCAAAATTTATATTTCTCAAAAAGCAGGAGAAATATTGATTTATTTTAAATTTTTGGTTCTTTTTAATTAAATTCGATTTGCTTACACCTACATATTTAATCAATTGTTTCAACTTTTGAAGGGGTTGTTTCATTTTACTATAATTATAAAACCTGCTGAACTTATTAACATATAATTACAGCAGCGTTTTCTTTCAATTTAGAATTATTAAAACGTGTTTGTTGCATTATAATTCTATGATTTCTAAAAATGTATGGAATCTTAATGTAAGGAACAGGATTGGGTGTGGGTGCTAGATAGATAGGTTGGAAGTATGACCCAACCTCATCACATTAGTGAAGATTTGTAACCTGATCAGGTTAATCAGATTGGATCTAGTGTAAGAGTTGGGGCCGGCATACTGAGTCCCCATCATTTTAGACGACGCATTGCATTTTAAAGATTTGGTCAATCTTTTGAAAATGTTTTGCTATAAGCGTTTAATCTAAAAAAGGGTAAACCCCACATGTGCAGGGACACCTTCCACTGTGCTATTGGTGGTTCGACCTTGATGGCACAGGTTAGCTAGCTTAATAGGTATATGTAGGTGCAAACAAATTAAAAAAAACTCCGTGGTCAAATTAAATAAAAGTGCAATCAAGAGGGGTATGCAGGAAACCTGAGAACTTCAACCGTCACCTTTAAGCAAGTTTAGGGTAGGTCCGGCATTGAAGGGCGCCCAGAAGACGGGTGCCTTGTGCATTTCATCTCTAAGCAAGTCAATAGTAAGTCCGACTTGTTCGGTTTATTTATGTGCACAAGTGGGTTGGCCGGTTCCCTATATTTTAGTAAAGTGACCACGGTCCGATATCGTGCTCCATCCCCAAACGCGATAGGGTTGGGCGACGAATCCTTTGTGTTTCCAACCTTATAATCCCTTGTTTCCAATCCTTCTCCTGCTTAAGGATTGGTACCTTGTTGTGGTAGAGCAGGCACAATTACATCAAAACATATTTTTTTTTTAAATAAATTTTATTTCAAAAAAATTCTTAAAATTTTTATTAAAACATTTTTTTTTATTTTGATGTAATAGCTAAACCAATCCATAGGATTAATTCAGTTAAATTTTTTATATTTTCTTCAAGTTTTATAAATATTTAAAATCGTATAATATTTCTCAAATGTATTCCTCAGTGCATGTCTAAAAATTCAACACATTTTCCATTCGCTACGAATGTAAATTTGCAATCTGGAAACGACACCAAGGTCATTTCATACTGAAATTGATTTGTTGAAAACAATGCATAAATAGGGTACAAGAAAGTGATTCGAATTTAGTATTACTCGCAGCTTCACGACGAGTCGAGATGGAAAGTGCGAAAAATCAATAGTAACCAACACACAAAAAATAGAGTCAGCCTATTTAATTTACTTTTTTTACTTTACTTTAGTCATTTTACCTAGCCAGCTAGCTAGCTATTTGCTTTGTACATAATAAAGCAAGCAAACACATACAGCGAATAGCAAATATCAAAGGAAGAATGATTATTGATTTTAAAAGCACACGCGTTTTATATTACTTACATATATCTATACTGATTTATTTATTAATTGTGCCATTAACGGTTGCTTTGTTAAATTGCACGTTAATGCATTGCATAAAATTGCATTTTGATAGATAAAAATAGCAACGAACGCGATTTAAATATAGACTAAATAGTAGATATCAAGTGTCACATTTGTCATTAGTTTAAACAGTCACATTAGCAATTACTTGCTTGAAAGTACTTTGATGGAATATATCTGGAGCTATTTGTCGACTTAATTAATCTTGTGCTTTTTGTATGGAAATGTTTGGAATAATCTAATCCGTACAATTGTTCTGATATCAATTGATTAATTATATAAATTCTGTTTACCAAAAAAACATTTGCCAAGATCCAGGACACATTGGTTGTGAAATTAAGTCTTCATATTTTATTTTAAAACTCAAAAAATGTAATTATAATATTTATCAAAATTTGTAGTATAAATGTTTTTAAGATTTTATTTAATTGCAATAAATTTTTTTTTTTTTTGAAAATTCAATATTTTTAGTATTTGGGTTTTGAATGATAAAATACACTTTTAGCAAAGACATTGTTTCTGAACTAAAGAAAAATCCTTCTTTGATAATTAAAGATTATATTTTTAATAAAAATTGGTTATTTAATTGCAATATTATTTTAGTAACAATTTCTGAAAAATAATAAACTAATATTTGTTTTATTTGATCATATTTTGCATTATTTGCTTAAAAGCTTTCAGTAAACAACACCTCGATGCAATAAATTAATTAAAATTGATGCAGTGGTAATTGCTGCACAATACATTTTTTTCTTTTTTGTTTTATTTTTTCTATAATAATATTGAAAGCTTGTACTGTTAACCCAGATAAAACAATAAATAAAAAGTTAATTCTGAAAAATAGAAAATAATCGGTGTGTTTACGTGATGTTCAATTCTATGAAATAGTATTCCGTGAATGTCAATATTTTCAAACCCAGACACATCAACATCAAACGTACTACAAAAAAGTTTGTTAAATTAAACGTAGTGTATTGAATACACTGAATAATATAAGATCAATTCAATCAGAATGTTAAAAGCACACGCATGAACAGACTAAAAAATAAACAAATAATATTCCAAAAAATAGTAAAGAATAGGTAGTCATGTTTACGTGACGTTTGCCGCTTTGAAATCGTATTCTGTGAAATTTGCCTGTCGATATATCAGATATTTCTACCCCAGACATATCAATGAATAACAACAAAATTTTCAATAAAGTACAGGCTATGAATAACAAATAGCGTTTACTTTTTTTTACATAATAATTATTGGAATAAATTAGATCATTTCATAATAAACTTATGAATATATTAAAGTAGATTTATTTTTATTATCATTATTATAAATGTACATAAAGAGATTATAAGACATAACAAGCATTTGAAGAGTATAATTTCTCTTTGTGTAATTTTGATTAAATTCTTCGATAGCTTGAGGTAGGGAGTGGAATCTCTATTGCTATGGAAATATTATCAATCAATGAATAATGCGCTCTTACGGTCGTGTAAACATCAATTGCTCTTAATTATAAAAGGTTACCGAGTTTCATTATAACTTGCAACTTACAATTGCGCCGCTGGCGCTCACAGGAACAATATTTTCTTTCTGACCCGAGAGACTATTATAGATCATGGATTCAATAAAATTAAATTATCTCATCGTCATCGTTTAAAAAACTCAATTAATGATGTAATGCTCTATTATATTGTATGTTTATAATTAATTATAGCTATCCGTGTATAATGTTAAAATAATTACACAATAATGCTACGAGCAAAAACAAATTAATTTTAATATTTTGTCATTTATTAGACAAAATTAAAAGTAAAATGTTATATATTGCTAAAATCTCATATATAATGATGTAAAAAGTCTCACAAAAAAAATAATTGGAAGAGTTTGCTAAAGTATTTAATTTAATTTGGTAGAAAAAAAGATGAAATACATTTAAGTGGGAAATATAAAGGATCATAACTTGGAGCAACCGTTCGAGTAGATATAATATTTTAAAAGAGTAATTGAAAAATCGCGAAGTTTAAAATGAAAGATAACAACAAAACGTGTTTATTTTAGTAGAATATTATTTCAAATCAAATTATGAGGTTCAGTAAATGTTCTGCCTACAAATGAAACATTTTCACCAGGCGATAATTATACGTTCTCGTAAAGTTTCATGTCGAATTTTGTTCCTATCAAAATATTGGGATTTTAATTAAATATACAAGAAATTAGTTTACTACTTTTATACGCATTAATTGTAGACTGCAGTATATGCAAAAACATTATCGATTTAGCAATAATTATATTTCAAAGCAATAAAGATTCAAATTAACACCTTCAGCTTGTAAAAATATAGTTTGTTTTATTATTTTTGGGTCGTATAAAGTTTTTTTTTTCGTGCGTTCTCATTTTAATTGCTTCTATATATATATTTTTTTATTTTGTGTATAAATAATTAAGGGTACCTTTTATAATATGATAATTTTTAATCGATTAGCAATTGAAAATTCCTGCACGCCAACACACACTTTCATACTCGACCTACTTGGTGAAACAAAAATTTAAAAGCACAGGTAAATAAAATTATATTTTATGCTCAACCTTATAACTATAACATACACAATCTTATGTAGACACCCAACTACTTAACTACCCAACCACCCACTCATCCGCATTATGTTATTTAAAATAAAATCGTGTGATGATAAAGTTTTAGTTAATTAAGTTTATTTAATCTAAGTTTTGAATGATGTTAAATATTAGTTTCAATGCATATCATGTTACCATAACAAACCCACGCGTTTCATTTATAACTTATATATCCGGCTAGTTACTCAGTTAACTCTAAATATTAATTATAAACAATCCTAATTGATATTTCCTATTAACTTGTCATTAATGGATTTAATTGCTTTATCCACCAATATATAATACATTGATGAATACATAATTAATATCTTATTGTTTATTAAACTTAATATATTATGCATACAGTAAATTTGTTTAATCATTGTTGTATTGTCAATTTTCTAATCATGATAATTACATTATTTAACCACTACATGTACTCAATCAATATTTTGGAGGATGCAGTAGGTTATTGATCTTGTAATTTAAATGATGAATGCAAGCAAGGTAAAGTGAAAATAGATGTTTCAATCTATTACCATAATATTGATTGATTGCTATTCCTTAACATAACCAGGCACTATTGAAATATCATAAATGATATCACCGATATGTTGTCTCAGCGTATTTATAATTGAATAATGTAAAAAAGTGCAAAAACAAAATACAATCTTTAGTTCTTATAATAAAAAATTTGTTAAAAAAAAATTTAAAAAAAAAAGTTTTATTTCTGTTTCTTAATATATAGTTTAATTAATAATAATAATATTAAAAAACATAAAAAATGAGGTTAAAACAACAATACAATTCACCCTAATTACATTTTAGTAAGTTTTTGATTTTGAGACGACAAAAAAAGTAATCCTTTACTATTTTTATTTTACATTTTAGGCACCAAAAAAACAACTACCAAAATTCTTTTATTGAAACAATAAAAACTTAAAAAACTGCTTAAATAATTGTGGGAGTACTAAATTTCTATAGGGTTTTCCAATAAAAAATTTCATTTTAATATTTAAAAAAAACGGGTATTTTTTAAAAGAAATCAATAAATGTTTGCTTCATTGTAAAGAGGAAGGTATGCCATTAACATTTGAAAACTATAGGTCTGTTCCAACATACGATTTGGACAGTTTGCAAACTGTTCAAACTATGCACACAAACAAAATACTGTGTATAAAAGATTGCCTAAGGATGACAAATATTTGTTTGTGTGCACAGTTTGGACGGTGTGCAAACTGTCCAAATCGTATGTTGGAACAGACCTAATATCAATCAAATGGCCGCCACGGTTACGGTTGCAGTACCACATTCTTTTCATGAAATTTTCCATGACCAATTTGCATATTTGCGGCTGTATGTCCCTCACGAATTCCATCTTTAAGGTCTTGAATCGATTGTGGAGCAGTGGCATAGACCTTATCGTTCACGTGGCCCCAAAGAAAAAAGTTAAATCACAAGATCTCGGTGGCCAATCGTGATCACCTCTTCGAGAAATAAGACGGTCAGGAAACTTTTCTTGCAAAATTGCGATTGTTTTGTTGCTTGTATTGCACGTAGCGCCGTCTTGCTGAAAATTAACGTCGTTCACATCAATATCTTCCAATTCCGACCATAAAAAATCATTAATTAAGCTCGCTAGCGCTATCCATTCACCGTAACAGTTGTACTAGCCTCATTTTTGAAAAAGTAGAGTCCAATCACACCGCCTGCCCAAAAACCGCACCAAACAGTGACACACGTTGAAGATGCAAAAACTTTTCAACAATCATTCTTGGATTTTCTAAGCTCCAAATGCTACAATTCTGCTTATTAACGTAGCTTCCGAGGTAAAAAAGGGCCTCATTATTGAAGATGATTTTTTGATAAAATTCCGGATCATTTTGATGCATTTGAAGGACCCAATCAGCAAAGATACGACGTTTATGGTGATCGACCGACTTGATTTCTTGTGTTAACTGAACTTTAAAAGCCTTAAGACTTAAGTCTTTATGCAAAATACGGTGTAATGTCGTTTGTGGAATGTCTAATTCCAAAGATCGACAAGGAATCGACAAATCTGGGTTTTCTTCAACACTACAGGCTACATCAGCAATATTCTCATGTGTTTTTGAGCGATGCATACGGTTTTGATTTTTCATCACAAACTTGTCCCAACTGCTCAAATTTTTCCACCAGGTTTACTATTGCCGGCCGAGAAGGTACTTTACAACCACCAAAAAGTGCTTTAATTTTGCGAACTGTGACTGAAAAATTTTCACCATTTTTGTAGTAAATTTTAATAATTTCAATGCGTTGTTGAAGCATGTATAGTTCTATTTTTAATAATGGCGTAGTTTTTACTTGTCAAACGTCAAAAGATAATATCTTCAAAATTGACAGCTGCCCAAATAGCCTGCTATTCAAAATTAAATTTTTTATTGAAAAACCTTTTACTATTTTTAATTTAAACACTAAAAAACCGTAAAACTATCAAATAGTTCTGCTTAAACACTAAAAAACAATATAATTTTTATCTCATTAATAAACCGTGGAAGAATACCAAAATTCTTTTGTATAGATACTAAAAAATAGTAGAATTTTAAAAGTCTTTTGTTTAAAGATCAAAGATTACAAATGTTTTTCATTTCTAACACTAAAAAACTGTGAAACTTTTAAAAGTTTTTTGTTAGGACACAGTAAACAAAAAACTTCTATACAACAATTGAAATTTTTTTATTTTAGCACTAAAAATCCAAATTTTTTTCTGTTTATACAAAAAACTATTAAAATAGTTTTGCTTAGATACAAAATTTTTAAAACAAACCCATTTAGACACTAAACAATTGCAAAGTTACTAAAATATCTAATTTCTTGCACTAAAAAACCATAGAACTATAAAAAAATTTAAGTTTAGACACTAAAGAACAGTGGGACTACAAAAATTCTTACTTATAGACACCAAAAAACTGTGAGATTACTTTTATTTCTTATTTCTTTTTTGTTAAGTACTACTCCTATCTATTGGAATCTATAATTATTATGCAATACTGGTTAACTGCTGCCATAAATAACTTAGCGGAAGTGCATCCAAACACATCGTTTGGCTGCATACATTTCAAGTTGTGTATTATTTTAAAAAAAATTCTAGGGTGTGAGTTATTAGGGCAATAATTTTGTAGTTCAAACATTTTTTGGCACTATTTTTTTTTTGGTATTGTCAGGAATATTGAAGTCAGCCAGTCTTTTGGTCTCTGTTGAATAATTTTAATAGAATATTAGCAAAGTTTAATCAGTTTATTTTACTCGATTTTGAAGTTTTCATTGTGTTCTTAAGTTTGTTTTTTAAAACTTTCAGGCTTGTTTCATTTCAGTCTGAGAGTGTAGGTATTGGTTTTTCTTTGGTTCTATGATTAGGTTGCCGACTTTGTCAAGTAATACATCTGGTTGGCGTTTTCTTGTTTTTCTGCACATTGTTTTTATTTTTTCATGCGCGTTTAAGAAGTCTTGTTTGTTTTTATAGGTTTATATTTTCCAACATTTGCTTCTAGCCATTTTTTTTTTGGGCTATTTTTATTTATTTCTTAATGTTGTCTATGCATTTGCAGACTTATATCTTCTGTGTCATCCACTCTATCTTTTTGCTTCTGTCAATGTTTTCTTTTTTTTTTTGTCATTGTTACCACCGGATTGTAGTCGGATGCTATGTCCGTCTCAGGATATGTCTTCACTGATTTGATGGTGATTTTGAATCATTAAAAGACCTTGCCCACTGTATGTTACTTTGGCCAAGTAAATTTTTGAACCTTTACTACGTTGTCAATTTATTTAGATGCATAAATACTTCTGACATATCAGATGTGATTCTGTTGATTGGTTTGTAGTCTACTTTTTATCAACTCCGATTTGCGCAGAGATCCGATTGGATAAATTTTGGTTTTCAAATTAAACAAAATTAATGTTTTGATGTGATGGTTTTTACTAAGGATAACCATAGTGGAACTTTAATTTAGTAGTTTATTTTGACTTTTTAAACTCTTCAAAAAGTTGGCCATTGCCTGGTTTGCTTGCTTTTGGAACCTGGTTTAGAACAAAAAATTTCTATTTGCTATATTTGGCTACTTTTGCTTAGTTCAACTTGCAAGCATAAACAAAAGCTAGGTATTTTGTTTTTATTTTGTTTAGACACTAAAAATAGTAGGATTTACAGTATAGCTAACATAATTCTTTTATTTTAACACAAAAACTTGCTAAACTTCTAAAATTTGATTATGTTGCAAATTAAAAAAACTAAATATTGTTAATTTTTTTGTTTTAAATTAGTTTTTTAAATGCAAATTTTAGTGTGCTTACTTTTTCGGTTTTTGTTATTTTTTTTTTTAAATGCTAGATTTAGATCTGTGGAAGTTATATGATCATCTGTAGAAGGCTCTAGTAGAGCCAAAACTAGTAATGTTTTGTAAGAATAAATTTGTTACAAAAAACATAGTAAATTGTTTTGTTATTACAAATTTAAATTAAGCTGCTAATAATGATAGAAACCACTAACGGTAATTTATAAATTTAAATTATTCGCTGCTAATTTATAATTGCTACTGATTTAAATCTGCTTAAATATTCAACTTTACTATTATAATCCTTTGTTAACAGTAATAATGGAGTTCTAATTCAATATATTTAGAGCTTCTTCTCATACGCAAATATGGTAATATTTAACGCAAAACATATTAAATTATGATTAAAACTAAGAATATGCTTTTATCGAAACTATAATCTATGTGCACTTTTCAGTAAAAGGTAGTGCATAAATAACTAGTTTTGGTTAGAGTAGTAACACAAATCACTTCTTATTTATAGTCTTCAATCTGAATTAGTTTTTGTGATGGATGCATTCGCCCCCTGTGGGCGCACCACCACTGATCGTGGCTGCCTTAATATTCAAACAAACACATCTCAATCACATAGTAGAATACATGAATCGCCCTCAGAATATCTAAAAGGAGTCAACAGCGGTTTTGGACAACCCATTTTATGTATATATGTAATGTAAATATGAATAAATGCATAAGCAAATAATATAGGGATAAACTATTCCGACGACTATTCCGCCTATTCTGAGTAGTATAAATAATTTATTGATATTTGCAAAAGATTAGTTTTCACGTACATTAGTTTTATCTGCAATTATCATCACACTTCCAATTTTTCATTTCAAGACTATTTTTACACATTGGAATATTTAATGCCTGCTTACTTAATACCTCAGCCTCAGAACCGACAAATTTTGATTGATGGTTTTTGCCTACATTAAGTGACCATTCTTTATAGCAACTTAACTAATATTCTAATGCACAATTAATTTGATTAAATTAATATTACTAAATGTCTTTATAATATGATTGACAATGATACACTAATTATAATTTATGACTTGTTTAATTAAAGCTACAACAGGATGTGGAAAAGTGTATCGATTGCTTTTTTATTTATTAATTAGAGCAACATATCTAAAATAATAAATAAATATATAAACTGCCAATCAAATTGGCAAAACATTGGCTTTAAAATAATTGAATTGATACCAAATTTGCATGTAAATAACTAAAAATAAAGTTGGTGGAAATTAAGTATGATTAACCTGTATTACGTATATAATAAATGTGGCCATGCAATAAAGTTTTCTTATTTCCAAGAAACGTTTTCCTTACCAAATTAGTTATAAGTTGATACAATTCTCACCTATTATTATAATAAAATATTTGTAACCAGTTTTTTTTTTAGTTTAATTTTTGTTGTGAACGCAATCTTTAATAAAGTATATTGATCGGGTCTTATGAAAGTGTTATGTGTATTAAACAAAAAAACCACCTCTCTATAAAAGTATTTATTATTTAATCTACGATTTTTATGCCGGTTTTATTTTGCCGTATAAAAAATGATAAAAAATATAATAACCGTTGTGGAGATTGAAAACCTGGATTTACCACCGTAAACGCATTTTATTGCTGACAGAATTACTGCAAATATTTATTCAATTCAATATATCTTTTAATGCGTTTTTATGGTTGCAAGTTTTCTGCTCGTCAATGGATTAAACTAACAATACGTTTAACTGAATTGAGCATTACAATAAAAAAATGTTATTGCAACAATCGCAATCAATTTTTAGCATAAACTAACAAATTGATAGACCAATTATGTGATTAAAAAATATGTTGTGTCTAATATTTGCTAAATACAAAACAGTAGTGAAGTAAAATATTTATAATAATTGCACTACATAAACAATACATTATCCCTGGATGTGTATTTTAGTATATTTGTCAATTAACGTTTTTACTTTACTTTTAGATTAGTATTGCATACACGTGATACAATTCATTTATTGAAAGACATTTTAACGTCTTATCTTTCATTTTATTTGCCATTTTGTGGACGTTAAGGTTGCCCGATATGAGCTTTCCAAACTTCTTCCTCTGGGGCTATTTCAAATTATACACTAATAACCTAGAAAATCTAAAGCTCTTAATGAAAAATATTCTACAGAAAATAAACTCAATATGTATTAATAAAATTGATGTTTATTACTTATTCAAGAGCTATTAGGTAACGTAATCGTATTGAATAATAAATTTTCTACCAACTTACACATCCGTTTAAGGTGATTCCGACCGAATACATTTCAACTAAATTATTTTGACATTATTACCAATCTTTTAATACAATTATATTTATTTCATTTATAATATTTTCTTAAATATTGCGCTATAATAAATTTGTAAAAAAGTAGGTTATTTATGTATTAAATTAAGTAAATTAAGAGGTTCTTGCTATTCATATTCAGTGTGAGACATGCATACTTGCAACGTTGGTTACGTTAGATGTCACTTGCATAAAAAATAATTGGGTCAGATTTTTTTATGCTTTAATTAACGTTCTGTTTTATAGTATTATTGGTGGTTAATATTTATAATATTTCAATAAAATTTATAGCATTGGTAAATTAAAGCAATCAGTATTTTGTTGCTACATATAACTACACAATGGTACTTTGAATATTAAAAAATAATGTAAAACATGCAATATACTGAGTTGAGAGAGATAGACAGATACAATTTCATGTTAAATTTGAAAGCGGTGTTTACTTTTTACTGTTATTAGTTTCTGGGGAAAAAGTCATCGAAAATAATTGTTTTGCAAAGTTTTTCAATGGATTTATTAAAAGAAATCATATTGTGTTTTTTAAATGTAATTTTCTATGCAGTATAAATACTTAATTCCATTAATGAATAAAAATTGTTAGTCACGTTTATGAATTAAAAAAACAAAACAGCAAAGTTGAAAGTCATGCAGTAACAAACACATATTACTGTCAAGTATTTATTTTGTTTCGAAATTAAATCTAATCGATTTGTGAAAGTAATTCAGTTTATTTAAGGAACGACTTGACTTGTTTATAAAGCTAAAAATACTCTTAATGGATAGTTTAAGTCGGTATAAATTAAATCGTTTTTCCCCCTAATTTATCTACAATATATCAAGATAAACTATATAAATTTTAACCAGTTTTAAATTTTCTAACTACAAGCTTGTTGCTTCTATTATATTATTAGATTAGAATTATGTAATAAACCTCAATTAATTTTGAACATGAAAGAAGGCTTATTATCTATTGTAAAATATTTTAGTGCTTCGTCTTTTATAAAATATTAAAACCGAAGTCTGTTGTGAAAATACTTATTGCCTTTTTACTACAAAAGAAATATCGAACAAAGATAAGAAGCGGATAAAGTAGCTCTTCCTTTTAAACCGCAAATTCAGGTACACTCAAAAAGGGGGAAACTTTTCATAGACAAGCCGATCATTCCGGTTGCTACACACAATATACACAAATTTATATATTTTAAAATTAATCTTATTTACGCAATTTTATAGAATATTAAAAAAATGATTTTAACATTATAATAGAGATAAAGACTTTCGCCTTTGGCTTTACGAGTTTAAAAGAGTGCCGCAAGCTCAAAGATAGCATAGCATAAGTTATTTCTACCATGAACAATTTTCATCAGACAAAAACGCAAAGACATAAAAATATATGTTGAAATCACAATACTAGAAAGCAAATCTTATTAAACAGACCGTACAAGATTTGATTCCATTCAATCTTTATTTTAAAACAAATTAGAGAATATATACATAATCTTTTCTGGAACAATCATGTTGTTAATATAGCGTTACTTTTAGTGTTCTATTCTTCTTAATACTAAACCCAAACTACACCTCATCTATCAATAAAATGAAACAATTTTTTAATAATTTTATTTTTTTGTTTTTGTCTCTTTTAATTAATTAATAAAAAAAAACAACTTCTTGGAATGTACTAAAAATTCATACAAAATTCTCTGTTATTATAATTATAATTCTACTATTCTAAATTCTTTCTCTGTTGTACTAACAATGCTGGTTAGTGGTAAAATTATGAGTCTAATTGACTTTAGGTAACGGGCTGTCAAAGCTGTTCTCTTCTGGTTTATTTGGTAGTTTTGGGGATAATTCCCCATTATCTACCTAATTTGCTTTGCCTGGTGGCAGCGTGGATATTTTGTGTTTATTCACTTTTTTTTTGTATTGTGTTTTAGAGGTTTATTGTAATATATCATTTTGTACTTTTATTATATATAGGGTTTTCCAATAAGAGGTTACATTTTGATATTTAAAAAAAACGGATATTTTTTAAGAGAAATCAATAAATGTTTATTTCATTGTGAAGAGGAAGGTATGCCATTAACATTTGAAAACAATATCAATCAAATGGCCGCCACGATTACGGTTGCAGTGGCACATTCTTTTCATGAAATTTTCCATGACTAATTTGCACATTTGCGGCTGTATGTTCTCGATAATTTCACGAATTTCATCTTTAAGGTCTTGAATCGATTGTAGAGCATTGGCATAGACCTTATTTTTTTTTTCGAGAAATAACACGTGTAACACCCTACCGGCTGCAAAGATGCACCACCTGAGGTGGTGGCTCCGGCTAGCTGTCGGCGGGGCCTGGGTCTTACGGAAGGACGGGTAAGGTTTGTTATATAATAATAAGGGCGCCAGGTCGTGCACTATCAGCTTTATTACACTATCCGTGTCGACATAGTACATGTATATTGTATATTACAAATTATACTATAACGTCTTCCGCACTCGCGTCAAAGACCAATTATTCCGAACGGATTCAATCCGCACACTTGCGATACATAAAAAACCCTTTTCTCGGGAACGACCAAATTTATACTAAAGTGGCTGCAGGGTTTTAGAAGGATTCCCGGAAACCTGCCCCACCAGATTGTTTGTATTACTACCAACTACAATAACGTGTAAGTTGAGTGGCCTATCTGCCATTCTATATGCACTACACGTTATACACGGTCAGGAAACTTTTCTTGCAAAATTGCGATTGTTTTGTTGCTTGTGTGGCACATAGCGCCGTCTTGATGATTATAAACGTCGTCCACATCAATATCTTCCAACTCCGGCCATAAAAAATCATTAATTATAGCTCGATAACGCCATCCATTCACCGTAACAGTTGTACGAGCCTCATTTTGAAAAAAAGTAGAGATCAATCACACCGCCAGCCCAAAAACCGCACTAAACAGTGACACGTTGAGGATGCAAAGACTTTCAACAATCATTCTTGGATTTTTTGAGCCCCAAATGCAACAATTCTGCTTATTAACGTAGCCTCCGAGATGAAAATGGGCCTCACCACTGAAGATGATTTTTTGATGAAGTTCCGGATCATTTTGATGTATTTGAAGGACCCAATCAGCGAAGATACGACGTTTATGGTAATCGACCGGTTTGAGTTCTGGTGTTAACTAAACTTTAAAAGCCTTAAGACTCAAGTCTTTATATAAAATACGGTGTAATGTCGTTTGTGGAATGTCTAATTCTAAAAATCAACAAACCTGGGTTTTCTTCAATACTACGGGCTACACCAACAATATTCTCATGTGTTTTTAAGCGATGCACACGGTTTTGATTCTTCACATCACAAACTTGTTACCACAGCTCAAATTTTTTTACCAGGTTTACTATTGCCGGCCGAGAAGGTGCTTTACGACGACAAAAAAGTGCTTTACTTTTGCGAACTGTGACTGAAAAATGTTCACCATTTTTGTAGTGAATTTTAATAATTTCAATGCGTTGTTGAAGCGTTTATAGATACATTTTAATAATGGCGTTGGTTTTACTTGTCAAATGTCAAAAGATGATAGCTTCAAAATTGACAGCTGTTCAAATAGCCTGCTATTCAAAATAAAACTTCTTATTGAAAAACTCTTTAGATTGCTGAAGAAGAATGATCAAGATAAGCTTTATTAAATCTTGGTCATTATTACTAATACTGATGGCGTTGGTTAATTTAGTTTCATGATCTGATTTTTCTTTGGTAAGAGGTGCTGTTTATTGGTAGTAGTGGATAACTTTAGCATACGTAGTTATTTGAGTTGCACTTTGTTGTTTGGTTGCACTTTTGGTTTAACGTTTGTTTTATTTTTTTGGTAGGTAGAGCAACCTTTGTATGAGGCAGAATGATTGCTTTTGCAGTTGGCTTATAGTGTTTTGTCTCTATTAGCTGAAGTTGGAAAACATTGAGCGGTAGAGTGGTTCTTAGCACATTTTTTTTTCTTTTGCATAGGTAGGAAATTTTTAAAAGACTTACGTTTTCAGGATGGATTTACCTTTCCGGGGACGCTTACCGACTAAACCCCACCCAATCTAAGAACGCTTAAAAGTTTGGCACAGTTGTTGTGTATAAATCTTTTGATTGAAGTGTTTTTGAGAGGTCGGGAAGTTTTTTAGGGTTGCCCTATAGGCTGCACTTTTGACACAAACCAAATTGTTAGTTCAAGTAGAAGCTACATGCCCGTAAACTTGATAACGATGACAGTAGGCAGGTTTTTCGGATTTTATGTTTTTTTATCTTTAACCTTAATATTTTTGTTAGGTTAAGTATTTCTTCACTTTTGTCACTTCTGTTCTGTTGAATGTACATCAACTTGGTTTGGTTGTGTAGTTTGAAAATTGCATTTACGCTGAGCCGTTTTTGTTTCAGTTATTCGCAGGTAATTTCTACTGGCACATATTGCATAATTACTTTGTACGTTTTATTTTCTTTGAGTTGGTACGTGTGCGTTTTGTAGCTTTTTAAATCCAGGTATGTTTTAGCTCTCCGGTAATTTATTTTGACATTTATGGATAGGTCATTTTTAACTTTCCTCCAGACCTTTTTGTTTGTTTAAGTTATTAAAGGAAAAAGTTTTGACTTTGGTTGTATAGAAGTATTTGTCATTTTTGCTGCTACTTGAAGTGTACGCTCTTTATTTTTTTTTATCTTTTCTTTTTATCAGTTTTCAATCATTGTCTTTTATAGGGTAAGAGGTTTCAGGTGCATCGAGAAACTTGCTTCAGTATTTTTTTTCCGTTTCTTATTAGTACTCTAAATTTTCCGTAGAATCTAATTCTGGCGTCATTTTGAGTACACAGCTTTTTTATACGTCGCAAAATCCAAAAAATTAATATTTTGGTCATAGTGGTCTGGGCAAAGAGAGCAGTTTTGTAATTTTTTTAACCGCCATAGAATTTTGATGTAAATTAGTTAGAAAATAGAAATTTGTTTTGTGTATTTGGGTTTTAGGAGTCTAAAACTCAAAAAACTTATTTTTAACAAAAAACTCTTACAAACACACGTTTAACAGCGCTCAAAGAAACAATACACCAAATTTATTAAAAATTTTAATTTTGTGAACAATGTACACACACTGCTCATCGGCCGTAGAAAAGTTTATTTAAGAAGAAATATTAAAAAAAACTATCAAATAAAGAGTAAAATCGTTTAAAATTGGTTCAAACAACAAAAGATGTATTTTATGAGTTTCTGAAATGAACTTAAAAAAATATAAGCCAAATAATCTTATAAAAAAAAAAAAAATTAAGTAAAAATTTTTTTTTTATTTGTAATTTTTTTTCTAATAAATTTTTTTACGCTCAATAAGCACGACACTGACTATTTTCTATGTAGATTTGTTTGTAAAATTCAAATTTTTTATAATATTTAATGTATAGTTTCTCTGAACGCTACTAAATGTCAAAAAATAATTTTGTTTTTGCAGTTTTTTTGAGTTTTAGACCCCTAAAACCCAAATACACAAAACAATTTATATTTTACAACTAATTTACATCAAAATACGTCAACTTTGTCGTTAAAAAAATCCAAAAAATGCTTTTTTGATCAGCCCACGCAGAACAAAAAATTGTATGAGTTAAAATTGCAATTTTTAAACAAAATAAAATTTTTTTAAATTAAAAAGCAACAAAAAAAGTAAAAAAAAATTTTTTTTATAGTTTTATATCTTCATAATCAATCAAAAGACTACTAATAAGTTATAAACACGAAAAAAATACTAAAGCAAATTTCTCTAGTCCGTACGAAATAGAATTGTCCATATATTGATATAAAAGTATAAAAACGGTTAAAGAAAAAATGTTTCAGTCAATGTGTGCTTTATTTATTTTTCATTTTGTTTTTATTTAGATAAAATTTGTTTACAAATACTACTGTTATTTTGTTCAAAGCCGGACTAAAATTTACATTTATGAGAACATAGAATTTGCCGTTCTTAAATAAAACCTCATCCGGTAAATGTAATATTTTATACATCCATTAAATATTAAACCAATGTAAGAACCTATTTAAACTCATCAAATATAAATATAGTCTGTTTCAATTCTAAAATTATAATTTTGAAAATACATAAATTAATGAAGGGTAATTGAAATATATGAAACTAAACTAGTTAAATAAATTATGTTAATTTCTTTTGCGCAAATTGTTATTTATTAATTGCATTGGTGTTTATCTTGGATCCTATTAAGTACGTAATTCCATTTTATCGGTAAAAATCTGATTAAAGCAGGTGCTAAAACTGACGCAAACATGTTAGAGCGTAATTCGGATATGTCAATTAATTTATTACAATAATTAGTTTCAGGTAGCGTAAGTAGATTTATTTTATTCATCTAATTTAAATGAATTTGTTAAATACGAGAAAATGATAGTAGTAATAACAGACATGAACTGATTAAGTTACTGAAAATTTTAACCGCTCAAGCTTAACAAATATATGTAGATATTATAAAATAATTGAAAGTTATACGACTATTTAAAAAAACAAAATAACAATCCGGAAATAAAATGATAAACAAAAAATAGCATTCGTTTCGAGCTTTTGCAAAGTTTCTATTGAGATAAAACAAATGCAATAATGCTTATCAGTAGTTTTTCTTGTGACATTGCTCAATCTACCTTGTCTTCCAACGTACAGTGTGAGATGGATATGTATTACACAAGCCAAGCCTCAGATGTACTTAATTTATACTCGTGTAGCTCTGCCCATTCACCATTTAATAAAATCAAACAAGAACTCTGTGAAATAATGTCGATTGCTTATACATAAATTACTAGCCATGACTGGAAAAGCCGCTGAATGTAACTGGGTTATGATATTTTTTTGCAATGATCCCAGCATAAGATAATGTCAAAATTCCAAACTGATGCGTTTTTCTCTGCCAACTGTATGCGGATTAGTATTTACAAAATGCACAGCTTAGTTTTGTTAATTTAATATGATTTGTGTTCAAGCTAACTTTATGGGTTAGGTAACAATTGAAATATAAATATTTATTTATTTATTTGAAACTAATATAAAATGTAAATTATGCGCATAATTGAAACATAAAATAAAATAAACAAAATATATTGAAATTGTATTGTGTATGCAGAATAGTTTTGACACGAAAATTAATGCAGTTTACATTTTTTTGCGTACATTTTTAATTGGTTAATATGCACCTGATGTTATTTTATTTTGTATGCAAGCTTGTAGGATGGATGGATGCTTGACCCAATTGTGTTAGGCAATAAAAAAAATGTGTGTGCATTATTTTATTTTTACCAAATATAAAACTGCAACAGTTTGTTACTGTGGAGGCTATAAAGTTGCACATAAATTTAATTTAATTTCGATTAAAAGGACGTAAGAATTTTTAAATTGCATTACTTCACAGCTCAGATGTGCAACAACTTTATTTTATTTTTTTATTTTTTGTTTCGCAAAACAATTTTATTACATTTCAAGATTAAACAATGTTATTTCAATTATTTCAAAATGTAATTAATATTTTTTTTATTGCTAATGACATAATTTGTAATAAATTGGAGAATTGGAAAACGATTTCGAACATAATAATTCATCAAAGTTAATATTAATTATAATTGTTTATTATTAACACAATTGTTATTTTCGAACGACGAAAACAGAATCATTATTGTGTTTTTGTGCCTGTCTGATTGCCGTAGATAGCTATTTATTTAGCTTTTATTCCATTAGGGGGTGGCAAAGTGCGGTTTTATAGAGGTGATTAATATCCATACGATATTTCAAGTCGAATGCCTTCATTGCGAGTATGGATATTGAACGTAATTACGGTCACAAGCGTTTACTCTGTAAATATGCATAACGATCGATCTACAGCAAATCAACTGGAATGTCTAACGGCAGACATTGAATTTCAACACACATTTGCACAGAAAATATTGTATGCATTTTGCACGCATTTTAATAAATACTTTTCAAATTATTAGTTAATATATAATAGGACAAACCCCTACGAAAAAGGCTTTGTACCTTCTGGTTTTGGGCTAATTGAACTTCCGCAGTTTCCCAAATTTTAGTGCACGTCCCATGTGTATAATGTTAACGAGCTGGAGCATCTATGATTATATTTAAATTTAAATTGCCGCAATTAGATGTTAAATACGTTACAATTGTTTTCAAAAGCTTTTGTATAAACTTACATACATATTTGATTATTATTTTATATGTTTGTTGAGAATTAAAGTCAATAAGTTTATAATTAGATTATTAAATATCATTATTTGTAACTGTGCCATCCATTATTACAAATTACAACTACGTCCGCGTATATTCGCACTTTAGCTTGGATAATCGTTGCACTAGCTTTGATGTGCTGCTGGATTTGCATAAATCATTTATGACTTTTATAAATGAACTAATTTGTTTAAACACATACTGAAATTAACTAATTTACTTATTAGCATGTACAAAGCAATAAATTGCTATGAGTTTAATTTAAATTAAATATGAATTCTTGAATTATGTACAAACATTTTCTCAAGTCAAAAAAGATATATCTTTAACAATATTTCAGAAATATATAGCAACTGTTTATTTTAAATTTCAAAATGTGATATTTAGAAATTATTTAATATGTCACAACAACATAAAGATATCTTTGAATTTTATTGAGTACCATACTTGTTAAAACTATCACATTGAAGACGAGATTTAAATAGTCTGTACATTGATTTTGATTATGGATTATAAGAAATAATGTATTTAAAAATTTATTCCATTTGTCAATAGCATTGCGTTACCACTTTTGACTGTTTAATAGTTACTGTGATTTTATGTAAACTGTATTTTTAACCAGTGAGATGCTAGACACACCGATGATAATTGCATACCCTAAAACACAATTGTGTCCCTCTTACTGGATATAAAAGCAATTTAGATAAAATACATTATTCATTAATTTTAAATAGTAAATTGTTTTATAAAAAAGCATATTTCTTATTAAATTGATTATAAATTGACCAGAAAACTTATTTATTGCATAAAATTTGCAAAAGAAACTAATTTATTGATAAAATTACCACAAAAAACTGAATTTATTTACTAATTTATAAATTGCACAAAAAACTTACTACGTGCATATACAGGGTGTTCAAAAAAAAAAGTAAAATATTTAAGGGAGTGGTAGTACAAACCACAACAAACAAAAAAATCTTAATAAACATGGGTTGTCATAGCAACGGTTTTTGAGATATAGAGCATTATTTATTTTTATTATTCTTTTTTCCTTCATTTTTTATTTTGCAAAAACGTGCATTTTCTTATCATAGTTGGCTAATGTTTAGTGAAATAAACATTCAGTATTTGACAGTTGTTGTTAGTGCACAAGTTTTCATTTCTATAGCTGATTACTCTAATGCAAAACTAACCAACATGCATTTTATGTATGGTTGTCCTAATGGGATTGCCACCAAAGCGCGACGTCTTAAGGTAGAAGCTTATCCAAATTGCCAGATTTTTTCACATTGTAGTTTGAAAGAATTCACCTAATATTGGGAGATACTGGTTCACTTCAAAAATAGTGCTATCTTTTGAAGGTCGGTATTTACTCCTAGAGCAGAAGAAGAAATTATAGCACAGATAGAGCATAATCTAGGAACAAGTGTGCAAAGAATATCAGCCAAAGTAGAAATTGGTGCTACTCTTGTTTGGAGAACCCTCCACAAGCAGCTGCTCTATCCATACCATGTCCAACGAGTACAGGCCTTAAATTTAACTGATCATCAGGCACGTTTGGTTTTTTGTTACTGGTTTCTAGGCAAAGATGCTAAATACCCGCAGTTTCTTGCCAAAATTCTTTTTACTGATGAAGCCGGGCTCACACAAAATGGAGTTGTTAATTTTTATAATGCAAATTGTTGCGCCGACAAAAATCCCCATGCTGTAATTGAATGTGGACATCAGACACGTTTTTCATTAAACATTTGGATGGGTATTGTAGGCGACAGGTTTCTAGGTTTTGTTGTTTTAGCAAACCGATTAACAGACGCTGCTTATCTCAACTTTCTGCAGAACATAATGTATGATCATTTGGATGACATTTTTTTGGCCCCCAGGCAACAAAAATGGTTCTAGCATGATGGTGCTTTAGCTCATTTGCCGTTAGAGAGCATTTAGACCAAACTTTTCTACATAGGTGGGTAGAAAAAGGCGGACCAGTTTTATGGCCAGCAAGATTGCCTAATTTAAAACTTCTTGATTTTTTCTTTAAAGATTTTTGAAATTATTAGTGTATGCTACTCTTGTAAATAGCCTTGAGGAACTGCAGTTAAAAATTAATGAAAAGTGCCAAAAAATCCGAGCCAATGAGGGGGTTTTAGAAAGAATACAAATGTCCTTTAGACAATGATGTTGTGTTTGTTTGGAAATGGAAGGAGAGCACTTCAAACATCTTCTATAACTCTGTTTCATATTTCCAAAACCAATGTTTATTAAGACTTTTTTGTTTGTTGTAGTTTGTACTACCACCCCTTTAAATATTTTTTTTTTTTAACACCTTGTAGTACAAAAAATTTTGGTTGTTATAAATGTATTAAGATGACAGTCATATTTGATATTAAAAATTGATGGTTTTGTTGTACAGGGTGATTGTAAATGTTTGGGATTATGTAACTATCTAATGTACGTTTGTGCTGCTCTACAGCTAGACACGAATTGTGTGGCCGGTATAATAGGCAACTTAATATACACAAAAATGGCTGTTGTTAACTTGTGCCTTTGCCCGTTTTAGCATTTTTCAATCTCAGAACAACGTCGCCAATAGAATGTGTAAAATGTAAGCGCAAATGAAAAATGCTAAAACGGTCAAAGGCATAAGTGCAACCACAGTAAACATATTTTTTGTGTATATTAAGTTGCCTATTATACGGGCTATACTATTTGTATCTAGCTGTAGTAAAAATTGCGTAAATAAAGTTGCCTATCTTAGAATTCAATAATAAAAATATTTTCATGTTACATGTTTATAATTATTAGTAATAAACTCTTGAACACAATCCGGAATAGAATAAAGCCATTTCTCATTATCAGATCGCCCATTCCTAAAGTAGGATTCAATATTAAAAATATTTTCTTCATTTGTATACATTCTTATAACCTTGATTGCTTGACAGCTGTCAAAACAAATAGTATAGTGGACAATTTAAAAAAGGCGGCATAATAAATCAATTAGGGTTTAATTTTAATTATAAATTAACAGTAAGTTAGTTTGTCTTGTTTTATTGCTATTTTCTAAATAATTTATTTTTATTGTATTTTTTTCTAGATGCAACCAGTAAATAATAAATAAATTTTTTGAGCAATTTATAATAAATTTAATAAGAAATCAGATTTATGTGCTAATTTTATAAATTAATATTTAATTATATTAATTTGGATGTATTGAATTGTACATATAGCTGTTGCTATGCTATATTGCATGCAAGCATGTATATTTCTTAAGTAAATCAAGCTATTAGCTGTCATTTAAAATAGATTTCTGTCGTAGTATTGTATGTGATCTAGTTGAAAATAATTTTAAAACTAATAACTTTCCAGAAGAAGGTTGGTTTGTAAAATGTTATGGTGTGCACTCTACTTAATTAAGTTGTAGTAAGTATAAAAGTGGACGTGAACTTTACTATTATATAAACAATATTGATTTTACAAGAGATAAGTTGCAAATGCACGATAAAAGCTAATTTAATACTATATATGCTAGAAGCAATAAAATTAGAATCAATTTGTAATGGAAGATATCTGAATTTTATTTGAGGTTTTCGAAGTGTAATTTATCTTTGAATTACTTATACATAGTAATGACATTGAAGTTGAACATCTGCTTAAAATTGAATGTAGGGTATCTTATAAGTATAAGTAAGAGTAAGAGTAATAAATATGCAAAGTTAGATATAGAATTGAAAAAAATAATGCTGAATTGATTGCGAATGAATAATTAAGATAAAATAATTCAAAACGGGGGGTTGATTGAAAGGTTTATTGCGAACGTGTCACAAAATTAAACGATACTCGGAACATTTTGCTGTAACCATTCCTCTGCTACTAACTCCAAGCTTAATGAAATCCAGTGACAAAATATGATTATCCGCTAACAGTGTTTTAGCATTTGCAATTAAAACATTTTTTGCTCCTTAAAATAACCACATCCAAAGTTGTTGCAATTAATTGTATTTTTTAGATTTTGATTTCATTTCATTTCATACCAGACGTAGCTTTATTTATATTTTATAAAGCTTTTCATTTTATGTCGACGTCTGGCAAACCGAGAAAAGTGAATTAAATCATAGCTCATGCATATGGAATGGCATTTAGAACACACTAATCTATAGCGCCCAACCGTAACACTTCGGGGATGGTTTTCAAACCATACATATATCTTTGCGTCCTCGTTACGGAACGTTACATTATTGACGTTGCTATCTCAAATCATTCAACCAATATATAGTATAGATAGATTTATTAAAAATCAATTCTTATTAAGCAAACTATTCACAAATACAGCGAGCGCACTTGCAGACTAATCCCATTAAAATTAAATCTCCCAGAACAAAGTTTTAAAGCATTAAAACTATGTTTTTAAACACTTTTAATCTATTAAACTTTTAATTCTTATTATTATATCTTATCTTATTCAATAATCAATACTAACTAAATAAATCATTCAATGTATTCCGATATATCATAACTATATATATTACAAAACCTCAGCTTTGCCGCAATTGATGAATTGCTGGCTTTATCAATAAGGATACTAGTGTTCCGCATAGTTTGATAATAAATCTTTTTAAAAATATTTAAAAATGTCTTTACATGATAATAAAAATGCGCCATCAATATTCCTGTCAATAGATGGCTGTTTTCCCACGCAGGATTTAACGTTCTCAATTCAACGCGTCGCGTCTATTTTTGTAAATAGTGCAGTTTGGAATATTACGGAGCAATAATAAAGATTAACTGCGTCGATGATTTATGGGTTATAGATAGTGTGTAACCAATTGATGCAATTTGTCGATTTCCTGACATTGTAACCTATATTAAGCTGCGACTATAATAGATGCAAAGTCGACCCAAGACTAACAGACTGCAGTCTATACTTACCTCAATCATGAATGGGGTTATGAAGGTTAATCGGTACTACCAGCCATAGCTACTACAAATACACCCCTTGAGAATTAATCTCCAGTCTCGTGTTAAATACCCAATTATTTTTTTTCTTCTCACTTTGTTGAATTACGTTCATAAATTTCAGTCCGTTTTTAATCGTTATGGAATAAATCAAACGGCCTATTATAACCGGCATCAGCATCAGCTAATATCAAAATCACGATCTTTTCTTTTTTTTTTTAATTAAGACAAACTTTTCACCCCAAGATAAACTTGTGCAAAGTATATTATTATTGGCACATTAAGAAGTTATCATTAGATTATTAATAAATATTATACTTTTCTCATTAAAACTTTTAATTTACTTGATTTGATCGTTTTGAAAAATTAAATGTTATGTTATATGTCTTAAAATGTTAATTTAATTTTCTTTTTGTTGATTTAGTTACAGACTATAATATATGTATTTGTTTTACCTTTGCTGAATTGTTAAATGCTGTATGTTATTGTTGAAATTGTTGAACAAACTGTAATTTATATAAATAACTTTAAACTAATACAATGGAAAGTTAGTAAATAGTTTATTTAATGTAGAGAAGTAGAATATTAGTTTTAAATATAATTTAAAATAGATGCTGAGGATATCAACTAAATTAATCCGTTATTTGGTTTTTTATGTAAGTGAGATGTTTATCTTGTATGTGTCTTACACTGGCTTGGAGAAACAAATTACATAAAATATAATTTAATTGCAAAATTTGTTTTGATCAAAAATGTATGTACTAGGTAACCGCTATAAACTCCTGGCTTACTACATTTTTAAAATCTTCAGACCAAATGTCAAATACTGTCAGTAAAGTGCAATGCTTTATTGTTATTGCTTGTAGTGATATACAGATAGACATTGTTAGGTTTCAACTATATCAGGTTTCCAAAAAATTGTGTACCGAGCAGTCATCAAATTCTTTACATTGGAAGGTTTTACTTACTCTTCATCAAACTAAACAAAAATTGGTTGGCGTATACGGTTAAAGAGGCTATGATGAGTCTATAGAAGATGACTCACGTTCTGGTCGACTAGTACGTAATCACAAAAGTCTTTATTAAAAAATTGGTCCAAAGTGATCACCCACTAAAAGTAGGTAGCTCAATTTGCCAAATACTCCATCATCATTTGGGGATAAATAAATGATAAGTCCCAAAACTTTTGTCGCTTCTGTTATTTCTTCTGTTTTAATGTTTTTTTGAATGTGAGGTATGACTACTTTGTATTTTTAGAGTTTGAACGTATGAGAATGAATACTTTTATTATCCAGATAAATTTTGATGATGCGGTGATTTGTTGATGTTTTTGGGCTTATTTTAATTGGTGCTTAGGGTTGCTTGCAGTTGGATTATTTATTTGTTTTTTTTAATAATTTTTGTAATGTTAAAGCGTAGTATTGGCAGTTGCTTGTTTATACAAGTTTGAGCTTGTCTGGAAAGTTCAGTGTACTCTGAAGTCATTGCAGAACTAATTTTGATGTAAACCTTTAAAAGTCATGAGAGACTCAGTTGATAAGCGGATATGTGTGCCTGGTGTGGCAACAAATTGTCTTTTATTTGTTATTGATACCCCAAGTCAAAGTATGGTATTTTATTGTTTATTGAGAGTTTCTTTCTAATTGTGATTTGGTTTGGAAAAGTTTTCTAAATGATAATCATCTCAAAGGTATAACTTTTTAGATTATTTTTGTATTTTTCTGAATGTCACGTATTATGCGTGGTATTATGCGTAGATAAATGGCAGATAAGTTCCCAATACCTAATTGTCTAAATGTGAAGTTACTCTGTTAGCTTCTTCTTAATGTTCAACTACAAAATATTTTTTGAAATTTTGACCTAATTATTTTGGGACGTTTTTTTTTTAATTTACATAGAATTACATGGTCCAATGGTACAATAACAGGTGGTTTTAGGTTTCAAAAATTGGTTAAAAAAACTGTCGACATGTTTCACCACAGTGTTTTGTCATTATTGTGTAATATACATGGTTAAAAATTTAAAAAAACGTCCCAAAACGATTTGGTCAAAAACAAGACAATATTTTCTAAAGCACAAGACGTTCTTTCATAATACTACAAAAGAACAAACCTTATTTTATAAACCAACATTACTTTTTGGTTAAAGTAAACATTGGAAAAAAATATAACTTATTACATCTATAGAAGACTCTATTAGAGCCAAATGATTGAATAATATTATTTGTCCATTTTTGTTATTTTGATAGAAGATATTTGAAAATTTGGTTTACAAAACTAGTTACTAGAATTTAATTATGTAATTTTTTGTATGAGTATAAATATGTCTGTTATCTATTATCATTATTCTAGTTTAATATATAAAAGCGGTTTTTTTAATATTAATGAAATTAACAATTTAAATTAAATTTCATTTGTTACGCATTACTCATTAGTGACATTATAAAGTGTAAGTATTTTTACTGTCGCGTTAATGCTAATGGATATGAAAACTAATTAAATAAGATTGTTATAGTTACATAATTTAGCACACCCTTGTAATAAAAGCGCAATGCATTGTTAATGACCTATTAGGTAAAGCGGTATGCAAAAAGTTGGATGAAACTGAAAACTATGTAGTGGAAGGAAGGTACATACATAATAGGACTTTAAACTTACCCTCTTGAAAGTTTGTCCTTGAAACGATTACAAATCTGTAGTTTTAAAACTTTAAAAAATATTATTTCCTGAAGTTAGTATCAGAATTATTAATTTGTTAAATCGCTTCGTTAAGAGTGAAAGAATGTTGAGGTTGCAGATAATGTGAATCATGAATTATTGAAACGCTAGTTCGAATCAGAGTCTTGAAAATGATTTGATATGTTTTAGTCGGTATCGAAGTCGTCACATCGCATTAGGTTACATAATACATGATAAGACCCTTGGCATGGTAGCGATTGTTATCGCTCTCTTCGCTCAAAAGCTAAGGGGGCTCAGAAGTACAGAAGCCACCCCCTAAGCTTTAAGGGGCCGATCGAACGGTTTCATGCATGCTCTACCCAGCAACTAAGGGCATTGAAATGCCCTCGTAAAATTTATCGATTGACCTATGCATGGTTAGCGCGTTGTGAGCAAATTATTTTTTCTTCAATAAGTAAGTCGCCTTTTTAAAAGCACTTACCATTGTAAACATTTGTTAATATAAAAGTTTCAATATAAAACTTTTCAATCAATAATTGCAAATGCAAATTTGCCAGCAAAATGAAATATTTATACATTCAGATTTAAACAGGACTAATATTCAATAAATATAAATATTTATATTATACAACTTTTAACGAATAATTAACATTAATTTTCATATTAAATAAAATCCAAACACAAACTTAATACTGAGTTTGTGTTATATTAATTAAGATTCAACAATAAATAAACTCGTTAATCAATTTTATTAAAAAGTAATAAAAGTATCTTACTACTTAGTAAATAAATAAACAATAAACACACTTTACAAGAAAACTCTTTAGTGCCACACAATAGCCAGAGAAAACTAACATGCTTTTATAAAAGTTTCTTGTTCTGATTGGCTTCCGAGCTGTTTGCAACAAATTAGTTTTAGTTGCTACAATTCAACGATTATTTTTATAAGCAATCAGAAAATAATTTCCCAATAATTTATTTCAACGAGGTAATAATTATTATTATTCTACGATATACGGAAAAACCGTTACTATCAATCAGAATCAAATAAATAATATTATTTGATTAGATACACTCGTAGCATATAGTGTAGTCGTTGACCTAGAATAAACTATATTTTTATTTATTTTTATTATTATTTAATTCAAACATGCAATACATTTTTAACATTTAACATTTTTGTGCTATCAAACGTAACAATATAAGTAATTCAGGACGTGATTTTTATTGGTTCTATAGAATTGGGAAATGTATTTGATCACAAATAAAAATGTTTGTTGACAAACCTTGCATGTATACAAAGGTAACTGTACTTACATGATTGATACAGTACAAGTATTGTATCAATCATGTATCAACTTAACTAAGCGGGAGAGTTTAATCAATGCGATTTGTAACTGCATTTTAATTTATTTGATGAATAATTAATAATTAAATACCACTTGGTTTTAATGGTTATTTTTGTAATGACATGAAACAACATTGTATTATTTAATATAGGAAGAGCATTTTTATATGATGGGTTATAAAAGGAAATTTGCGTTAACTCGTAAAGTAAATAGCATGCATGGAGTAGAATACCTAATGGAGAAATAAGTGTAATACAATTCAATTTCCCCAATTTTTTGGGAACACCTATAATCATACACCGGATATGCCTTTAGCATCGACTTTATATCAGAGAAACCAACCGACCAATTACCGTACAACTAATAAAGGTTCCCATAACCGGCATAACCCAATTTGTAAACACAAGCAACTCGTCTTAGAAAGAATTATATGGCGAATCGATATTGTGCCGCATTCAATTTAATGCTCTAGCGCTATTATTAACTTTTATTTATTTATTGTTATTATGTATAATAGAAATATTAGATTATAAAAATGGTCATGTATAAATAGATTGGCGTGTAAGCACAACGTAAAATTGAGGGCAGCGCGATTTGCAAATAGTATTTGTCACAGCATTCATTCATTTGCAATATTTGAATAGATGCTCGTTTAAAATAAAAAAAAAAAATGACCCAATGTTGAGTTACTACATTATTACATTTTAATTAAAGTAACTAAATATAATTTAATATAAAATATATGCACATATTGGACATATTTTTAACACCTACTTTGTATTAATATAATAAACACATAGTTACCAATAAAAGCAAAACAATATTAGTTTGAATAGCATTCAACCAAATTATTAAATTTATGTTAAACATATAAATAATAATAATATATTTAACAAATATTTAATTCTATTAAATTGATGTTGTGTTATTATTTAAATGACTTATAAAATAAAAATATTAATTGTATTTATAATGCATACAAATTCATTATTAAATATTGTAAATCGTCGAGTTACCAACAAAGTTTGATTTCACATTTCAAAAAGTATCGACACAGTACACTTCTTAGATTGACGTATTTAAACTTAATAAAACACATATACTATGCACTATATCACAAATATATTTAAAAAAACGTAACTAGTTTCAACCTTTACAAGGTCATCATCGGACGGTGATACAATGATACTTGTTTGTATCACTGTCCGATGATGGCCTTGTAAAAGTTGAAATTAGTTTTTTAAAAATATATTTGTAATATAGTACATAGTAAATAAGTATTATTTATTTTATAATAAACTATCACATAGTAACGGTTACTACCATTCAATTTTAATCTTATTTTATTTTGTAAACAGTTTTTTTTTGTGTTCTGTGCTATTTGTTTTATCTTTTTTTACTTTTTTTTTTTGGCTGATTTCTTATTGCATGCAAGTAGTTCTTTCTTGTTTTTTTTTTGTTGGATTTTGTTTATTGTTTGTGTCTCATATATTCTTCTTGTGCTTTTATCTTCATGTATTCTGCAGGTATGTCAAAACTATCTTATCTGTTCTGTTATTGATTTGTTTATTGTTGAAGTTTGGAGGTTTTGTCAGTGTGTGTGGGTCTTTAGTTTGTCTTTTTTGGCTTTGTTTTTTATTTTTCTAAAAAATCTTATTTGCATAGCGTTTATTCTTGTTTATTTGTCATGGTCCACGTTTTGCTGATTTGTTTTTTTTTTAGTTTTTTTTTATTAAAAAAAGAGGTTGTTTAACATGTAAATATCTTTTTCCTTTTTTTTCTATTTTAACATTGCTTTGTATTGTTGTTCTTAGGTATTTGAATTGTTCTACTTACGATTTTTTTTCTGTGTCTTAGTTTTGTGTATTCCTATTATTATACTTATAGGTTTTTTGATGTTTATTTTTGTCAGTTTTTTAATTAATATTTCTTTTGATTATGTTGCAATTGACGTATCATCCGTAAGTAGTAGCTCTGTTACTTGGGTTGTTTTCAGTTTTTAATATCCAACTTTTAGTATTTTTATTTTTATTTATGTTTTCTTAATTGTCTTGACAAGTACTAGTAAATTGTGTTTTTTATAAACTGTATTATAAACTGACGCAACGCACGCTAAACTTCACAACCACCACACTGTGCTTTAACGTTGTATATTAATTAACTTAACACTAAGTACTATTGTCGTCAATCGTATTTCTTTACTGCGCAAAAATTGGTTAGACATATTTTATTGAATCACTACTCCTGCTCCATGTTGCTCTTGCCCCACTGCGCTTCATTTGTGCCAATCCGATCCATTTTGTTTTGCTCAAATTTCAGTTCACAAAACATGTTCTCAACGGCTGTTACATATAAAACATCAATGACAAATACTGTGTTAACAGTCAACCCCAAGGTCTTGTGCCAGTGTATGTATAACAATTTCATATAGCTTTGTACAACTCCAATTTTGGCAGCAAGGTAACCGTTATAAATTCCTAAACTATTACATTTCTAAAAACTTTAGATCAAATGTTAAATATTGTCGGTAAAGTGTGATGTTTTTACTTTAATTAGTCTTGTAGTGATATCCAACCAGACATCGTTAGGTTAGTTTACCAGATTTGCAAAAAAATTAGTACTAAGCTGTCAAATTTCTTACATTGGATGACCTTACTCTTCATGACCTTAATTAAACAAAGATTCACCTTCTTATTCCACTGTAAAAATGACTCACGTATTGGTCAACTAGTTGAAATGGTTACAAAAAAAATTACTGCTTTTAATTGGTCTAAAATAATTGCCGACTAAAAGTGAAAGAATTATCAGCAATGTCAGAGCTGTCAAATACATTAATTTGCCAAATATTCCATGGTATAAATAAAGTGAGTGCAAAATTTTTCTCTGCTGGTCAAAAACTGCATTAAATTGATTGTGCTCAATCTTTTTTGAAGCTGTGTGAGGTGGGACAAGAAGAAATTCTGCAATCTATTGTTATGGGAGATAAAACTATAGTCTTAATCTATGGAATGGTGGCGTGCAAGAAATGCCAAATTATTCCCGTCAACCAAAAAAATCATGGCAACAATTTTTTGGAATTGTGAGAATATCAAGTTGTTTGGTTTAGTTTGGAATTTGTCGGTGGTGCTGCGTACATGGTCAAAGTAACGTAATGCGTATTAATGTTTATCTGAAGACCCGTTTGGTTTATGATGCATTCTGAAGTAACATTTTTTGACACTATGAGATTTGTCATTTTCTATCTCTGCAGGTTTTTTAACTGATTTCTGCATGTCTTTGATAATAAAAAATATTTCTAAAAAAAATTTTTAGACCTCCGGCGGTATCAATTGGATGATTTTTTTTATTGCACATCTACAAAAATCTAAACCGGCAAAAAGAATGTTTATGTTACTTTGTTTGGTTTGTTGATTCTGTTTTTTGTACATTTTAGAGAAAACGATTTTGATCTAAATTCTAAAATGTTGGACAGTTGCACGTCTCATCCGCTGTAGGTTGTACTTTATGTGTAGTAGCTCTAGTTTTTTTTTTTATATATAGAAGTTGTTTGTGCTGTTGCTAAACGTTTTTGAGCCATTAATAGGTTGTACTTGTTTGTCAACACAATACAATATAGTATAAGTAAAAGGTTCTATTATTTTTTTGTTTTTTCTTGTATAGGGTTTTCTAATGAAAGGTTTCATTTTGATATTTAAAAAAAACGGGTATTTTTTAAAAGAAACTATTAACATTTGAAAACGATATCAGTCAAATGGCCGCCACGGTTACAGTTGCAGTACAATATATTTTTCACAAAATTTTTCATGAGCAATTCGCACATTTGCGGCTGTATGTCCTTGATAACTTTACGAATTTCATCTTTAAGGTCTTGAATCGATTGTGGAGCATTAGCATAGACTTTATCTTTCACGTGGCCCTAAAGAAAAAAGTCTAAAGGTGTGGCTTTTTTTTCCTGTTACCTATTCGATGCCATTTAGCCATTGTTTAGAAATCAATAAATGTTTATTTCATTGTAAAGAGGAAGGTATGCCATTAACATTTGAAAACGATATCAGTCAAATGGCCGCCACGGTTACGGTTGCAGTACCACATTCTTTTCATGAAATTTTGTATGACCAAATTGCACATTTGCGGTTGTATGTCTTCAATAACTTCATAAAGTCATGAATCTATTGTGGATCATTGGCATAGACTTTATCTTTCACGTGGCCCCAAAGAAAAAAGTCTAAAGGTGTTAAATCACAAGATCTCGGTGGCCAATTGTGATCACCTCTTCGAGAAATAACATGGTCAGGAAACTTTTCTTGCAAAATTGCGATTGTTTTGTTGCTTGTGTGGCACGTAGCGCCGTCTTGCTGAAAATAAACGTTGTCCACATCAATATCTTCCAATTTTGGCCATAAAAAATTATTAATCATAGCTCGATAGCGCCATCCATTCACCGTAACAGTTGCACAAGCTTAATTTTTGAAAAAGTAGGGTCCAATCACACCGCCAGCCCAAAAATTGCACCAAACAGTGACACGTTGAGGATGCAAAAACTTTTTAACAATTATTCTTGGATTTTCCCAAATGCAACAATTCTGCTTATTAACGTAGGCTGAGGTAAAAATAGGCCTCAGCCTGAAGATAATTTTTCGATAAAATTTTGGATCATTTTGATGCGTTTGAAGGACCTAATCAGCAAAGATACGACGTTTATGGTGATTGACCGGCTTGACTTCTTGTGTTAACTGAACTTTAAAAGCCTTAAAACTTAAGTCTTTATGCAAAATACGGTATAATGTCGTTTTTGGAATGTCTAATTCTAAAGACAAGGAATCGACAAACCTAGTTTTTTTTTCAACACTACAGGCTACATCAGCAATATTCTCATGTGTTCTTAAGCAATGCACACAGTTTTGATTCTTCACTACAAACTTGTCCCAACAGCTCAAATTTCCACCAGGTTTACTATTCAACGCATTGTTGAAGCGTGTATCGTTTCATTTTAAATAATGGCGTAGTTTTCACTTGTCAAATGTCAAGAGATAATTGACAGCTGCCCAAATAGCCTGCTATTTAAAATGAAACTTCTTATTGGAAAACCCTTTAGATATGGCTTATAGATTAAGTTTGTGTTCTAAGCGGTTGTTGTATTGTGGTTACTGTGTCGGTGGTAGTCGCCAAAATATTATCTGATCTGTCTGCAGCTTTTCCAAAAAATGCTACAGAAAGACACAGTTCTAATCTTGTAGTTGCTGAGATTGGCAGCATCTGACAATTTTTTTCCTTTGAGGCATATGGCATTCTGTCGAAATTTTGTTTAAGATACAATGGAGGCTGCCTGTGGTTTTGTTGGCCTTATCTTATTTGTTAGGATAATATATGTACTTGCTACATTGGGTTAACGGTTTTTGTGTGAGTAATTTTTAGAAATCAAAGTATGATCACAATGCTACTCTATTCAAGAAAGATAACTGTTTTTAAGTGTAAGCAATATTTTAATTAATCATAATTTCAGGTATCAATTTTAAACTCTTTTTACTCTTGAAATGATTATAAAATTATTTAATTGATTAATAAAAATAAATTACAAGCATTGTGTGTCTGTTGTCTAAATTTACATAGTTTTAGTACAAATATATTATTAAATTTTTCAGTTTGAATTACAATTATTAAGCAAAATCTACAAAATTTATTTTTAAACATTTAAGCTTTCTCAGTTTTCCACTATGAAAAGCATCAATAAATATAAAGTTACATTTCAGCATAATAAATAAGAACTATGGAGTATAGCAATTTTATATAAATAATTGAATTTGGTTATATTCTGTTTTCAATTTATTATTTTTTGTAAATTATATTAAAATGTTTTATTTTACTAAATATACAAATAGAAATGAAATGCGTATGACATTCGAAGGTGATTAGATTACCAAAAGAATCAATTTTTTCTGCATAAAAAAATTGTTTGCTTCGAGAACGCCTTATCAGTTGCAGTTAAATCTACATGTATTTTATTTTTATTCTCCAGTTGAGGTGAATTAGCCGACAATGTCGAATCGTTTGTCTTTAGTGTTTAATTCATTTGCCTATAATAATAAAATTACGCAATCAATTAATAATAATTAAGTGATACTGCATGAGAGCGAGGATGTAAAGGTACATTTGATTTTATTATTGTTGCTTTCAATTGAGCATTAGGTTTTGTGGGAATGATACTCTCTTCTTATAATATAATGTAAATATTATTTTCAGACTATTAATTGCGCTTTATAGGAAAAGGATTCAATCATTTTTTATTGTTGTAATGATCACATTTGGTTTTATTGGGTGATTTAAATGGGCAATATTAATCAAATTCAATTTTAATGAACTTTATAGTGTGGAATATTTAAAATAATTGACTTTTTACACTTACTTTTGGTATATTTTGTATATTTCCAAATCGATTTTACTACACAATGGTGACTTAGTTAGGTCACTTTTATACTAAATTTGATGACCCTTGAATGTAGAATAATCAAAATATTTCTATTGAAAAATAATATAATAAAATAATTTTATATTAGTTAGCAATAAATGCAAAACATTAAATAAAATGATCAACAAAATCAATACAAAACAAATTAATTTGAATGGAGTAATTAATATTAAAACTGATAATTAAAATGATGTTAAATATAATATTAATTTATTATCAGATATTTAACTAGTATTTTATGTCTATTCTATTGATTGTGTAGTATTTAACATAAAAGTATTAATTGTATTTATAACGCATACAAATGAATTATTAAATATTACATTCATTAAGTAACTAAAATTGCCCAAGAGATTTCTTTCATTTTTTGTTAAAGTTTATTAAATATTTATCGAGAATTCTACGTTTTCTTTTTCTTTCTAACATTGAAGGTAATAAATTTATGAGAGCTTAAGTGCTAGTAGTCAGCAGGGGAAATTTTAGAAAGACAATACATTTTATCGGAAATAAGATGAACAGTTTATAACGGCGAGTGGAATTGATTCTCTATTAGTAGTTACCAAACAATTTTAATGTTATTATTATTATTATTATTTGAAATTTTATTATTTGCGTGTAATTGACACCTTGATTAATTGTTATGTAAGTTACATTAGTGAGATTTATGAGTTGCACAAACCTTGACCTTGATTAGCTAGTTGTGTTGACGAGAATATTGATTAATCCGTGAGCATTTAACTACCCCTTAAACTTTCAATTTGATTATAAATGTAACTGGTATCTTGTTTACTCAAAAGCCTAAATTAAATCCATGGAACTTTTAATGAAATTTCTAATCGCTTATATTAATGGAACACTCATTCATTAAATCCTTATAAAAAAAAATAATTTGTTTTAAAAATTTAGTGTAAAAAAATAATTCATTCAATTCAAACATACTATATAAATTAAACGACTGCGCCAGTTTTGATTTGATTTAAAAATTCTTTATTATTAAAAATGGTGTACGCGGTCTTTAGTATTGAATAATTCTGTTTATTAATTTTTTTATTACTTCTTCTATAAAACGAGTTAATTCTATATCGATTTAAATTAATTGTTAAATATAAGAGCATCAATGAAACAAATATTTTTTTGTGATCAATCATTACAATTCAAATGACCCAGCTTAGTTCATCGATGTTAGCAAGTTTTTATTAATAAAGTTTTGAACATCCATCAATTATCGCATCGATTTATTATTTTATATTTGTTTTTTTATTAGTAGTAGAGTAATTATAGGTAGATTATATATTGTAGACAATGTTAGGTAAAATGTGATGTAAATAAAGTGAGTACAAACGAAGCAACAATACAATTATAAAACGCAAACAACAACATATTGTTTGGAGATTAACCTTAGCAAAGTTTATATGAATAGAATTGGATGAGGGGAGTAAACAAAAGCTCCATACGAACCGAAATCCTCATTGAAATTGTTGGTGTCATCCCGAATCAATAGGTTTAATATATCATTCCACGACATTCGAACAGAAGAAAATTTGTTACTAATAGTGATCCAGAAAATTCGAGACAAAATGGTACTGACAATTATAACTAATAGATTTAAATATTTAAATAATGATGAAAAGATTCGATTATACTGAAAGAGAGACCCGACTGTTGTTTGTTTGTTTTTTTAATAATCAATGAGGGTTGTGTACTGTACTTGTTAGTCGCAAAAATCCTCTTTATTCCGTTTATGACTATAGAATTACACACTTTTAATATTTAATCATTTTTTAATTAGGAAACGTAGACACGGAAATATGAAACCAGCATCCTTCCGGAGAGTATACATTTTAAATATATTTAATTTCATTTCTTTTTACTTGTTTTAAAAAGTAAGTGAAACAATTATAATGCAAGAGTTGAAATAATCAGAGCTCATTGTCCATGCTAACAAGGTTTTTTTATATAATCAAATTTATTTATGTTGTAATGCTATTTTTTATATAACCTAATGATAAATTGATGCATGTACGAGTATGTATGTAACTATGCACATGGTTATTGTGCTGGCACATTAATGCAGTCGAAAATCAATTTTGTATTAATTATTTAAAAAGATATCCAACTCGTTTATTATTAATATGTTATGAAATATATAATAGGTCGGTCATCGCTCGATGGATTTGCTTGGTGCTTGGTGCTTGATATTAAATATTCATATGCAGTTTTAAAATTACTTGGAACTATATTAACTGTTATTACATATCTTTTTGTGTTGATTTATTTTGATTGATATTATTAACTAATCATAAATTCATAAAAAAAAAATGATTTTTTACGCAATTAAATCTATTGTAGAAAATGTAGAAAGATCAAACAACGGACTATCAATACAAAACAGATTCATCAATAACCAACCCATCCACCCAAAACTGTCAAGATTACAAAAACGCTCGCAACACCTGCGCTACGCTGCGACAAACTAATTCAATCTGCAACAAAAATAGAATTAATTGGACCAATATTAATCAATGTATCGGTATCATTTCAAGTTTAGATATTATATTACAACATTTACAACTACTACAACCACAATAATGCTATTGTTTTCATTGGATTAAACTAATTCGAATCGATGCGGTTTATATATTTGACTACAAAATAGTACAGAAATAGTGTTACTTGTTAACCATTTAAATTAAACTAGGATTATTTTGATTCTATATTAATATAACAATTAATTAATGAACAAAGATTAATGTGCTTTGTACACAGTACAAGTTATAAATAATAAAACGAATTCCTGTGGTTGAATCTATCTATATTGTTATGTAATAAATACCCAAATGTCCGTTCAGCGTTGATTGGTAGCTTTAAATTGATTTTGATTAATTGTTTTATAATTAATTTTTGTCTGTACAAAAAAATTGTAACCAATTGTATGAATGCAAACGTCTAGATAGTTATTTACAATATAGATAGAACAGAATCTTAAACATTTGTTTTTGTTTATAACTGTTAAAAATTTGTTGTGTATTATACTAAAAACACATTTTTTTTATTGATAAATAATTAATTAAAAACTTCTAAGCAGCTTAATTTATTGAACTCAGGTTAGCTTGACTAAAATCGGTTCATATTTGCCAATTAAATATTGGATAGCTATTGAAATGTGGAGAAGTATCAAAACTTTGTGCTAGGGTACATAACCAAACTGCTACCAATTACACTAAGTTAAACATTTATTTAAACTGCATTTAGCAAATAGCTTTTGCTTTATTAAAACCAAAAAGTTTTAAAAGGATCCCTTACTTTATATAGGCATCCAAACTTACACATATCTTCTCTGTGGCTCGGTATACCAAACACCTTGATTGCCTACCTTGAAAGGTAAGGCGTGACTAGGTATAAATGTATAAAATATGCGAGAGGTAGTAACGCTAATAGTTATTGCAAATTTATGTAATTTGTCTCTCTAGCCAGTGAGATGCTAGACACACTGATGAAGGCTGCATACCTTGAAACACTAGTGTATGTATTTCACACTAAGTGGAGAACCAATTTACATAAAATTATGTATTAAATTTAAACCAATAAAGCACATTACAAAATTGACTACATTAGATTAGATCTGTTTGTAGCTGAATTTGGAGCACTAATTTATATTTTAATTGGCTGCTTGTTTTTCTGTCATCATAAAAAACAAAATCAATATTTATATTTGCACAATGTTGAGTATTTTTAAATTTTTAATACAATATAAATAAATACTGTAATATATTTAAAATAATAAAATGAGAAATTATTCCTTTGTGATTGTTTTTATAATAATTAAATAATTATTTTTCAAATGTTATCGTATTACGGGTAGAGTTTTATTGTTTGATGGTTTTATTATGACATAAATATTGTACAGCTCATTACATTGTGAGTGTAAAGCAAGCCAGTTTACGAGAAGAAAGAAGTGGTAAAATGACAGTGTTTAAAAAATATTGGGTAATATTAAGTTCCATATAAGTAAATGATTTTGTGAAAGTTTCCCAATAAAATTGTAGCACTAGAGAAGTTCCTTAAATGGTGTTTTTATTGTGAAAGAAAGCAAGAGGTAGTTAATGAAATTGTTGGCCTTAAAAAAGTTCCGCGGTAGACGGTAGTAGAATTGTGTTGTTTTCTTTTGATGTGCTATATTTGTAGTCAGCTGTGGTATGTTTTTTATTCCCACAAAGGGTTTGAATAATTGTAATGTGTCGCTATAAATACGGGCGAGTTTATGTGACGACGTGTAATGCAATGTAACAGAAGGGTGTGGATGTAAGAAGCTTAAAATCAATTCCTGAAAGTAACGCGAATGCAATTGTGTTGACGTAATTGTAAAAGCTACGTCACACAATGAATTTTAAATAGGTTGATATGGGACGTAACGGACGAAAGTTGGTGGTTGGGTTGGGATGGGTTGGGTTGAGGTTTTTGGCCGTTCGTTACGCTAGGCCTCCTAATTGCAAAGAGTGGGCCTATCAGCAAATCCCACTAAGACCAGAACGAATGGTTTGTTACGTGGATTCAGTGTTAATCAAAACTGGGCATATTTCAAATTTCTATGCAATTACGCCCGCCGGATGTGATTGTTTTAACACAATTAACTGTTTGAAAACGCCACGGGATATGACCTCAACATTTCACTGCAATATAGTCAATGTTCTCGGGCTCTTACTCCACACCTATCTTCATCAAATGCATCGCTGCAGATAATTATCACATTTACTCGACCTCATACTAATAAAACCAACCTTGATATAAATTGATGCATCTTCAACTTACACCTACACACAAAACACAACACACACTACTTACCATATACATTAAACCTCACGCCAACCCCTTTTATATATATAAATATATTTATTTCACACTAATTAGCCACTTTTTTATAACAAAATAAATCAACTTAACGTAACATTTTTTAAATGTAATATTACACCGACCTTGCGATATGCTTATTAATATTAATATATTCAAACATTAAAGATTTTCGCTGTAACCTTTGTGCGGAACAATTTTTAAATGCAATTACAATCTTTAATATAATTAACAAAACATACTGCGTACAGGAATCATTCTATTTTACCTCAAACGCTATAATAAATATGCTTATTGTTATTTGGCAACATACTAAATATTCAAATATTTAAATCAATTATTTTACAACGGTAATTCAATAACCAATATATGTATTTTTAAATTATTGATACATGGGTGTATAAAATAAAAGCTGCTGGTGTGTTCAATTTGACAAAATACTGAAATAATGGCGTGCTACATAAAAAATCCATTTGATTCATTTAATTATTAAAACTGGATGCCTTTACGTGCTCAGCTGCCAATTGTTTTATATTTGATTTGGGGTGATGGAAATGTATTGCCAAAAAAAAACTACTCAACTATTACTGCATAACTTACGCACAAAATTGAAAATATAAATAAACCAAATCTAGTTATTTTTATTAATTTTAACATACAAAAAGTAGTTTGCTTAATAAATAATGAAATAAAAATTGAATGGTGATAGATGTTACTATGTGATAGTTTATTAAACAAATTTTTTATGTACTATATCACAAAGTTTGTTTGTATCACCGTCCGATGATGGCCTTGTAAAGGTTGAAACTAGTTACGGTTTTTTTAAAATAGTTTTATCACTGCTACCACCATTCAATTTTTATGTTATATTAACATATTAAGACTTGAAAAAGCAGTCTCAACATTTTTTATAATTCAAAAATGTCATTGAAATTAATTTTTAAACTACTTTGAAAGTTTGTTGTAGTAATTAACTGTTCTCTGTTTCTAATGAAGCAAATATTAAATTAAATAAATTAGCTTGTGGATCAGATTAGACTATACTTTCTTCCGCTGGTTTATTTGTATAAACAGTGTTTGATTTTGTGAGTAGTTTGTCAACTTGTAGATTAGTTACACATGCTCCATCATCCAGTTCAAACATCTAATAAAACTTATTTGAATTAGTCTAGCTGCAAAATATTATTTTTAATAATTTAACAAAATTAGTAAGTTTATGTATCTTATAACTATATTTTGTTAATAAAAACAGTAATTAATATGACATTAATTAAATGCGATATATGTGAATAAACATAAGTGGTAGATATTTTTTGTGAACGGTTTTGATGGAGCATTTAAGGTATATTAAAAAGTTGTATGTAAAACCAGCGAGTTGGGGATATAAAAATATTATTCGGTCGTTTCGCGAGGGGAAAATTGAAATATAATATTTCGTATGTGAGCGGAATGAGTAAGGTCGGATATTCTGTATTCTGCAGTTGAAAATGAGTTGAAAATATTTAGTTATTCGATCGCTACTCATCAAAGCAATCATTGAATAATTATAATTACATTTAATACATCGTTTGAAAGCTTTGAATGAAAAAAAATCGAATTATCCGATAACGCTTAGTGGGATCAGAGCATATCTTGCATAGCGGTAATTGTCATAATTGGTCCATGATGAGAAGCTGCTGGATTGCTCCTAGAATCATTCTCTTTCTGACAAGCAATTTCATTTTCGCTCTTTCCTGCGCTGTCCAATTTCATCAAAAGCCTTTTAATATTTTACCGTGTGCTACGACCTTGTAGTAGACTTAACCTCTAGGGTTTTACACAACTTTTATAACTTCTTATAATTTGGAAAGTCTTAAATTGTCAGATATTACAAATATTCTTTTAAACTTTTTTTTTCATTTCCGTTCTAAAAACGGCCTATAATATTCGTGTAATCATATAAATTATTTAGTACGTACGACTTTGAAAACTCCAAACATGTCAAATCGACGCTTCTTTGAGATATCTGTGTAATTAAATAATTCGTGAATCAATAAATACTTCAAAGCGAATTGATTTTTTATATCAATATAATCTAATACGAGATTTTATCTTAACTCAAACGAACCGGACCGGTTATGAAATATCTTATCCTTCTGCATTTGCATACCAGTCGAATCGAATCAATCAATACTTACTTCTATAGAACACCAAAGAGTATTAACGTAACATGCAGAGATAAGCTTTATATGTAATCTGGATTTAAAACTCTTCCAAGTAATTAGCCGTAAACAAAAGGTACATACAAACAGATTTATTCATAGTGTGATGAGGAGTTCATTTACGCTTGCCCGACCACCCTCTCCAACAACCCCATTATTATTCTAACATTTATTACAGTTATTACATCAAATAATATAAACTCTACAAAGAGTTGTAACATATGTTTTAATCCCATCCGAACGTATCAAAATGGCACTTTTTTCATAATTAAGATTAAATAATGTAAATATGTAAATATATTTTCTTGATGTATGATTTTGATCGATAAAAAATTGATAAATTGAAAACGAGTAGTTCGCATGGCAGATTAATAATGGGGCGGAATTCCATACACAAACAGAAAATAATAAAGTAATAATTATTCATTTTATAAGTGATAAATGACTAGAATTATGAATAACAAACTAGACATGGAACTTCTTGATAGTATGAATGTTGTGTGTGTTGAAACTAATAAAGGTTCTTAACACAATAATCCATGCAGAAAAGCAATTTGCAACTAATTTCATACGGAATGCTTTTAAAAGTCTATACTAATTATTGCATCGGATATTAAATTCCGTTATAACAAGTATGTTACTAAAACATATTAAATTACAAAAGAGCTTTTGGAATGAAAACAGTTGCAGTCAACAAATAGCTATTGTTTGCTTTACATTATCCTATGATGAGAATATTATATTTAAATAAATAATTTTATTTGGTTAATAATACGGTGAATTAAATTAAATCAAATTGAGTTATTTTTTGAAATTATTGTATTGCAAAAAAAAATAAAACATTAATGGATAATTTCAACAAAATCTGTGGATAATCAAAAAATCAATTAACAAAAACTGAAAAATTTTGTTTTTATGACTAAAATGGTTATAGTTTATACAAAAAGAATTAAATTATTTACATTTGACAAGTAATCTGTTACTGTTTAATAGTTCTGTGTGTAATATTGATTTTTTGCATAATGAAAGTTATGAAATTGCATACTTTTTTTGTAGCACAATAAACATATTACAGTAAGAAGTAGAAAAAATACACTGGCTGTCTTTTTGCACACTTTCAAAAATATCTATTGCTCTTAAGGGGGGAGAATTATTGCGCTATTATAAGGGTTCACAGCATCCAACTCAGCAAGAAAACGCCTGAATATAATTGAATAAAATTTTCACACATTGTAGAAGAAAGTCCAATCTGTGTCCTCAAACTTGTAGAAATTTGATGCAATAAGTCATTTCTTTGCAATTAATTTTTAAAAAGTGACGTTTTTAATTAGTTTTTTGTTATTTTTTTACTCTTTAAATATAACTTCAAATCTTTATCTAAAAACATGAAGACATAAAATATTGTATGTAGTTCAACATATAAAAAAAGTAATGACTAAAATCTTATTGTTTGGATATTGAGTTGGTTGCCGTTTTGTCCTATAAGAACTAATTTTAATTTAAAAACGGCGCTGTGTACGTGTTAATATTTTTCTAGAGAGAAAAATTTACTGATATTCTCGTAGATGTGATAGGATTTAATATTTTTCCATAACAATACTACTAGTGGCACCACAACAGGACGGGGCGACTAACTCGGCAATTCTCTAGCGTTAAGGTATATTGGCAGTTCATTTTTTATAATGTTGTATCTAGATTCTTTCATTTGTATTTTTTTTTCTTTTTGTATATTTCTTTCTATAGTTTTGTGTCTGTCTTCCAGTTTCTCTCATCTTTTTAATTTCTTGGCTAGCATAACAATTTTTATTGTAAAATTAATATTTGTGTCTGTCTTTTTGCCTTTCTCCAGCACGATATAAACTGGTGATTTTCTATTTAAGTCCAGTACCTATTTCTAATATTTTGGATGTATTGCTTCTAATTTTTCTTGTTTTTACATAAATTTTCAAATTTTTGTCGGCATACGCCAGCAATCACACTTTCTTCTACCTTCTACTATCTCTTTTGCTTGAGCCAACCTCAGTTCTTTTCTATATTGCAAACAAACTGGGACTCAATGGGCAGCTCTGTTTCACTTCTTTTGATGTCCAAAACCTTTAACTAATTTTTCCGTTAACCTACATCCTGCTTGCTGTCTTCTTATACACTTTTTTTCCTCATACATTTCCAAAGTTTTTCTCTATTACACTATCAAATTCCTTTTTTAGGTCTAGGAATAACAAATATATTTTTCCCCTTTTTTTCCCCTTTTTTTTAATTTCTTTTTTTCTTTTTCCTTCCTTAATATACTAATTTAAACTTTTTACTACAAAAAGTAGATACCGACTACCATATGCTCCCGTTTTTGAAACCAAACGTTCTACAGCAAAAGGGTTCATTGTCCTTTTCTGCTTCATTTAAGGTTTGCTGTGTGTTGTGGTGGATTTTATTTCAAAAGTACATACTCTTTTGGAGTAGTAACTAGTATTTTTTGACCTTTTAACCTAACCTAACCTAACCTAACCTAACCAATAATTTCTATTGGCCGCAACTTTTAACGTTAATTTTTTTTACAATATTTAGTACTTTATGGATCTTATGATCTTGATTTTAAACTAAAATGTTATACTATTTAGAAACTACTTCATTCTTAGAAGCAGTTATAGTTATCTATCTAAATTAGGACCAAAACAATACAATTTTTGATTATCAAGATACTTTGTTGAGATCATTCTATTCATTATACAGGATGTTTCTTAACTGAAGACAAAAAATAAGATTAGGTACATTTCTTTTCTTCTTCTCTTTCTTGTAGCTGCTTCACGTTGTTTATTGGCTTTGCATAAATCAATTGTTTCTCAAGTGTCTCCACACATAAAAGTCCATAGATTTAGATCAGGATATCTTGCAGGCCAGTTCTACCAACCCATCTATCATTAAAATTATTGTTGAGCCACCGAAGTACATATTGCAACGTGCGGTGCTTCATCGTGCTGGTATCACATCCTGTTAGGCAAGGCAAGAGAGTCATTGTTATCCAGTAAATTTTTCATTTGATTTTTAGGAAATTCTGCGTACAGTCCAGCATTTAAACAAGGTGGTAAGGTTTCAATTGGCAGTAGTTGCTCATTAAAAACCCCACACCATGTGTTAACTATGTATATTGTTAACGCCATCTCTGGTGAACATAGATTCATTGTTCTACAATATTGAACTTAAGAAGGTTGGATTTTGTTGATGTCGTTCAAGAAGCCATTGAGACAATGCAAGTTGTTGTGCTGTGTTTCCTGGTTGTAGGTGTTATGGGTAAAGAATTTCTTTATTTAAGGTTTTTCAGACAAAGTTTTTAGATGTAAACGGGCAAAAAGTCGTCTATCGCTGATCCCGGGTTTATCAAAACTGCGTCAATTATTTGTTTCTCGGAAAATTTTAATTGATACTTGCGACATGCAGCTTGGGCATTGTCATTGCAGAATCCGTAAACAAAAATGATATACAGGGTGTCCGGAAAATACGTGTACAACGTTTGACGACAGACTCCTGACGTCAAAATAGGTCGATCTAAGCCGACTTAGTTATATCCAAAATTGTCTCGTTTAGCCGGTAGAGGGCGTCAAAAATTTGTAAATATTAAAAAGAAATTACCTGTAACAATAATTTTTTAAGTGACCTTGTTGCTATGGCGTTTAATAATTTGACAATTATTGACAAATTGTCACCAGTCTATGAAATTTACTCAAGTATTCGATCAACATTCTTGAATTACAAGTTCATTTTACCATTAAAAATGGAAAATTATACAAACTCTCAGAAAGTTGACATGCTCCTGGTATACGGGTTTTGTCAAGGAAATGGGCGTCAGAGTGTTAGGGTTTACATGGAAAGGTTTCCTAACCGTCGAATACCAAACCACCAAACATTTGCCAATATTGAGCGTCATCTTCGGGAAACGGGCAGTTTTGAGAAAAAGTTTGAAGGCAGGGGTCGTATGCGAACAACTCGAACTGTGGAAACAGAAGAGATGATTCTGGAAAGAGTTGAAGAAGAACCAAGTACCAGTACCCGTCTCTTAGAACGTGAGTTAAATGTTCCTAAAACGATTGTCAATGAGGTTTTAAGAGAACAGTTGTTACATCCTTACCACATACAAAAAGTCCAGGAACTTTTACCGACTGATCCCCCCATGCGGCTTACATTTTGTCAATTTATTAGAAACAAAAGAATCCTTGTTCCAAATTTTTGTAGAAAAATTATGTTTACTGACGAGGCATGCTTTACAAGATCTGGGGTAACCAATCTGCACAACGAACATATTTATTCCGATGAAAATCCACATGCCATTAAAGTTGCACATCATCAGCATCAATTTAAAATTAATATTTGGGCAGGTATTATTGATCACTACCTTATTGGTCCCATTGTTATTCCAGACAGGTTAGATGGAAATATTTATTTAAATTTTTTGCAAGACACATTACCAATTCTTCTGGAGAATTTGCCCCTTTTACTTCGGAGGGAAATGTGGTATATGCATGATGGTGCCCCGCCCCATTTTTCCGTTGCCGTTCGGCAATACTTACATCATCAATATCCCAACCGATGGATTGGAAGAGGCAATGATGCACCAGTAAAATGGCCACCACGTTCTCCTGAGTTAAATATGTGTGACTTCTTTTTGTGGGGCGCTATTAAAACAGAAGTTTACAAGACTCCGGTAAACACACGCGATGATTTATTGCAGCGGATTTTAAATGCAGGCAACCATTTTAATAATCCCGAGACATTAGATAGGGTCCAATATCATTTTTTAAAGAGTGTTAATAAGTGTATTCAGCAAGATGGCGGTCATTTTACACATTTGCTTAAATAATGTTTTTGTTTTACTTAGTTTCTTACAATAGATACTTTTAACTTTGTTATACTTTTGTTTTTTTTGACGCCCTCTACTGGCTAAACGAGACAATTTTGGATATAACTAAGTCGGCTTAGATCGACCTATTTTGACGTCAGGAGTCTGTCGTCAAACGTTGTACACGTATTTTCCGGACACTTTGTATATTCTGTTTGAAATTAAAAAATGAATTAAATTTTTTGCCTCCAGTTAGGAAACACCCTGTATATGCTTCAATGAGGTTGGTCATATATTGATTTATAGCTTATGCTATTTTCGGGCTGCTAAAGTCTGCTCCATATTTATTTTGTACAGAAAATACTAAACTGTCTAAGCAATCTCAGGTGAGAGATTTAATAAAACGGATTAATTAAATTTTTATATTATAAAAAACTTATAATCAATATTTACATTAACCTAAAAATTTAATGAAATAAGTGATAATTCTTTTGCTGTAAATAGAAAAGTACTAACTCAAAAGTTCGTTTTATGGGAAAAGTTAAAATATGAAAATCAGAAAATCTAAACTGATACTTTTAACGAAGTAGTTTGAAGGTAGTTTTGAGCAACATAAGGAACAATACTGCTAGTTATCTCTCTCATTTATCTGTGAACTTTTCAGCCATAACAATAAAGTATGTGATAAGTTAAGCGTGCATCTTTTTTTTTTCTGTAGCCGAGTCAATGCATCGATTTTCCCGGCGGAAGTTTCTAGTTTCCCAAAATAAGATCTAGAAACGTCTCATGTTATAAACTTTAAAAAGGTTCAATCGTTCCGCATAAAAATGTGGAAAGTTATATCTTTTCGCTTCCCCTGTCTTGAATCTTTGTGATAAACGTGTTTCTTACTGCCATTTTATTTTAAATTAAATATTGTATTTTATATGTGAGCTCTTCATAGTTCATATACATTTTTTTTTCATCTAACGGGCAATAAATAAAATCGGATTTCATTTAAATCGTAAGTATAGTTCTTGATATGCGGGCTTTCTGCTTTCTGTGTAATCAGAGTAATTTACGTCTACTCGATTATTTCTTATCGCGTCGGTCACCCCTAACTCACGTATACCACCCCATTAATAGATCATAAAAAAACCTACTAAAACTACAGATAAGCAAACCACATTTCATAAATGATTCTGATATTAAGAAATAAACTCGCGTACAGGCATATAAAAGCTGAAAAGTTACTACTGTACTATTGAAATTTACTAAAGGGGAAACTTCACGAAAGTTCCTTTTTAAAACATTCCGTATAAATTTCTTTAGAAGTACTTCACAAAACTATTTTTTATCGCGAATCAAATATATTTGTGACGTGATCTGATAGAGATATGACATAAAAATACGGTTTGCCTTTCAATCAAAATGTTGACCTGGATGCTATGTAAGTATGTATGTAGTTGGTATTCGAGTACGTATTCTACATATATGGTCTAGTCAAAACCTGACGTATAAATTCTTTTAATCAATGACGAGTGTATATATTCACATATCAATAATAAATGCGAAGGAATATAATTAGAGTGATTTATAAATGCACCTTTAGAATTACATGTATGAATATATTATAATTAACTAACATCTAATTTTCATTGATTAAATTAACCAATTTAATTTTAGCTATTCTGTATAAAAAAAAACCTCAATATATGCAGGAGACATTTAATATTCATATTACTAAAATAGAACAATAAAATGTCAACTTAGATATATATTATTCATCAATGAAATTATATTTTTTACTGTCATATACAGAAGCTATTACTGATAACATTGTGAATGATTGTTATATTAATATTAATTTTATTTTTAACACAATTTAGGATTGAATTTTATATATTCTTATTATATCTACTTGAACAAGTCTTGAAGTTTGAAAAATTCTATTGTAGATACTAGGAGTTAATAAAAGATTCAATAAAACTCGCCGTGTATGTCCAATATATAATATATATAAAAGCTGATACTATTGAAATATATTCGTAGACTCTAGACTGTATAACTTTAATATATTCGATTGATTGTATAAATATAGTCGTACATGAAATAAATATATTTATGAGATATTATTATAAATCCATCAATCTTGAAATAAAGACAAATCGGCTATAAAAAAATACACTATATAATGCAGAGATCGATTTCATTAAAATTTCTTCGATTTTCTTTTATAGAAAAGAGTGCTTGAAAGATGAGGCAATCCCTCAGTGTGATTCTTTACTTTCCCCAGTTACTTTCTTTCTATTTGGAACGTTGTTTATTGAGATGTTTCATGTCGGGTGAGATTGATTCTGTTACGCACCATGTAATATTCTACAGCTATTTTATTTTCACACAAAAGCAATCTTTATATAGTTTATATTTTCCAGTACATAAATTATTCTATTACTCCATTACTCCATTACGCCATTATGACAAAAAACACATATCACTTGTAATATATAAATATTATTGGATTAAAATGTGTTTTATGTTATTAATATTTGATTTGGGGGAATAAAAGTTGACCTTTATGCGAGCTCTCTACCTTTCTTCCTCATTTAATATTTAGGAACAGATCGGTTCGCTCAAAATTTATTATTATGTTATATACTTATTTCCTTTTTTCTATTTGTTCTTTAGTTTGACTAAACATCGTCTCGGTACACCAAATTCTTTATTTTTGTTTGTATTTTTACTTATTTATATTATATAATATTCTTCCCTATAGACCTATTCCCCTATTATTCGTGAAATATTAATTGGATTACGGATATCTTCAGTCGTTCCATGCGAAGTCGTAATAGATTTTATTTAGTTGAAAACTGTTGGTTTTAATTTATTGCTGGTTTCTTTATTATAAAAAAATATATTTTTTATATGATTTACGATGTTTTAATATCGTATGTTGGTGGCATATATTTTTCTTGTGTTAATAATATAGAGATATAAATATAGTATAATAGACATAACACAGCGCATCCTCCAATTATGTGAGAAGGTCTTGAGTCAATGTAATAAATTATATGTACCGGGTGTAAGCGAATGTTGGTAAACCCCTCAATATTTTCGTTTATACATAGTGTTTGGTAATAAATCTAAGCAGCGGAAGGGTTTCCCAACAGAGGTAATGACACCGGAAGAGGGCTCCGGATTTTCAACAATATTTCAAAAGCTTGCTTTTATATATTGCATGAAATTACACTGAATAAATTACATTTTAAGTGTTGAATATATAAAAAATACTGTAGTTAATAATAATAATTGTTTGGTATAAACTACAAGTAAACAGAACGTGTGTAAACTGGTCCAATTTTATTAGACAGAGAGAAAATATTTATATAAATTACATTAGCAAACGTGTTTTATCTAAATGTACAATAATAAAACGTGACTTTAAACACTTACTCTTTACCTATTTCAGTGTACTGCAAACTGGAAGCTATTCATATTAAACTCTCCCTTTATTATTTATTAATACTAATCGATTTATAGGGGACATTTTAATCGGTTTTAATATTTGCTTATATCTTGAGTTTCTGTGACAACTAATTATTAAAGATAATTTATTAAATAAATAGTTTTTAAATTATTATTGACATAAATTAAAAAAAAACACTTTTTAAAGCTGTTAAATACAATTTTCCGCTTTCGAATTAGATATTTCTCATATCTGCAAACGTTAGTATAAGGGACACTGCCAAAGTTCGCGGAAAATGTAAAGCGAAACACAAATTACGTTATGTAAATCGCTTTATTGCTTCTCAAAATATTCTCTTTTAAAATCTATACACTTTTGCATCCGATGAAATCTATCTTCAAAACAATTTTGTCACTCTGAGCGAGGTACCTCCAAAACAAGTGATTTAAATGCTTCAACGGCCTCTTCAGGCGATGAAAAACGCTTGCCACGCGTTTTTTTGATATGTCGAAATAGGAAGAATAGCAAATATGGACAATGAACCATTAATTGGATGTTGTTACTGGTCAAAAACTCTACAGTTTGTTGTACTGTGTGAGCGCTTGCATTGTCATAATGAACAATGATTTGCCGGTTTATGTTGTTTCTTCTAATTTCAGCGATAACTTCTGGCAAACAAATTGAAGTATACCAGCCAGCATTAACTATCCTTCGATCCTCTAATGCAACAGTTGCAACATGACTCGTTTTTCCAAAGAAACAAGCAATCGTTTTTTTTTTTCGAAACGCTTTGCACCACTTTTGTGGGTTTAAGTTCATTTTGAAACACCCATACAGTCGATTGCTGTTTAGTTTCAGGTTCATATAAATATGTCCAAAATTTGTTCAAATTTCTTTAGCATTTCCTTGCACCACTTGACACGTGCTTATTTTTGTTCTTCTTTCAAATTGTGTGGGGTCCAACAACTGCAAAGCTTTCTGACATCCAAATGATCGTGCAAAATCGTATGTATTTGTTTTGCTGCAATACCTAAGGATGCTTTTATCTCACTATCGGTCACATGCCAATTTGACAAAATCATTTCACGCACAGCATCAATATTTTTCGCTACAACAGAGGTGCATGGACAACCTTCACAAAGATCGTCATCAAAGGTTGGTCTTCCTTGCTTGAATTCTGCGAATCATTTGTAAACCATAATTTTGAATGGTGCTTCATCTTCAAATAAGAAACTAAGTTTTTCCGCGCATTGCTGGGGTGTTAAACCGTATCGAAAATTATAAAAAGTCATCACTCGGTCATGATTCGAATTATTACTCTTGTTAAATTTTGTTGAAACAAAACCGAGCAGTTTGAAATCGAACTGTCAACTGAATTATAGTTGAAAAAAGTCAAATTTTACAAATATGACAATCGCAAAACGCTGGCAATACAGGCAGTACTTGATTCCGCAAACTTTAGCAGTGCCTCTCATAGTTACTATGTCAGAAGAAGAAAAAGTGATACTTCTGGGCTTGGAGTTCCAGCTCAAACTACTTGCCTGTAATTATGCTTTGAGATTCATGCTCTTCTGTCCGAATGTATATTATTAAAAAAATTAGTTTATTATTAAGTTTTTTTCTTTTTGATATTTAATCTTTTAATGATCAACACTTGGGCAAGTAGGTTGGTCACTTCAGATCATTATTACCAGCGAGTAGTTTAAACTGTAGTGCCCACCCTCTCGAATGTTTGTTATCGAAGAATCAATTTTGTTTTTTGCAAGTGTTAGAAATCTCTTGCGTGAAAGGAAGAGGAGGTATCCAATTTTTTAATGACTAACACTTGGTCGGGTAGATAGGTTATTCCAGATCATGATTACCAGTGAATAATTTGAACTGAAGTACTTACTCACCCGCCCGAAAGTTTGTTATTAAAGAGTTTTTCCTTTTTGTAAGTGTTAGAAATTCATTAATTAGAGGAAAAAGAGGTGATATTCAATGATTTGATTACCAACACTTATGAGAAAAGGTGGGTCACTCCAGATTATGCTTACCAACAAGTAATTTAAACTTATCTGAACGTTTGTTATCAAAAAATTGTGAGTTTCTCTTCTTTGCAAGTGTTAGAAATCGTTAGAAGAAAAGGAAGTGATATCTAATCTTTTAATTCCAAATTATGATTACCAGTGATTAGTTTGAATTAGAGTGCTCACATACTTGCCCAAATGTTTTGTATCAAAGAATTGGAAGTTTCTCTTTTTTGCAAGTGTTAGAAGTCTTGTAGTCAGAGGAGAATTTAATATTAAACTTTTAATGACCAACACTTGAGCAGGTGGGTGGGTCATTCTAAATAATAATGGTAGCAAGTAGAATTAGAGTGCCCACCCAGCCGCCTAAGTGTTTGTTATCAAAAAATTGTTTTTCCTCTCTACAAGTTCCTCAAATAGAGAAAGGAAAGATGATATGTAATTTTTTAATACTAAGAGGAAGAGTAGGTAATATTTAATCTTCTGATGTTTAACATTTGGGCAGATGGCTGGGTTATTCTAGATTATGATTACTAGCAAATAGTTTGAACTAGAATGCACACACATCTGCTTGAGTGTTTGTTACCAAAGAAATTTTCTTCTTTGCAAGTGTTAGAAATTAGGTAGAGGAAGAGGAGGTAACATCTTATTTTTTGATGACCAGCACTTAGGCAAGTGAGTGGATCATTTCAGATTATATTTACTAGCGAATAATTTGAACTAAAGTGAACACTCATCCGCTCAATTCTTTGTTATTAAAGAATTGAAAGTTTCTCTTCTTTGAAAGTGTTAGAAATTTCTTAGGAGGAAAAGGTAACATCTAATCTTTTGATGACCAACATTTGGGAGGGTAGGTAAAAAAATTGGAAGTTTCTCTTCAAGTGTTAGAAGTTCTTAAGTCAGAAAAACGGGAAGCAATATCCATTCTTTGATGACCAACTCTAGAACGGGTAGGGAGGTCACTTCAGATCATGATTACAATTGAGTAATTTGAACTAGAGTGTCCACTCACCTACCTAAATGTTTGTCAAAATTGGATTTTTTTTTTCAAGTATTAGAAACCTTTTAGTCACAGGAAGAGTACGTAATATCCAATGTTTTGATGACCAACACTTGGGTGGGTAGCTGGATCATTTCAGATTATAATTACCTGCGAGTAGTGTGATTTAGAGTGAAGACCCATCCGCCCAAGTGTTTGTTATTAAAAATTGAAAGTTTTTTCTATCGGCAAGTGTTCTTTACTGAGAGGAAGAAAAGATAATCGTCATTCTTTTGACCTTCAGTAAACGTCCAAAAATTGTTTTATAATGTAAAGACGGAGTCGGTGTTTATCAGCTTTACTCGTATTCCATACATTTCAGCAGTTTTTTTTTTTAATTTTCATAAGTTTTTATCCTATCTCAATCCATTCATCATATAATTTTTGTAATTTTTCTGGACTTTATAATGAACTATCAAGATTAAGCAAATATTATATTTATTGTATGCCGAAATTGATTTAAATTAATTACTGTCCTCGTTCATGCAATATAATAAATAAGTTATTATTCAAATTATGCATTAAACATATTATGATGTCGAGCTAATACATATTTATTATGTAATTATATATTCCTAGAACAATCAGTAAACATAATTAGGGTAACTATGTAGATGTCAACGTATAATATAGATAAAGTTTTAATTATTAGTACTTGAGTTATAGTTATTAATATTTAGATTTTAATGTTTATAACTTGTCAGGAGAAGTAAATAAGTATTAATATTTAAATATTTAAATTTTATAAATTGATTAATCTTTCTTATAAGACAATTTAAAATGTATGTGTAATAAAACCGTGAGTAGCACGTCATAAAAATGTAATAAATCGAAAAGTGCCATAAATAGGAATAAAAAAGACGTTAGGGGTGTATAGATTATATACGAATTATGTTAAATTTATTGGTTGAATAAAAAATGTAGTTGGGAAAATCGATTAGGGAATAAATATATTATCATTGGGTAAATCAAATCAATATTGTCCATCGGATTTAGATTTAGTTAGATTTAGAGATAGCGTTTTGTGCTAAATTAATGCATGTTTAGGGGTTGGATAAATTAAACTTTCCCGAGCGATCTGAAGGATCTGAAATAATTAAAGGAAAAATCTCATCCAAAATCCTTGTTTTAATTATGAAATAATCTACTATTACAGCCAATTAATAATTCATAATGAAGTCTGTAATATTGAAAATGCAAACTGGCTAGACTTAGTGAGTGAGTGTACATTTTCATGTTATTATAGCTGTTCTGTTATATTAAATGAAAATTTTAATAAAAATGAGTTGAGATATATGCATGCGGTCGTATTGTTCCGGCCGATAATTTTTTCCATGGAAACTATGTTTACATAAATTATATCTAAAGCAACATAAATAGTAGTCCAACATTTATTTATATTATAATATGTGCTATGTGCACGGTAAAGTGCAGAATGTAGAGCTCTAATTTATTATAATCACGTCACTCCGTTTGATTTAATTCCTCTCTGAAAATAGTCAGTAGCATCCCTTGTTATCTTGTTATCTCGTTATTTTATTATTTAATTTAATTACCATTTATATTATTACAAATTTGTTTGTTGTGTGCATTTAATATTTGTTTAGGTGGGGCTCAAACATATTCAAACATATGAAAATATTTCCTACCTAAGCTAGATTTCCATTGCAAAACGCATAAAGTAATTAATTAAAATACGCAGAGATAAAGCATCGGGTATGCAAAAATGGCTGTGATTTCGAATCAGAAGCGATTTGAATATCACTATCCGTTTTAAAACCGTATAATTTACGGATTTGTGAATTGAAACGTGGAAAAGTAACTCACCTAACTCCGGTCCGCAAACTCTCGGAATAATTTCCAGTATTGCGGAGCACGAGGCGTCTTCAAAACAAAGTTGCCGGGCCAGCAGACAGTTCAAGATGGCGATTGTATTCTTTATGTTAGGGCCTGTAACAAACAAAAATATATTACAAAATATCAACTACAAATTACTAAAAGAATTGCATAGTTATTTTAAGTTTATTTACTTTATAAAATCTATCTATAACATCTTCAATCATTTTAATAACGTAATAAGCTGTAGAAGAGCATAAAACAAATACGGGTAACTATAATTAAATCATAAAAATTTACTAACAATAACAAAAATGATTTATTCCATACTATATCTAAGCTGTAAAGGAGCTTATGGGTTTTACGACTTACAAACATTTACTATATGTACACAAAAAATATATAAAATCTTATATCAGTGCAATCTGTCTGCTTTGTCGGAATAGCTCATACACTCGATCGACATAAACGATCTATGATGTTATAATGGGAGAAGTTATCAGTATATAATTTGATAACGCAAAAATGATTGTATAGAGACTTAGTTATATAAGCATGTCTTTGATTTGCGATATAAACATTGTGGTGTAGATGCTTCTTTAAAATTTGAAAAATTTGGAGAAAAAAAATTATTATATCTGTAGGAGGCTCTAGTAGAACCGAAACTAGTAATGAATTATCAAGAAGTGGAGGTCACAATATAAAATTAATAATAATTTATTCAAACTTAATTCAACAATCACAGCGGCTAAGAAAGAGTCAAGTGTTGCTTTGGTTCTATAAGCTTAGTTAGTGTGCTTTGTATGGCTATGACATGGCTGATAGAACAGATTTGAATAAATAAAATGTAAATAATCAAACGAATTACTTAGTATTATAACAAATTTGAAATTCAAATAAAAGTCTTATTTCTGTATAGATTTGTTTCTATAGATATGCATGTTACACATGTCGTATATAATGCACTCGTAAACGTGGGGCACAAGATCTGTTCAGAGAAAGTCCTCTTGATATATATTTTTTCATGAATACTCTTGAGGTCTTCAATATTACTGGGTCGAGTATCATACATGCCACGTCGCATTCCCTACAAAAAAGGGTCTCGATACTTAAATAAATGAAAAAGAAAATACGACGGACGGCTTAAAGCAATGCTTCAAATTACGAATCAAACATTGAAAGACAGTCCAAAAACATATTAAATCTAATCGGCTTATGGACTTTTTTATCAATTATGTTACAATTTAATCTGTAATGGATATGGTGGTTTAAATGAACTTGGCAAATCAAAATGAAATAATTGATGAAGGGGAGTTCGAATGCTTCCGGCATTTGTTTGTTGGAAATATTTCAGTTTGATTGAGATGTGGGACATGCGGCAAGTGTTTTATCTGAAATTTTATAATATATTTTGTGAATTTTATTATTTAAGTAACTTTGACTAGTATAACTCGATTGACAAACTATGAATATTGATGTCTAATAATAAGCTAAAACTGTACTTATTTTGGCTTTAACGGAAATAAATATTAACAGGATTAACAGAATAATAACATTATACAGGGTGTCCGGAAAATACGTGTACAACGTTTGACGACAGACTCCTGACGTCAAAATAGGTCGATCTAAGCCGACTTAGTTATATCCAAAATTGTCTCGTTTAGCCGGTAGAGGGCGTCAAAAAAAACAAAAGTATAACAAAATTGAAAGTATCTATTGTAAGAAACTAAGTAAAACAAAAACATGACTTAAGCAAATGTGTAAAATGACCGCCATCTTGCTGAATACACTTATTAACACTCTTTAAAAAATGATATTGGACCCTATCTAATGTCTCGGGATTATTAAAATGGTTGCCTGCATTTAAAATCCGCTGCAATAAATCATTGCGTGTGTTTACCGGAGTCTTTTAAACTTCTGTTTTAATAGCGCCCCACAAAAAGAAGTCACACATATTTAACTCAGGAGAACGTGGTGGCCATTTTACTGGTGCATCATTGCCTCTTCCAATCCATCGGTTGGGATATTGATGATGCAAGTATTGCCGAACGGCAACGGAAAAATGGGGCGGGGCACCATCATGCATATACCACATTTCCCTCCGAAGTAAAAGGTGCAAATTCTCCAGAAAAATTGGTAATGTATCTTGCAAAAAATTTAAATAAATATTTCCATCTAACCTGTCTGGAATAACAATGGGACCAATAAGGTAGTGATCAATAATACCTGCCCAAATATTAATTTTAAATTGATGCTGATGATGTGCAACTTTAATGGCATGTGGATTATCATCGGAATAAATATGTTCGTTGTGCAGATTGGTTACCCCAGATCTTGTAAAGCATGCCTCGTCAGTAAACATAATTTTTCTACAAAAATTTGGAACAACAATTCTTTTGTTTCTAATAAATTGACAAAATGTAAGCCGCATGGGGGGATCAGTCGGTAAAAGTTCCTGGACTTTTTGTATGTGGTAAGGATGTAACAACTGTTCTCTTAAAACCTCATTGACAATCGTTTTAGGAACATTTTACTCACGTTCTAAGAGACGGGTACTGGTACTTGGTTCTTCTTCAACTCTTTCCAGAATCATCTCTTCTGTTTCCACAGTTCGAGTTGTTCGCATACGACCCCTGCCTTCAAACTTTTTCTCAAAACTGCCCGTTTCCCGAAGATGACGCTCAATATTGGCAAATGTTTGGTGGTTTGGTATTCGACGGTTAGGAAACCTCTCCATGTAAACCCTAACATTCTGACGCCCATTTCCTTGACAAAACCCGTATACCAGGAGCATGTCAACTTTCTGAGAGTTTGTATAATTTTCCATTTTTAATGGTAAAATGAACTTGTAATTTAAGAATGTTGATCGTATACTTGAGTAAATTTCATAGACTGGTGACAATTTGTCAATAATTGTCAAATTATTAAACGCCATAGCAACAAGGTCACTTAAAAAATTATTGTTACAGGTAATTTCTTTTTAATATTTACAAATTTCTGACGCCCTCTACCGGCTAAACGAGACAATTTTGGATATAACTAAGTCGGCTTAGATCGACCTATTTTGACGTCAGGAGTCTGTCGTCAAACGTTGTACACGTATTTTCCGGACACCCTGTATATAAACTATATAAACAGGTTTTTAATTAAAAAATGTGAACGCTCTAGAGCTTTTTGAAATGTCCATTCTTTGACTTTTTTATGAGTTTTCTGTAATTTTTTTGTACTAAATCAAATTTTTTTTAGTCAAAAACAATTTTTTTTGTTAAGTTTTTATTCAGAAACAACCATTTTTAGTCTAAAATTAGTTTTTTTGTTTAATTTTTAATTCAAAACTGTAATTTCTGATAAATTTTCTTTAATTTTCTTTAACTTTCTTGCACAAAATCACATTTTTTATTTATTTTTGGTCTAAAAAGCATTTTCTATCAAGTTTTAGCAAAAAACAGCATTTTTCAACACTTTTTAGTTTAAAATTGCTTTATTTGATAAATTGTTAGTACTTTCTGATGAGTTTTTTATAAATTTCTTGGACAAAATCACAGTTTTTGGTTACTTTTTAATCTACAAAGCATTTTGTATTAAGTTTTTAGTTGGAAACAGCATCTTCTAAACACTTTAATCTAAAATTGCTTTCTTGTTTAATTTTTTTGCACTAACTCAATTTTTTTATCATTTTTTAGTTTAAAACTTAATAGTTTTAAATTTTCTTTACAACTTTTTAGTTTAAAATTGCTATTTTTGTTAATATTTTAGTGCAAAACAGTATTTTTTTAACTTTTTTTTACATAATCACATTTTTTGATTAATTTTTGATCTGAAAAGCATTTTTTTTTTGTATATTCTAATAAGTTTTCTTTAACTTTCTTGCACAAAATCACATTTATTATTATTTTTTGGTCTAAAAAGCATTTTTTGAAAACTGATTAGTCCAAAATTGCTTTTTTGTGCAATTTTTAATCCAAAACAATCTTTTTCATGAGTTTTATGTAACTTTATTTTGTGTTACTATTTCCATCACTCCATGGATATTCCGGCTTGTAGAATAGTTGTATGTGTTTCTAGTGGTAAAGATATTGAGACATTTAGATCTTGGGGTTCACTAAATTAAACTGTCAAAAAATTAATATCAAAAATGTCAAAAAATAGCAAAATTGTTCAAAAATGTTCTAAAACTGTCAAAATTATTACAAAATCTTCAAAACTGTTCCAAAATTGTCCAAAGTCTTTCTCAAATTTGTTGATATTTTTAGAATTCACAAATTTGTTTCAAAATTGTCCAAAAACGTTCTAAAATTTTTAATAATGTTATAAAATTGTCAAAAAACTTTTTCAAACCAGTTAATACGTTTTAAAATTGTAAACGGTTATTTAAAATTGTTAAAAATGTTATTAAATTATCAAAAAAATTTATATCAGAATCAAAAATGTTCTAAAATTGTCAAAAATATTACTGAATTCTCAAAAATGTTCTAAAATGATCAAAAAAATTTCAAAATTGTCATAAGTGTCATTTAAATCAGTTTGTGATTTGATTTATTTAAAAATTTGTATATTTAATAGAAAATTTTAAGAATACTTATTACTTTTGAACAATTTATTATAAATGGAATAAATTCAATTTATTATTAAAATATTCACATATTTATTTTATTATATTATTAGAAGTTTCTAGAACAATTCGATAAAAATGTATAAATAGCGAAAGAACACTAACAATTTTATTGTAAATCTTTAAATAGATAAGAAACATTTATTCGACTTGCCTTTTATGCATAAAGAGTTTTTTTTACCAAGCGCCTTATCTATTCTGTTCTTCGTGCGCAAGACGATAGTGCTTAGTCATGCTCTTCTCACACGCAGTACCGTGAGTCATCTGCATTGATCGAAGTTGTGCAATTATTAAGTGAACATTTATAATAATAATTAGTGAAATAAATATAAAATTGAGTGCGTAATGAATGATTGGAATATATGGATAGAAGTATAGGACGGGAAAAGTGAGCCTTTTAAAGGTAATATTTTTTCTACAAGGTGTGCCGCATGATAGGGACAATCTCCTAACGGGGGTGAGGTTGCAGCATCAAACCAATCTTGTATTGGGGTGGTATAGCCTGAGAAGTGAATTTTTAAAAGAATCGCGGTTGCTTCTAATAGGTTGGTTGTACTGTGCGAGAGCTATAGGCAACTGGGTTGTTGCTAAGGGTTATTTGATAATAATTTTTAGAAAGAAGATGTAATTGTACACAATATATTTTTTACAATGTCTTAAATTATATCTAGCACAGCGTTATCATCTTCAATCATCATATTAGCAGCATTAATTAAATTATACAAAAAATTTATTGGGATTATTACAATTTATGGATTTATACATAGTAACTGCAATTGTAACATTATATACAATCAATTTTGGTTTTTATTTTTATCTTGAATGTAATAATTTGATAAAAAGCCTCTCTTAAGCTACCTCCACTTCTATTTACATTTCCAGCTTCCCTTTTTCTTTGCGTTCGTTGTTGGCTGTGCAACTATCCTGATCGTAGCCGCATTCTTGAAAGTCTCGATAGTCCCGACAGTGTTCCACATAAAAAAATGTGAGCCTTCCTCTTATCTTCGTGTTTATCAGATTCCGAATCGTTTTTAGTTAATAATCCCTGATATAATTTGAAGCTTATCTTAGTCAGTACTTTTTAGTAATGCGTATGATTAAATTCCCCGGAGCGAATGGAAGTTGTTGCGGTGGATCTATTTGTTAATTGAATAATAATAGAATTAAGTTAAATAGGTATATTAAACGTTTGTGTAATTAGATGGTTGATTCTGTTCCGTACGTTCCTTTAGGTGATTAGATTGTTTTGGTTAGAAAATCTGAGTATGACACGAGTAACTAGCTCGCTAGTAAATTCCCGAATTTAATCATTGAGTTGCGTTTTGCATTTAATATCGAAGCATCCCCTGGAGCAAAGAGTTTCTTTTTATCTAAATGATCCCTTATCGTGTTTCTTGAACGGAACATTTGCTCAACGTTTAGTGTTTGAATGTGGTAAAAGTCGATTAGTAATATCAATCGAGATCGCATTTCTACACCGCAATGGAAATTGATTTGATATTCAAAGTCAATTATTGCAACACTAGAAAAGAGCATTTAATTTCCGGCTTGCTTAAATTGACCTCAAGGGTTTGACAAGTTCCGGATGGTGAAAAAAAGCTGAAAAAAGCGATTACTAAGCATTTATGCGGCCCATTGACATAAACTCGAACTTTTCTATTGTTCTTCGCCAATCGGAAACTTCGTGATCTCACATTTCTATTGGAAAATCTTCCTGTAAGCGTGAAATCTCTTCCTGATACTTTAAACCGTCGCGTCGGTCGCCCGAATGTAAATAATCTTTCCGTGGCTACTTCATATTTATTTGGTTTGCATAATTTAGATTACTATGTTTCTCATAACACTTTTACAGATTTTCTTTAATGTTTTTTAACGATAACGCACACGCAGCTTGAAACTTATTACTTTAAATCATTCTTAAATTAGGTGATATTTTAGCGGTGGCAAAATAATAAACTAACGATTAAGTTAAAGCTTGTACACACAACAAGCTCACTGAATAGTGAATAGTGAATGTGTCAAATATATTGAAGTGTATTAAATAATACAACCGAGAAAGTGGTACTTTAATGGTATTGTATTAGAAGCAAACTTCGGAATTAATTACTTCTAATAACGTATTATCTGATCGTTACAGGAAGTTTCAATAGTTTCGAGAATTATTATTACTACAAACTGTGCAATGAAGATGTCATATCGACCGATATACGATGCTAATATTGGGTATCCGTCACTCTTTGTTAAACACAACACGTCCCTGTTAAAAGTGTTCGCTAGAGCGCTTAAACAACGAACATGTTATAGCCCATAAATTATTACAAAACTTTAATTTACCTATCGTTCTGATACATTGATACATTGATACAATATATAATATAAGCTATTTATCATGATGATAATTAATATGCTTTGTGAAAAACACGCTCAAGACTTGCATTTACAATATTTATGATGGTAAATGCTCAATAAAGCTGTTATCATTAATAATAATGTATTTTCAATAGCGCTTCAATTTATTATAAATGTGCTTTGTTAATTGGAAATTAAAATAATTACTAGTTTAATTATTTAGATAGATTAAAATAAATTAAATTTAAGTATAAGATTTTAATATTTGCTTGAGAAAATATGTAAAAATAAGCAAGCAAGTAGCTGGAAATTAAATTTCACAGATGCTTCAATTATAATCGAGAAGTTCAGGAAAGTATGAATAATATAGTTGCAGAATGTTATCAGCTGCTCTTTGTCTTGTATTTTATTAATTTCCAAACAATTACATCAACCTTCCTTTGAAAAGCGCTTGAGTATATAAAAAATAAAAAAATAATATCTTTATATAAATAAGCGAAGGAGAATAGAAATGTTTATTCTGATAAAAAAACATTTTGTACATAAGAATTAATTCAATAGATTGCAACAAATTGAAATCGTTAATTAAGAAGCAATTTAAAATCAAGAAATATCATAATTTTATTTGCCCTATAGGCCAACCAACAATTTCCATCTAGAAATGTAACAAAACCCCTTAGGTCACCAACCGGTAAAAAACGCACCCCGAATATTAAATATATATTCGAAAACATGGGCTTTTAATAAATATGTTTGATACAATAATTTAAAAAGTTAATCGAGTGTTAAGCGAAACCCGCTTATCCTCATTCCAGTCACTTAACAATTTGCAAACTTAAATTATTAGACTCAATTTTACGCAACATGAATTGTAATTAATATAGGAATTTAAATAAACGGAGGAGAAATTCAATGTTAACCTGGCACGTTGCAAGCAAGTCGTGCATATTCGTCACACACCTTAACCAATTAAATGTAATATAAATAAACGAAATAGTAGATGCAGGGGGAAATAAAAAAAAAGAACTTTCATTGCTTAATATCCGGTATTTTCTTTTACTCACAACTTGCCGAAAGCGAAAAAATAACATCATTTGAATCTCAAAGCATCTATCCAAATAAAAACGCAAATTGCTTACTCTATTACATGAATAATTTTCTCTATGAATACTTATTTACATATTTGCAAATTAGGAAGTAAGGGTTAAATTGGTTAATGTATTCATAATTACCTTATACATTTGTTAGGTAATATTATTAGTTTTTTAATGAAATATTTATACATTCTGGTTAAACTTACATCAAAGTAGAATTTCTACTTTCATGTCATGTCGGAACTTAAATACAATTCTAAAATGGAAAATCTACCTTGACCCAATATTAAGTATGCTGAGCAGAAGAAGCACATTCATACTTTAAATTATTAAAAATAAATCATTCTAAATAAAATTCTTAGATTATCAAATAATAAAAGAGAGAATAATTGTTTGCTCGAATTTATTACACTTTTAAAAAGTTATTTATTGAAAACATTTTAAAAGTTAAAATCTAACTTTCTTTAAAAATTTAAAAAATTAATCTATTTTTAGAAAATTATAAATATTTTATATTTTTATACATAATATGTATAATAGTTATTGTGATTTTATGTAAATCTCTGACCGAGTGAGATGCAAGGCACACTCGTGATGGGTGCATAATCTGAAACACTATTATATGTGTTTTGTACTGAGTGGACAGGCAATTTACATGAAATACATTATTTATAATTTTTTACTTATGGAATTCAAACCCAGTACCCCCAGTACCGTAACTAGTCTCTCAACCGTTGCTCCACCAAGATCGGTTTATATTAAATTTAAATAATAAATTTGTTTTGGTAATCCTTGCTTGTCTGTGTAAGGATTTAACTGCACTACAGCCTTTTTTACACACACACACACACACTGTACTTTACTGGTTTCACAGCTAACAGTGGCGACAAAGTTTACACAATCGTGAACTGAACTTGCATAAAGTGAGCATGTAGTAAGTTTTGTAGCATAAAGTGGCGGTTTTTACTAGGAGGCACGCCCTAATAATCCTTATTTTATGCAAAAAAAATTTCATCTAGACTAAGGATCATCTTCGGTCCAGTAATAATCTTTACTTTATGCAAGGATTTTTATATCATAATTTTTAAATTGATGCAAACTTAAACACACACACACACAGTTCTACGATTCCTCTAACAGACATTGCGTTTCTTACTAAACCAAATTTATTTTTTAAGATAAAGCTTTCCAGTTACTTATTTATGACATTCTTTTTTTTGCTTAATGTATTACTTCCCTTTACTCTTACTTTTTAAAGATCGTTACTTTTTTAATAGTGTCTACTACTTTTAATTTTTGGCGGACCCATTCAATCTCTTCTTGTGATCGAGCATGCATCATTTTATACTATGTTGTGCAACTTGGAGTTTTTGTGTTATTTGTGCATTCATTGTCCAGGTTATTCTTCCATATGTTAGAACCAACAAGATACATTGGTCACAAGGCTTATTTTGATTTAAAGATTAGAGAATTTTGTTCAAAGGTTGACCACCCTAAATCATGGAGTTTCTTACCGTGACTTTTTCTGATGTTATAACTTTGTTGGGCATTGTTATTCATTTTCTCTATTTTAAAACTACTTTTGTTTAGCTTGTTGATCATAGCTTGAAGTTCATTGGCAAATCTGAGGTGATGTAGGTTTCTTCCTTTAATTTGATTTTTTTTCTTCTTTATCTAAGTTAATTTTTTTGAAGAAAATCGGTTAAGAATACGATCCGGGGAAAGAATTCCTGGAAGATTACCTACATTGAAAACCTTTGGAACCCTAACGACCTCAGGGAGACAAACGAAGGTTTGAAAGTTTTGAATCCTACATTTAAGGGATCAAAAAATGCGATTGGATATTCAAGTCACTCACCTCTCGCGCTGAGTTTTGACCCAACATTGCACCCGGTTGGCCTGACACAGACTCAAACGAATATGTACATGAGCTTTACCAAACTGTCAGAACCACCAACGTTCCCACGTTTGAACCGAAACGCCACCAAGGTCACCAGTCACTAGTGACTGACCTGGTCTATTTGCTAAAGGACGTGGACTTGGAACCACGTGACGTATCACTTAGGGGGCAGCACCAGGATGACCTTTGCCTACCCCAGGCTCAAGTGCTCACGCCAGAAATGAAGCAAGAAAACCAAACCGGAAGACGTTGCCAACGACGACTCAGGTATAACCGCGTAATCAAAGACACCGACTCAGTGACACCGCACTTGGTTAAAAACCATTTTTTTTTATTGTGAGACCAAGTAACCGGTCAAAAATACTAGGATTCTACAACTCTTTGCAGATAGCAAAGACAATTTCTTTACCAACAAAAAGTAATCGAAAAGAAAAACACAAAAAAAAAAACAAACATAGACCATTCACCACTTCACACTAACAGGTATTGCTACAAAGTTTTAGATAGACAATAAGATTGCCAATAACTAGACGTAAAAAACGCAATGATTTGCATAGGACAGTTCTCAAATCTATACTGCCAACGTCAATAAAAGTCAATCCTCAAGAATCAATTAAAATCTAACCATCTCAATTCTTAAGCACAACGCGAAAATCAAACTACAATCTTTACAACTTCAACTCAACCTTGGTGGTGCTTACAAAAACCGAACAACAAAATTTGACATTAGGAATTTGTTTGTAGTGGAGTGCCCGCCCACTCACCCAAATGTTGTTGTCAAGAAATTTGAAGTTTCTCTTTTTTGCGAGCGTTAAAAGACTTTATGTCCAAGGATAAAATGGTGACATCCAATCTTTTGATGACCAACACTTAGGCGGGTGTGTTTGTACTCCAATTTATGATTACCACCCCGTAGTTTATACTGGAGTGTTCGCCTACCAGCCCGAGACTTTGTTATTAAAAAATTTAAAAAAATTCATTGCAACCATTAGAAGTCCACAAACTACTAGTTTATTTTGAAGTGCCCTCCTACCCGCTCAAAGTTTTTTTTTTCTGCAAGCGTTAGAAGTCTTATATGTCTAAGGAGGAAATGCTAACATCCAATCACTTGATGACCAACAATAAGTTACTTTCTGACTGAAAAACTTTGACTGCGCACATTGTTTTCATAAACCTGGAAGCCGCTAACACCTTGCTTTTTGGAAACTTATGCAAATTTCTGGTCGCGGCTATGCACCTAACTAACCTAAATTTTATTTAGATTGTTTTCAAAATATATTTTTAGAAATTGCATCTTTCTGTCTAACTCTTCTCCAAGTTTTGATAATTTTATTGTTGTGTAAAAGTTAAAGGTTTCTATGTATAGTAATTCAACTTCAACAAAGTTTCAGTCAGAGAAAATTTCCATTACGACTGAGCATTTTACTTAATGAAAGCTTGTAATTGTTTCTCGTAAGGTGTGAGTATGTCCACCGTGTTGAATTCTCTGCGGAAGCCAGCTTGTTCTGCAGTTTGAGCAAAAACTATGTGTTTTTGATTTTGTGGTTTATGATTTTTGTAAATACTTTGTATAGTACAGAAAGCGCTGATTTTGGAGTCTATTAGATTTAGAGTATCCAAAGTTATTCCATCAGTTCCTACTGCTTTTCCAGATTTCATATATTTTATTACTTCACTAGGTAGTATATTGGGTATTTCTTTGTAGATCTAGGAAGAAACGTGGAATTATCGTTTTTTTTTTCATATAATGTTTTAAATCTGCTGCATTCTTCTTCTTTTTCTTCTTTACGTGGCTTGTCCTCCACGAACATTGGCGATCATCAACATTATTTGGGTCTTGTTGACAGCTCTACAAAAAAGAGTTGTAGTGCTGACCCCAAACCACTGTCGTAGGTTTTTCAACCAGGACGTCTTTCTACGACCTGGCTTCTGCCTACCAGCTATCTTTCCCTGCATTAAATTTTACAGTAATCTATACTTCGAGCCTCGCATGATATGGCCAAAATACTCAAGCTTGCGTTTTTTTAGAAGATATAGAATTTCTGTGTCCTTATTGAGGCGTGCAAGAACTTGGGCATTAGATATTCTATCTGTCCACACTATACGTAGCATCCTTCTGTATGACCACATCTCCATCATGTCCAGGTCTCTGCGCCATACATTAATATGGAGAAAACATAACAACGTAGCAACCGAACTCGCAGATTGAGATTAAGATCCCTGTGGCACATAACATGCTGCATTCCTCAGGGTCAATTCTCTGTAAGTTATACGTATATTAATCTTATCAAAGGCTATCACTTGTTTCTAGCCAACCATTAGTTTATGTTTGACTTTAATGAACTCATGAAATAAAATTGGCGTTATTAAACTCTATCTACCTCACTAACCTAGTTCTATCAGGTTTTCCAAATATAAGCAATAAAATAAAGCGATATGATCAATGTTTGTAAATTTGTTTGTTACTGAAACCATGAATGCCGAAGCAAACTATTACATATTATAGTATATTATCAAATAAATATTTAATTTTTTTATAAATTTAATTTTTTTGTAGCAATTTGTTATTGTTTAACTTTTGATAATTAAAGTATTAGTATAAGATGTTCTTACATTAGTACTAAATGTTCTTCATATTGCAGAGATGTTTTATAAGCTTTTATTACTACAATTGGACCAGAATTACAAGTAACAGTAATAGCATTTTTATGGCACGTTCATCTTCCTTATGTGGCTGTGGTATAATGTAAGATGCTTTAGCTACTAGATACTTATAACAAACAACACCTGTTTGCACCTAGACATCTCAATTTATCATCCCTTGACTCACATTTGTATATATATGTTGTTAGTATTTCTGTAAATTAATAATGTTAAAATAAGTTTGTTGTTGGTTTATAATTGTTGATTATATTTTGTTTATTAAAAATAAAGTTAAATGAGCAAATGATAGGAACAGAGAGGCTTATAACATACGTGGGCAGTTAGTGTGGTGGCAGGGTTGTGTTACAGACCCTACACCCTCTCTAATCTATGATTGCGCGTCGTGTTGCCCTCGCCCTCGCGTGACCCCCAACTCGATGCGTGTGCGGGTTGTTCTGTGTGTATGTGGTCACGACACTCCAACATTACATACTCACAAAATACAGTATACACTAATACAAGCAGTAAGCAAGCAAGCAAGCAAGCAACAATAGTGGCCGATGCAGCTTCACATAGCATTAATCGTTTGTGATTTGTGAAATTCCTTAAAATGAAAATGGAAATGGAAATAAAATAAATGACCGGTCTTCTTCTTTTTGTAATTGATAGGTAGCTTTCGTAAGTCTAAGCTGGAAGGGTTTTTTAATAAAGAATGGGATTGTGTAGAGTGAAAAATGAACATCCAAATGTCCGCCAGTTTAATTGTCTATGCCGCAAGAGCTTTGGTCTATTTGTTGTCACCACTAGTGCCAGCAGTGCCAGCAGGCAGCAGCGACACTCGGGTCACTCCGATAGTGGTTTTCAGAGGGTTTAAAAGGTGGAGTTGCGTGCTTAGGACTCTAAAGTCGATCGCCCTCGTCCAGTTACTCGGTGGTCATTGTGCTAATGGCAAGGTGTATTGGTTAACCCTTGCTCGAGATTGACTTCTCGATATGCTCTCCACCAATATTGCCGCAATCATGCCACCGGCTAAAGCACGAAGACTGACCATATCAGCTCTAATCACGAGCCCCGTGTTGGCCAGCCCCATTTCTCATATTTCATACAAGTCGTTCTAAACCCACCTCACCTTTCATAGTTCTCATCACACGTTTTATATATTATACCGATTATACGTAACGTAAGTGCACAATTAATGAGCAGACTTTTAATGAACTTTAATGAACACCACTTTATTGATCGATTGTTCGGTGGATTAGAATATTATTAAAAATTAATTTTAGCTAACTTTCTGTAAACCCACATTTGTCTTGCTCTGTGTTTTGACGTAGTGATGAGCTTCTAACTGACGGATGAAAGCTGGCACGAGACCTCTGGAGATGAGCGTGAGATCACGTCTTCTACGCGTACACGCACGTGACTTTATCTTTCTATAAGCTTTGCGATATAGCAATACGATTCTAAGAGCAATTTAATGAAAACTATATTTCATTCATAAAATTTAATAATAATATAACTTGACTAATTGTTAAAGTACTAAAACTAAGTAAAAGTAATTTACTTAATTCTGCTTCTGCTTTATACGACTTTTACTTGCTTTCATTACGTAATACATAAACGTATGTAAGTAGATTAATTAATTAACACATAGTTAAATTTTCAATTTATGTTAGCAAAACAAGCAAAGCATATACAGATAATATGTTAATTATTTAAGGCTTCAATCCCTTTCTGGAATTAAATTAAATTAACTTTGCTTTTTATTAAAATTAAAAATATGTGCATATCTGCGTATGATGCATTTTTTTAATTTAAGTGCCAGAAACAATTAGAATAGCTACTCATTTACATGAGGTTGTAAGACTTTCAAGGAAACTTAGATTTCATTGTGGAGAATAGTATAGGGTAAGATGAAGCGAAGTGTCTGCGGGGCATTTAGTTTTCCAGTGTTATGTCACTTTCAGTATCAAGCATCATTGTGTTGTAGCACGGGGTTGATGTTCCACCCTATACTATGCGAGTATGGGTGAAAGAGGTTACGTGTCTTAAGGAATGTTTCTACATATAAACTAAAATATCATACAAACTACATACTGCAACGTATTATTTTACTTATATGTATATGCCCTACTTGAGTTGTTCATACATAGAACATGATTAATTAAGTAATGGGAATCTCAACTATTGATTACTGCCAAATAATATATTATGTCACTAATTAACTGTAATTGCACAATGACAAACTGCCTAAGAAAGTTTATTATAATAAATTGAGTCATTGATCTTTAATTAGCACTATGATTTGGTTAACTCATTACAAGATTATTTGTTTACTATCAATTTTCATAAAATTTACTAGGTTTTGTACCACATATCCTTACAACTACATTACTAGCCTACAGATGTAATAAGTTAAATTTATTTTATTTAATAAATTATCACGTAGTAGAAGTTACAACCATCAATTATGTTTGCTGTGTAGTTATATAGAGAAGTTTAAATATATTAACGTTTCATTACAGGTTGCCGTGATTCAGGTAAAAATAAATTTAGTAAATGGCTAGACTTCAATGTAATTTAAGTCGGATACCTTAATTGTAATTTTACTTTACAAATTACATAATGTTTTAATTGTATTATAACATTAATTTTGGATTAGTACTTTAATACTAAACAAGTCATACACAATCTTACAAGTTTGTGTAGGTGTTTGCTTTGTAAAGTTTTGCTAATTAATAATGCTTTAATTAATAAATAGTAAAATAGGAAATATAAATTTATCGCTATAGTTGTTGTAATTGTGATATGATGGTTTATTTAATTAATTATCTTTGCGTAACAGCTGTAGAGACTCGTCGCCTACACACCAGCCGCATAACTGGTGACAAAATGCCTTGCGGTTTCATATTTTGAGACGCAAAAACATTTTTTAATATACATTTTTTATATTCACCACATAAAATTTCAATGCATTTTTAATGATTCTTATTATTTGCAAACGAACACTTCCTTGATCTTTATTATTATTTTTGGTATTTTAATGAATTTGTGCAGTAAGGAAAATCGATGGAATTTAATATCCTACAAGAATTTTATTATATTTTATTGGGGTAGGGTTTAAAATGAACTTTTATGAAACAAATTAATTTAGACTTAATATTCTTTATTTTGTTTTGTTTTGTATGACATTATATTTTGTCGAGTTTATTTAATTTAATTTGGCTACTACTCTACTACATCACAGGAATTTTGTGAAAGGAATAGTTGATGAGATTAAATAAATCATAAACTGGCACAGTTTGGGACTGCTCAAATTGAAAATCAATATGGACAATCGGTATTGAGTCAGGTAAATTTCATGTAATGATGTGCTTTATTATTTACTGAAGGCAATCATTTCTATCATTTCTATTTTTGCAGTAAACGTCCTTGAACTATCAATCGATGCAAAATAATACAGAAAAAGTAAACGATTTAATTAAGTTAAGCGCTTGAAATTAATTTTAACAATCACACAAAAAGTTTTGCTTACTTTAAAATGAAATCACTTCTTATTGGTTAAAGTATCAAACTCAAACTAAATTCTTTTTAACAGTTGTTAATGCTTAAAGTTTCTTTGTAAATCGTTAAATACAAATAAGAATCATTCCTTCATTCTCCGTTATTCTCTTAAATTGTATTTAATATATTTTTAAACATTGCTACAATAATAAAAGGATTTTCTTTCCATGAATTAAAAATACTGTTGCCACTTAACTAGTAAAGTACTTTATTTGGCTGGTACAGTTGGTAAAGCATTGATAGTAACATAAGATAATTGTCTTTTTTAATATTGTGGTTATAATGAAAAACTGGCTATAAAAGCTAGCTAAAAGACTTCTTATAAAAATACATAGGAACAGTTTTTAGTTTAAATAGTCCATTTTTAATCAATCTTAATAAAGTTATTTTTATTGATTTGATTTAGCAGACTTAAACAAGTTGTGATATTTGATTAGTTTGTAGTTGTAATAACCATTTTTACATTTTTAATTACATGCATACATTTGGCAAACCTTTTATGTTTTTCTGTACTTAAAGGACGTAGTGAGGTTGTGGTCTCAGCAAGTGGCCCTTGAGAATAACTAACGCAGGGAAATACCTTTCGGTTTTCTTCTTTACGTTAGTTTTGTTGTCATTTTGTCCTTATCATGTCTGTCTCTAATCTATTATTAGTTTGAAATGAGCTGGTTTCGGCCTTGTGGGATTAACACAGACTGCTGCGGCAACACATGTTGTCCCCGGCTCATCTCACCCTATACCCTATTTGTTGTCTGTCCTATACTGACGTTCATCTCTCCTTTCTGCCATTCTATTGTTATTCAGCCTAGTTGTTTGATTTGTCCTTAGATGTCTTCTTAGTTTCTCTAAGTCTTTATTTACTTCTTTGTCGGCGTATCCTCTCTCTTTCATGAATATTTTGTGAAGCTCCATTAGGTGTACCCCTTTTGGTAATCCTAGATTTGCCAATTTAACTTCTAAGGATATTCTTGAATATCCATTTGGAAATATTTCTTTGTATCCCCTGGTTGCCAAGTATACTCTGATCATTTCAAAGGTAACATTGTCAGTCAACCTCGAAATAGCGTGTCTACCATTTGGAAATTCTCTGGTCAGTTCTGTCAGTTTGCTTTCTTTGAGCAGCTCTTTTCTTTTTTTCCTTATTTCTGCAATTTCGATAGGTACAAATGTTTCATTGTATATTCTTTTCTTGTCTACTTTCTCCTCTTCCATTCCTTGGTAGGCATAGTTGTCTTGGCCTTTTTTGTATTTTTTCTTTTCATTGTTTTATTCTATGTTTTTTTGCTTCCACTTAGCTTCTCTTTCCTCCTTTCTTTGTCTTCTGTGGTTTTTGATGTGTTTGTTTACTTCCATTTTCGTTTATCTATATCTTGAGTTTTCAAACTCCTCTACCTTTTTCTCATTACTGCCGTTGCATAGTTTCTTTTTGTTTTCGTCATTCAGGCAAATATTAATTATTGAAGATTTATCAATTTTGTTTTCCAGTACTTTCTCTAACTCTTTCCTATCATTCTCTCACGCTTCGCACTCTATTAGCGTATGTTTTGCGTCGTCATACGTGTCTTCTTGGCAGAATATACATTTCTCTTCTTTTTCCATTTTATTTATATTTTGTAAATACTTTCCAAAGGCTTCATGTCCGGTGAGTAGTTGTGTTGTATAGTAACACGTTTCCGGTTTATTTTCTACCCATTCCTTTATTTCTGGTATTAACTCTCTTGTCCATTCACCTTTTTCTCCGTCTTTCCACTGTGTCTGGCATTTTTTCATTGTATTATCTCTTGCTTGTCTCTTTGCTTCTTGTTTACTATTTCCTTTATTTACCAGTTTCTTTATGTTTAATCTTACTTCTACCATCAAGTCTGCGGGTAGTGTCGCCGCGATTACCTCTAGCGCTTCTTGCGACACCGTTCTGTAAGCCCTACATATCTTTAACGAGCTTGCTCTAGTGGCTCTTCTTATTTCTTTTCTGTTTTTTTTTTTGTCTTTAAGGCATCTCTCCATGTTTCTGCGGCGTACAGTAGTTTACTTTTGGCCGCCGTTGCCTCTTGTCCTGGTCCTCCCTTGTTTGGCATGAGCCTACTAAGCATTCCTTCCATTTTCTTTGTTTCTCTTACCGCTTCCTTAATCTGTTTGTTCCATCCTTTTGCTTCCAGTGTAACTCCAAGGTATTTAATCTTCTTCCCTATGGTTATTATTTGTTCACCCACCTGTATTTTTCCGGTTCCTCTATTTGTCCTCTTTGTCGATAACCATGCCGCTTCCGTTTTCTGCGGTGCTAATTCTAGCCCTTTACTTTTCATCCATCTCTTTATCATACTAATTGCCAACTCTAGCCTTTCCTTTAGTACTTCTATGTTTGCATCCCTACCTACTAAAGCTAAGTCATCAGCAAATGCCGTTATCGTCACCCAGTCTGGCAGCCGCATTCCGAGAAGCTCATTATATACTAAGTTCCATAATTTGGGTCCTAGTGCTGAGCCTTGTGGTACCCCTCTGGTCAGTCTAAATTTACCTTTCTTGGTCACTAAGTTTCTTCCTTGTAGATAACTCCATATTATCTTGATCGTTTTCTTTGTCAATTCTTTCTTTTTTGCTGCTTCTATAATTGCTTCCCATAGTACGCTATTAAACGCGTTTTGTATATCCAACGCTATTATGATGCAATGCTGTCTTTTCCTATGTGGGCCGCTGTTTGCTTCTTTTGCTACTGCTTTTATCTTCTCGATAGCTCCTAGCGTCGATCTCCCTTTGGTAAATCCGTATTGTTCACTTTCCCATCCACCCTTTTCTTCTATTTCTTTCTCTATTCTTCTCACAATAACTTTGCTAATGTATTGATTAAACAAATTGGTCTATACGTTTTTGATTTACCTGTTTCTTTCTTCTTCTCAATCAGAACTAAGTTTGCCTCTTTCCAACATTTTGGGAATGTTCCTTCATTTAGACATCTGTTTATTATTTGTGTTAGTTCTATTTTGTTTCCTTCTAACGCTGCTTTCACTATCTCCGCTGTTATCTCGTCCGGACTTAGTGCCTTATTGTTAGGTAGTTCTTTTATAATCTGTTTCATTTCTTCCACTGTTGTCATATCTGCTTCCTTTTCTTTACTTATCTCTGTTGGTTCTTTTACCGCTCTTCCTTTTGGAAACAATTTCTCAATTATTTTTTCTTCCCCTTCCTCCTCCTTTAAGCACACTCCCTTTGATCTTCCTCCCAGTTTATTCATTGCAATTTTGTACGGCTTTCCCCAGGAGTCCTTATCTATGAAATCTATCATTTCTTTTCAGCATCTCTTTTTGCTGTCTTTTATCGCCTTTCTCAGTGCTTTTCTGTCTATTTTTAATTCTTCTTCTGTCTCTGCAGTGTCTTCCCCTTTTCGTTTCTGTCTTTTGATCTTCCTTCTGGTTTGTATTGCTTTTTGTCTGCTTTTCTTCATCTCATTGCACCACCAGTACAGTCCCTTTCTTCCTCCTTCCTTATACCTGGGGATTGCTTCTTCCGCTGCCTTTCTCAGTTTTTCCGAGTATCGTTTGCATCTTTCCTCTATGTTTTTGCTTTCTGTTACTTCTTTTACCTCCATGGTTCTTTTTATCTTCTCTCTGTCCATCCTTCGCACGTTCCATCCTCGTTTTCTTGTGTCTTCTTTTTCCCCTTTTCCGATCGTGTTGTATTTTATTTATTTATGTAGGCTCAACGATTCTTCATCTGTCACGTTCCAGTTGCTCACTACTCCTGCTGTTTCCCACGTTGCTATGGTAATATCGATATGAGACTAAGATCTTCCTCTTACAAATGTTGGTCTGTCGCCATGGTTGCATATCGTTAGATTTATTGTAGCAATCATTTCTTCTATAGTTTGTCTTCTCCTATTGCTCTTTGTCCCTCCCCACCTGGGTGATTTTGAGTTGAAATCTCCTCCTATTAGGATTTTCTTGCTCTTCTGTTTTCTTAAGCTATTTTTTAGTTCTTCAATCCACTCTCGATAATATTCTATACCGCTGTTTGGACTGATGTAGCAACTGTATACTATCATACCTCCTATATCAGCCCACACTATTCCTTCTTTGGGAGTTCCCCACCTTTCCATCTTGTCTTTACACTTCCCCCTTGCTAGGATGGCCGCGTTTGATCCTCCATCTTTGATCCATTCCCCGCTTAACTTTTTTTTATTTGGTTCGCTCACTATTACTATGTCAATTTTTTCTCTCATCGCAGTTGCTACCAGTAGGTCATGTGCCTCTCTTCCCCTCCCTATATTTGTTTGGATGATGTTATACATTTTCGGTTATAGGTTCCCTTCCGTGTTGATTCCAACTTTCTGGGTTGTTGTCCTTTATATTCTTTCTTGGTCTTCAAGTTTCTCTTCTAATTGTAGCGGGGCATCTTCTCCCTCCAGTTCGATGGCCTAACACCTTACACTCTATGCAATATTCTCTGTTCTTGCAGTTTGCTATTTTGTGTCCTTCTTTTCCGCATTTTATGCACAACGACGATCTGTCTTCCCCTTTGCATTCCGCCGCTACGTGTCCCTTCATCCAACATTTATAGCTTATATTTACTTAATGTTGAGTTCGTAAAAGTCACGGTGGCAAAGGGGTTTAAATACACAAAGACTAACTTTTAAATAGTTAAAAGTTGAATAACTGTTTATTGCTAGCTTTTTAAAAAGGAGTTTTAAAAAAAAAATTTTAGTTACCTAGAAGCAGTAATGAGTTTTGATACAATTTTATTTTTAGTCTTTTGAATGACACAAGAAGTTTTTATTGCTAGCTTTATAAAGTTTTGATACTTTATAAATTGTTATAAATTTTTATGTTTAGCAACAGTAAGTTCTGATAAACTATATATTTTTATTGCTAGCTTTCCAAATGGAGCTTTGATACTCCAATATTTTTTATTGCTAGTTTTCTAAAATCAACAGTGAGTTTTGTAACTTTATAAAATATTTATTTAAGCCTTTTAGAGGCAACAAAAAAATTTGATATTTTATAGTTTTTTTTATTGTAAGTCTTTTAAAGTTTACAGGACGTTTTAATACACTATAAAACTTTATTTTTAGCCTTTTACAGACAACAGAAAGTTTTTATTGTAAGCATTTTAATGTTAACAGAAGGTTTTTATACGCCATACATTTTTATTGCTAGCTTTTTAAAAGAAACCGGGGCCATACAATTTTATTTTTAATCTTCTAAAACAACAATGGATTTTGATACTTTATACATTTTTATTGTTAGTTTTATAAAGGCAACAGGAAGTTTTGGTACTGCAAACATTTTTATTGCTAACCTTCTAAAAGCAACAGGAAGTTTTGATACTTTTTTAAAACATAAAGTTTTGATGCTGCATAAATTTGTATTGATAACTTTTTAAAGATAACAGGAGTTTTAATACTACAAACATTTTTAATGCTAGTTTTCTAATGACAACTGGAAGTTTTCTAAAAACTACAAAAAAAAAATTATTTTAAGTCTTTTAAAAACATTAGGAAATTTTTATATTTTGCAACAAAAAATGTTGACACTATAAATTTTTATTGCTAGCTTTCTACAGATAACAGCAAAAAAATATTAAGTTTTATAAACCAGCTTTATAAGCTAGCAATAAAATTTATGGAGAATCAAAATTCCTGTTAACTTTAAAAAATTAAAAAACAAACAATAACTTTGGAGTATCAAAACTTTTTATTGCCTTTGAGTTGTTGCATACAAATTTGTAGAGTGTAATCAAACTTTCTGTTGCTTTTAGAAAACAAATTTATAAAATATCAAAACTTTTTGTTGCATCTAAAAAACTCAATACTAAATTTAATGCAGTATCACTTTCTTGTTGAAGTGTCAAAATTGTTGCTTTAGGAAGACATTAACAATTTATAAATATTAAAACTTAGTTAACTTTATAAGCTTTAAACTTTCTGTTGTCTTCAGTAAGCTAAAAATAAAATTTTATGGTTTATCAAAACTCATGGTTACTTATAAAAGGTTATAAATAAAACTGTATCGACTATCAAAGCTTTTATGGTCAGTTTCTTTTTGTAATAAGGACTCTACAGCTGACATAGTATTTTAAAAATGTTTAAAAAAATTGCAAAGCTTTAATTAATAAATATTTGGTTTAGTTGGATTATTTGAAAAACAAATTGCATTTTAAAGTCGCATTGAAATGTTGTTTGTTGTATGCTTAACATACAACGTACGTTGTGAATGTTGAAATGGATTTCCTGCTATACGATTAAAGCCCGACTATTAATTAATGTCCGCATTCTCGCCTTTATTCTACTAGTAAATGAAGAATGATCTGGTAAAAGCATCAACAAGTAGAATCCCGTTTTTCATTTCGTGTAATTATCCGATAAGAGTATTTTTATTATAATAATTTAACATTGTCGCAAGATATTCAATTTTAGCTGTTGCATATATAATATGAAATGTTGTTGTAATTAGTTTACATGATGTGTTCAACGAGCACATTACGTGTAATTATGTAAGGATGTGTCACATCTACCTAAAACTATCAAACATCGTCGTCTTCTTGCGTGCCAAACTATTATGGAGAGGACATGCAAGTACCCCGTTGCTTCTAATATGACTATCTTTATTATTGTAACTGTAACGAGATAACCCCAATTAACATTTTTATTTTTGACTGCTTTGCCACTATTGTAATTACATCTTCTTAGATTAGCAAAACTTGCAAAGATTTAAACTGTAGTCACGCATGATGATAGTAGTTTACTAATATTAATTAAAGTAAACAAATCATTTTATAAAATTAATTAATTATAGTAATAATTATAACCATGAATATCTAACGAAGTGAAATTAAAAATGTATTTGATGAAGCTCTCCAAGACCTACTTCCTGATGACTAAATTCTTCCACCTGCATAATTTATCAATTCATACAATGGAATTCTAATTACGGTCTTGAATTGTGCTTTAAATAAAATATACGCGATGCGATAAACAATTGCCACATGAAATATTTATTGGCAACTTGAAGAAAATTTGCATGTAATAAGAACTTTAGTGCAAAAAAAAAGCAGCGTTATCACAAAATGAGAATTACCATGCAAGCTTTTTAAGATAAAATACTTTAATTAATTATCAAATCTAATTAAAATATCTAAAGAAACATTTGGGGTCAAATATGCAATTTAAGAAAGTTTCTACACCTTATGGTATTTATGATAATTTCATAAATGATAAGCTGGTTATTATATATTTTACAAGTCTGAGTATTTGCCTGAGAAAATATAAGTAGAGAAAAATCAATAGTGTTGTATATTAATGAGAACGGTAATACTGTAATTAGCGTTGGTAAATTATTTAAATGATTTTATTGTGGGGGCGATTTTTAAAGGTGACTTTTTAAAGCATATGAATTATTTTATATCCGGGTAGAATGGTGTAAGAAAAACTTCAAGTGGTTTCACCCAAACTTTTTATGTATCTTTCAAGAACGAGCCTCACAGATTTTTTAGGATTCTTGATAATAAAAGGGGAACATTTCCTAGACGGGAAAAAGGGTATAAAGTTCTGAGCGTAACCCTAATTGATGGTCGTCTTAAATAAAATTGCATTTTCCTTACAAATCTCTCTCACACGTTACGTTATTTACTTACAACCTGTTCCTACCGCTAATAACAAACACCTTTCTTTCACATGAAATGTCCTATATATTTATAATATTATCGCATTGCATGTTTATTGTATTTTTTTTTCTATTATTTATTAATACAAACTATTCTATCTGCAATGATTATAAATGAAACCTTTGAAATGAATGAATGAAACCTGCTCACTTAGTTTAAAATGCATTTTCAATAATCACGCTATCAGTATTGCGAAAGCTTACTTTTAACCAGTTCTGAAATCTAAAGAGATTTCATTAGTAAATTGAAATTTGAGCATTGCAACTGATAGTGGGGTAAGCTTCTGTTTTGTACTTCATATCTGGGGAAAAGTTTAATCAGATATTCTCGAGTTGCACAATTACGGAAAGTTAATCAGGAATACATAGTATATCAAGAGCAAGTGTTAAATAATTAACACATGTAATTGCATCCACTTTAATTTTAATATAATTTGCTACAAAACAGAGCAGAATTAATTATAATTTAATACCGAGAATGAAAATTAATTGCTAAATTATAAAGTATCCATTGAAGCAATACATGCAATATGTACAATACAATACAATTCAATTATACAATTAATTATAATATCATTTAAGTTCAGTTTTGTTTCGTTTCATTTTAATTGTTTGCCTTGTTTATGTACTAAACTCTAAAACCATAACTAACTCATCTAACATTTATATTTAAAATGGAATAAGTTTCATAAACTCGGAAACCGAGTTTAGGCGGACCTTCCGAGTCATCATTCATTTAGATAATTAAACGGGCCCTACAACCTACTGTCCTTTGTGTATTGTGTACATTTATTTATATGTGCAATCTTTATTTTACTCATTATTTCATTAGTAGGAAATTTTGTTAATTAGTTGCTTAGTTACATAACTTTATTAAAAGGAGCAACGACCGCAAACTTAACTTTTAAACACAAAAAAGTAAACGACCAGTTAAAAAAATAGTTTAAATAAATTGGAATTAAAAATTTAATAATGTTTTTATTAATTAATTAAATTAAATTTAGTGGAAAGAATCATGAATTAAGTGTTGAAGTCTAGTTTAGTACAGAATAACAATTTTTTATTGTTTGTATGGAACAGTAAAATATAATTTAGATTAAATTTTGAGTTTATTATTTAAAGTTTTAGGAACAATTTAGTTTTTTCAAATATTAGTTAAGAAGCAGAAATAACGAAAGAGCTAAATGCCAATATATCACATTTACAGATTTTGCTTTAGAAAGGTACAGTAGTACAAATGTGAATTTGAAAAATAACTTTTACCACTCGATCAAAGTTGGCATCGTATGTAAGTGCTTTTAAAGTTTCGAGTATTGTGTTAAAACATAATCCACTATCCAAAACTTGAATGTTGTAAAATTAGTGAACAAATTACTTTTTTCTTCTAAACCTTTAATTTAATATTTTCAACAATATCTGTGCACTACTAAGCTAATTGTTTGCCATTCATTTCATTTAATTGGAACTTACAAATATAGTAATTGTTTGCAAAATACGCCAATTGCTGGTCATTAAAAGATTTTATTCTTAATTATGTAGAATTGTCAATTCAATTGGGTTTTTACAAGCATTTAGTGCAGTAATACTGGCTTTACTTGTGCATTTTTGTTTTACTTTTATATTTGGTACAAAATAACTGTTCTTATATATTTCGAGCTCTGCTGACTTCTTTTTTCTTTGTTTTGTATCACTTGAGCGATGAAAGTGTGTTCATCTTTACTTAAAATTTACTAAAAACTGCAAACCTAGTTAGGGAAAAATATCTTTTACCCTAAAGGTAAACGTTTAGTGCAACATGTTCAAGCATGACTTTAAACGTGCTAAACATTAAAGCCAAAACTACATAACCTACAGAGAAAATGTTGCTATAGTTTTTTAACTGGACAATTAACTAATCTAACTACTGCTGATGAAATATATTTTTTTTTCAACCGTCTATTATACGTTTCTGAACGTAGATCTTTTCTTTACATTTTTATTATCTATATTTTGCTGTTTTGCCTTTTTTCCTGCTACTTTTTTGTTGTCTTTTAGCCATTTTTTCTGCAGTCTTTCTGCACCTTACTCTGTTTTTTTTTTGTTTTTATGTTGTAATTTGACTAGTCCACTAAGAGTCATATTGTCTTTCAACACGTCCTACCCAGCTCCACATTTTTTTTTTAAATTTTAGCTTTGCAAATTTTATCCTTCAAGCTTACGCTAATCATGGCACATTCTATTGCTCTTTTAGTTGTTTTCAGTCTATTAGTACTTTTTACAGTGAGGGCTATAGTTTCCAATCCGTATGTTTTGTCCGGTAATATGCATTTGTCATACGCTTCATGTCAAGACTGTGTGGAATGTTTTGGTTTTTGAGAATGTCGAAAAACTGTGTCCTTCATATTATTTCAGTTGTTTGCACAAAACTGCAGTTCAAAATACTCGATGGTAATTATATTATGTAGTACCCCACTCACTTAAGTGTTGGTGACCAAGAGGTTGAATATTTATTCTTCCTGAAGACGTTAGAAGAGTTTTTGTGACAAGAGATGGTGGTGATATCTTTCCTCTTGATGGCTTTAGTGAAAGATTGCACAATATATTGACTCAATCAGAAAAAGTTTTATTTATATTGTATAGGGTTTTCTAATAAGAGGTTTCATTTTGATATTAAAAAAAAAACGGGTATTTTTTAAGAAAAATCAATAAATGTGTATTTCATTGTAAAGGGGAAGGTATGCCATTGACATTTGAAAACGATATCAGTCAAATGGCCCCTACGGTTACGGTTGCAGTACCACATTCTTATCATGAAATTTTCCGCGTGGCTTCAAAGAAAAAAGTCTAAAGGTGTTAAATCACAAGATCTCGGTGGCCGCTTTCTTAGAAGCGCAAGGAAAACTGATGGCTTCTTTTTTGTCTAGTTTAGCTAAACAATACTGGATAATACGCCCGATGTATTACTCCGGATTTGTTTTTGGAGTGCTAATACCATTCAAAATAAAATGGGCGAGGTAGAAGAGTTCTTCTTCGATGAGAACATTGATATCATAATGATATCAGAGTCGGTTCACCGGCCCAATCAAGCGCTGAGAATCCCAAATACTTTCACGAACTTGGGATCGTCGCCGGTGCCACTGGGGAGGGGTACAATGATCTTAGCTAAAAGATCGTTGGACCTCTCCGAGGTGGTAACCCCAGACACTCTCTCGTTAGAATTAAACGCGATCGTGGTGACTGTGCCTGGGTTAGGCACACTCAAAATTGCGTCTGCCTACATCAGGCCACAAAATCGCATTGAAATGGAAGATTTTCATGCGATTCTCGACAGTCCTCACTCCACAATTATCGCTAGGGATTTCAACTCTAAGCACCCGGCGTGGAATAGCTTGAGGACAAACTGCAAAGGTCGAAAGTTGTTCGATTACGCGCAGGAAAATGATTTACAAGTGGTGGGTCCAGATAATCCCACCTTCTACAGCGGTGCAGGTCACATAGGGGACGTTCTTGACATAGCAATATTCAAGAACGTCAACCTAACATACGATATACGCGTTGTCGATGCAATGAGCTCCAACCACGTCCCTGTAATATTGGAGCTCTACGGAATGGGGACAGGTGAGAGAGGAAGATTTGTAACTCGTACGGATTGGCCTCTCTTTTCTCGTCTTCTGAAAGTGAGCATAAGCAGGCTTGCACCAATACATACAGTCGATGATCTGGAAAGAGCCGTCGAAACTTTTACTACTCATATTCGCGAAGCCACGGAAAAGGCCTCTAAGACCCATCAGGTTCGCGTCGATAATCCTCTAGGACTATCCCGCGACGCTAAAGCATTGATAAGACGCAGAAATGCCGCCAAACGTCAATGGCAGAGGCATCGCGACCCCAGAGATCGCGAAATTATAAACGCGCTCCTCAGCGAGGTGAGAACAGCGATAAGGTTGCACAAAAATTTGTGCTGGCAAAATACCATGGAATCTTTCACAGAGGATAATCATCCAATGTGGAGGATCTCCAAGGCCTTACGCAACAGGCGAGTCCCCATTCCAGCTATTCTTGTCAAAAATGGGGTTCAATTTTCTAAAGAGAGAAAAGCTGAGGCATTCGCCGACTGCTCGTTCTCGCACAAAGCAATAATGGCACTCACCAATATTGCAAACGCGACTCTTTGAACAGGGCACTTTTCTTCAGATTGGAAAAGCTCACTGGTGATAACTATCCCCAAACCAGGGAAAGACCGGAAATTTCCACAAAACTACCGGCCTATCAGTTTACTATGTACCTTAAGTAAGGTCATAGAAAAGGTGATCTTGGACAGATTACAGGATCACACGGAAGCTAACAATCTTCTCCCCCCCCCCCCCCCACCAACATGGGTTCAGATGGGGCCATTCAGCTGTCCATCAATTAAACCGAGTGACAGACCAAATTATCGGAGGTTTTAGACTGAGAAAGATCACAGGAGTGGTCTTTTTCGACGTCGAAAAAGCCTTCGATAAGGTTTGGCACAAGGGCCTTTTTTTTAAATTGTACAGGCTGATTGCTTCATATCTAAACCGCAGAACACTGGCAGTCAGAATTTCTGACCATATATCTACTTCTCGAAATATAGAGGCAGGGGTGCCTCAGGGGTCTATTTTATCACCGTTGCTGTTTAACTTATACTTTGCCGATATGCCTTTGGGATTGACGCATGGAGTTCAAATGGCACAGTTTGCTGATGACACAGCTCTTCTCTATTCTTCTAAATCACCCGATGTGATTATTTCAAGACTACAAAAAGCCACGGACGACCTAGATGAATGGTTGGACGAATGGCGAGTCAAAGTAAATCCAGAGAAAAGCAAAGCTGTTCTCTTCACACGCCGGAAAATTACACCCGATGAGATCATCAGTCTTAACGATGTTCCCATACCGTGGTCTGATTCTGCTAAGTATCTAAATTACACGTGCAGTCCATTCTCGATAAAGCCAAAATGGCGAAAAATCTTCTTGTTCCAATGTTGCGTCGAAACAGCGGCATGTCGATTCGGAACAAAACCCGGCTCTACACTTCCACCATCAGGCCTATGCTGACATACGCATCCCCGATCTGGGGCACGGCTTCGCGCTGTCATCTCGATCGTCTTGAGGCATTCCAAAGTGTCACTTTGAGGAGCCTCCTCGGTGCTCCATGGTACTGTCGGAATAGAGATATTCGGGCGGACCTAGGGTTGCCTCTTCTGCGCCATCAAATCGAAACTTTAGCCGTAAAGTACTTCGATAATCTTGCGTTTCATCTGAACCCCGATTTGGCCCGACTCGCCGAGCCAGACAGGGAGACTTTTTTTTATAAACGCCCGGTAAATCAAATAGCCGCACTCCAATTTTTCTTAACAGTACTAACAGGGTTCAGGTATACCCACCATCTTTCGCAGCCTATAGGGCTTAAATCTAACTTATACTAACTATCTAATTAAAGGAAGGTACATGAGCTGTAAGGTCTCGAACTTCCAATTGGCATTCATTATTGAGCGGTTTTTAGTCGGTAGGCATTTCAACCTGAGGAAATGATTCCGACACTTGCCAGTCTTATAGAAGATTTTAACGCCTAGCCCCAAAAAAAAAAAAAAAAAAAGATCTCGGTGGTCAATTGTGATCACCTCTTTGAGAAATAACAAGGTCAGGAAACTTTTATCGCAAAATTGCGATTGTTTCGTTGCTTGTGTGGCACGTAGCGCCGTCTTGATGAAAATAAACGTTGTCCACATCAATATCTTCCAATTCCGGCCATAAAAAAATCATTAATCATAGCTTGGTAGCGCCATCCATTCACCGTAACAGCTGCACCAACCTCATTTTCAAAAAAGTAGGGTCTAATTACACCGCCAGCCCAAAAACCGCACCAAACAGTGACACGTTGAGGATGCAAAGACTTTTCAACAATCATTCTTAGATTTTCAGAGCCCCAAATGCAACAATTCTGCTTATTAACGTAGCCTCCGAGGTGAAAATGGGCCTCATCACTGAAGATGATTTTTTCATAAAATTCCGGATCATTTTGATGCATTTGAAGGACCCAATCAGCGAAGATACGACGTTTATGGTGATCGACCGGCTTGAGTTCAATTAAACTTTAAAAACCTTAAGATTAAGTTTTTATGCAAAATACTAATGTAGTTTGTGGAATGTCTAATTCCAAAGATCGAAGAGGAATCGACAAACCTAGATTTTTTCAACACTACGGGCTATATCAGCAATATTCTCATGTGTTCTTGAGCGATGCACACGGTTTTGATTCTTCACATAACAAACTTGTCCCAACAGCTCAAATTTTTCCACCAGGTTTACTATTGCCGGCCGAGAAGGTGTTTTACGACGACATAAAAGTGCTTTAGTTTTGCGAACTGTGACTAAAAATTTTTCACTATTTTTGTTGTGAATTTTAATATTTTCAATGCGTTGTTAAAGCGTGTATTATTCCATTTTTAATAATGGCGTAGTTTTTACTTGTCAGATGTCAAAAGATGATAGCTTTAAAATTGACAGCTGCCCAAATAACCTGCTATTCAAAAGAAAACTTCCTATTGGAAAACCCTTTACAATCTGATCTAAAAGTATTTTTTTTTAAAGCTTTAATTAAAACAATGATCACACAAGTGGTTTTAGCAATATCTTGTGCACCTTAAAACATTTTTTTTTAAATATTTTTTAAATTCAAAGTTTCACTCAGTGTGAGACACATATACTAGTGTTTCAAAGTATGCACCCATTATCAGTGTGCCTAGCAACACACATGATAAATTTGTTTTTGTTATTTGATTCAAATAAAACGAGCCAACAATGCCGCTGCCTGTACTGCAGCTCTCCTTTACACACAAACAGTTTAACGTTTTTCATTGTGTAACTACCTCTGACCAAAGTAAGTAATGTTCTTTTGCCTGACTCTTTTTCTTTTTAGCGATCTTATTAGTAGTAGTATTTTTGTCTATATTGACTTACTCTAGATACGTTTTAATAATTTGGTGAATCACAGTTTTCTTATTTAAAACTTATTTAACAATTAACTTTATTAAAACACATTTTTTTACGTTTATCCAAAAATTTAAGATTTATTTACAACATTAGTTTATGTTGAACAAACTTTAGAAAACAACGCACATATTTAGAAAAAATCAACAAATTGCTTTTAGACCAAGTTGCAAATTATTAAACACATTATTTAATGCTACAGATAAAATTAATTCTTTAAGAAAATTTGGTGATTATGCAATAGCGTATACGTAGGTCAAACTGGCCAAAGTTTTGAACACATTGTTTTTTTTATCATTACCATTTGATGGTTTCTTTCAGAATGAACTTTATTCAGGACAAAAACGTTGGTGACAATGTGTTTTTTGTTTAAGAATTTAAAGTCTATTTTGTTTTTTACTTTACTGTTTGGGCTAATCTAAGTCTATTTTTGATGAACAGATTTTTGGAAATACGTATTCATGCAGTATAGGTCTTTGTTTTGCAAATAGTTTAGAAACATTTTTTATTTTGTCTCCTTAGTCCAAAATTTCTTTGTGATAATCGTGAAGACTACTAAACAATGCAAGGTAGAAGCCGGTTGCGTTGACTTCTCAACTGCATGCCTACTCATCAAGGTTTATATTTACTTGCTTTTAGTATCTAAAATTATAATCTAATAATAATAGTGATAATATTTACTTATTTTAAAAGTAAACAATGCTACAAAATGTGCATGTACAATGCAAATTTATTTAATTTAGTTAATATTCATATGCAACAATACAATTTTGTTAAAAAAAACTCTTATTCGTTGCAAACGCGTATATATTACACGAGATATATGAAAAGCACACTCAGCAAGTACACGTTACTGACATAAACATGCTAATAAAACACGTTAAAATTCATATTATATTAAAAGAGTTTATCGAAGTAGTAGTAATATGGTAACATGGCAATATTAGTAATATTTGTTATGTACAACACTTTTTATATTAAAGCGCATACAATATACGCTACATTATGTTAACAAATGCAGTTATTTTCTCGCATGAAATTTCGTATGTAAGCGGTGAACCTTAAAAATTCACCCCGGTGTGTAATTCCAACAAATATTATCATTTGTGATTCAATATATAAAGTGTAACGTGTATACCGCGCTGCTTCCATGGCGGGAATTACAGCGTTTTAACTTTTAAAGTGTTTGAATGGAAAATAGTAGCAAATTTAATGATTATATAGTTTTTAATAGCATATACATTTGATATTGATGCATAGCATCGGATTATAATATTAATTAAAATACAAATTGGATGTAATCCGTAAAAATTACCTAAACACATTGTAACAAGAGCCAAGTCTTAAAGTTATAGGTTCATATATAACGTAGATACTGACCTAAATTGCTTTGAAAATTACAATGCAAATTCAAACTTAAACTATAGATTATCTTGGCTGCACTATTGTATCCACCTATGGCCAAGAATAACCAACCCTGTTCATTTCTAATTGATTGTGGCTAAATACACGCATTACTCATGCTATGGGAAACAAGTATTTTAATGAGAGTTAATTAAACATGTCTCACCCAAGTAGTAGGATCTGTACTAACTTTGGTACGGATAGGGTTACATTATGACGTGATATTTAATTTAAATCGTAATAGAATGCAATTGTAGAGAACAAAATGTTATTAATTTGTCTTGGAATTGGGTGTATAGTTAATGGGATCATAAATTTATAGCCGTTATCATGGATGTTTAAAGTTGGTATTGTAAGCCAATTGAATTATGAAGCAGTATGTAAAGTGGTAGCTTTGAATCGATTTTGTTTTATCGTCGCGGCATCATTTTATTGGTGATCTCTATACAAACTGCAGCGAGGAATTTCAGACTAGGTATAAAGTAGCTTGCCTACTGGCTGGTATAACCTAGATGTAAAGCATCACACGATTACTTATCGGCATTGGGACATGAATGTCACCGTCAGCAACATTCTAACATGAGATAGATGTCATCATTCAAACATCGGATATTTCATCCAGATGCATTTCCTCTGTTTTTTATTAAATTTATTAAATGTGCAACCGACTCCTTAAATAAAGTCTCCTTTGGTGGGAGCTTTAATGGAATATTTAATTTGACAATCCGACAAATAAAAAGAAAACCATTCCTAATTGAGAAAACTTCAGCAATTAAAGTGCACACAGAATTTCAAAATAAAATTACTTTATAAATATTGAAAACGTCTCCAATGTGGCTAACTTCTTCAACCTAATTATAAAATATGTCTCAAGCTCAGATCTCTCCCACATGCACAAACATATCGATTGGAATATTTCAGTGTAGGTCAGGCTCAAATTTAAATTGGAATCCAAATTATGCACTGCCAAATTGCTTCTCGTTAAAATTTTCAGCCATCTAACGATAATAAAAAAAACCCATCATTATTTACAACAATTATAAACAACAAATATAACTGTACGTTTAATTAATGCTGTATAGTAATTATATAGAAAATTGAAAGTTACGTCAATAAAAAATTATTATCATAATCAGTTTAAAGCAAGCAACGCGACAGCCGGAAACTGTTTAATAATTAAAGCATTGTGCTGTTGTTAAATTATGGAATAAAGTAATCATCTTGATGGTATATGGGAGTTTATTATACACAGAGAGCGTAACTTGCTATATAACAAATGTGAGTTAAAAATAAGTCCTTTTGTGTGAAGAAGGAAGAGAGAAAAGTTTATATTTAGCCGGAAATTTGGTTAATAGGGAGGGAAGGGACTGAAGTGTTTGCTTGTTTAGCGGTTTGTTTCGGATGTGAAATTCTCAGTCAATAATATTGATAGAATTGTAAATTGAAATTGAAAATTATACTTTGTAATGTAAGGTAATATGTGAGACTCTACTGAAAAATTGTTTTGAGGATGACATCTTCCCATACATATTCATTTAAAAATGACTGAAACGCGTTTTGCGAAATGATCCGATATTTTGTGAAACTGTAGGGGGCTTTTGTTGGGACATATTTTTAATTGAAAGTAATACAGAAAATGGCAGCAATGTGTGTGACATTTGTGATCTCCTGAAAATCAAATTTTGCAGATCAATTAATTTCAGTTGCAGTGTCATACGATTTTATTTCATTTACCCTAACCCACCCCACTCCACCCCACTTCACCCGCACATGGAATATGGATAAAGTACATTGCTCTGCCGTTATTTTTGGATAAAAATAATCGAGGTACATTCAACACATATAATAATCAAATATGTGTTATTTGAATAACGAATTTGCGCACTCTGTATAGGAATATAAGTGTTAGTACTCACGCTCACGCTGCTCACACATGTTAGTGGCATATACGCGGGACTCATGGCATATATGAGGGGTGGTAATGTTGTGAAGGGCGATAAATAAAATAATAAATAATAATAAGAAATCTGATTCAAGTGGGAAGTCGTTCAGAATGGCGCTACAAGCGATTACATTTCCGAAATTGGAGGGTTCGCAGTGAAGATAGTCTTGTATAATAAAATTTCTTGTCGTGGGTTATATATCTAGAACTTTGTCTGTGTTCGCAATCCCCCAATCGATATATTTTACCGTTGGCTATACTGACCTTCCATTCCAATTCGGAATCTTGTAGCGTCTTGTTCTTGCCAAATGGCTTTAGTTTCTGAAAAATTACCTTTAACTGAATAAAAGGGTTGAGGTAAAATGTCTGAGGGCTAAAAATCCTTTCGACAATGCTTATCGTTCCATATAAAATTTGAATCGAATTTCCACCCTTCTAAGTCAAACAACGATGTATTATTTATATGAAGAGAATATCCCGGAAAAGCTGTCATGAATGTTATTTGTGGAAAACTGGATGTAAATATTTTATGCCGGTCGCACTGTGCTTCGATAACTTTATACCGGTTTGCAGTTTGCAGGCACCGTTCGTTCGGTTTAGTTCGGTCCGGTCCCTCTACTGCCATTCAATATCTTCATATATCCATTGAAGTACTCCTCACTCACTTAATTATAAACTATTCTTTCAACGTTACACGTTTCAAGTAAACACAGCTCGTTTGAACTTAAAACTCTCCATTAGCCGCTGCCATGTTATTATTTTCACAAACCCGCTACAGACCTGTTACAGACCTTCAATCTCCTTATGTGTACATGTCTGCACCTGATGCTTCATAAAACTTTCCTTACTTTACATCTTCATCAACTTAAATTCAATTATTATTTTAATAATAGTTACAATTTTTTTTTTTTATTATTATACTTTGAGTTATTTGTTTTATCACATTGAAGCTAATTAATTATTTATTATTAAATTAACTTATCCGATTTAATTCAATAATAGCAAATATTAATAATCCATTTATGTATTTATATAGGTCATAACTATCATCATTTACATATAATTCATCTCTGTAAATAAATATTTTATGTATTGGAGCTTACACAACAAAGCAATACAACAAAATAATGTAAATTGATTTAATTTATTATAATAATATGTGTTTGAAATGATAAAATTAGTTTATAATTAAACTAATTGAATTAAATATGATTGTGTAACTAATAGTCGCACTATTATTTAATTTATGTAAGCTGTGTAATACAGGTGGGAGAAATCGTACGTCAAATCAAGCTATGCAGGTATAGCTTGAACTGCTTACAAGTATGAAAGCTGTTTCCTCAAGAGACTTGCACGAATATCTCCCGGCAAGTTGTAGACTATAGCTATAGCATAGCTACCGGGGCTTATGGTTGCTGAGTTACTGCGTTAAATAATACGTTTTGTTAAAATATTGATTTACAAAGTAATCAATGTTTATTTTTAATTGCATTATATTATTAATAGGATGTTTGGATTATAGGTATATAAACTATTAAAATCCTTTACAAAACATTTACTATTTCATTAATTAATTGTTTTGTAATATGATTTTTTAAATGTTTTCAAAACACAACAAAACTGCTATTGTTATGTGCAAAACTTTATTAAAAACACACCGACCGCTACCTTGATTTGTAGTATTTTAACAACATTTTAACAGCGTTTTTCGGTATTTTTGAATGCATTTTGTTGTTGCTATTTGCAAATATAATTTCACAAAAAAGACTCCGACATATCATAGTTTAATCCTTTCTAAATGTACTGGTAAAATAATAAATTGATTATTAAATTATTTGTAGAAGCAGTGATGAAGGGGAAGTTACCGTTTTTGTTAAAATACTACAAATTAAGGTAGCGGTCGGTATAGTCTTAATACTATATACATAAATGCTAATATTAAAACTTGAAACATTGATTGCTCAATAAAATTAACTATTTTGTAGTGCGCCAATCAAACGGTTTTAGATTTTTTTGAGTAAATATTATAATTTACCACTAAATGGCGCCTTTTGCCATCGGCTAATACTTTTATTTCCAAATTTTATTGAGGTAGTGTTGTTTTTGATTTTTTCCCTGTTGATGGTAGAAATTGATCCAACGTTTTCTTTATGTAGTATATGTTTAATTTCTAGCCTTTAGATTTAAGTCATTTAGTTACTTGGTTTTTGTGTTTTTTTTTTACCAGTTTTTGTTGTATGAAATTTGCTTTACTTGTTGTCATCTTCTTTTTTTCTATTTTTTATGTTGTTTCTAATTTTATTGTTTTGAATTGTATTTCTTTTTGTCACTCTTTACTCTTTTCTTGGTTACTTCATTTCTGCAGCTTGGACTTTTGCTTTTTGACTTGCATTTATCACCTATGATTTGCTTTTGTATATTAATATTGTTGCATATATTGTTCTAAGCATTTATCAACTTTGTCTTTTTTGTTGTTAAAAACAAACTTCTAATTGCACTATATAGTTTTAGGTATTTAAACTATTTTACTTGTTTTAAGCTCTTCCTTTTGACTTTTTTTTTTCTTAGCAATCACCATTAATTTTGTTTGTTTTTATGTTTATGTTTAGTTTTGTTTTTCCTTAAGTTGTCGTTAAGTATTTTTTTGTTTTTGCGCATACTACTATGGCGTCTGCAAATGCATATTTTGTAATTTTAATCTTTTGCATATTTTTATATCCAATAGTTTTGACTTGCTTTTGTTTTTTTGATTATACTATCCATTAGTGCAATAAAGTAGGGGGATTAAATTTTTTCTTGCTTTCTTCTTTGGTTTGCTTTAAACTTTCTTGATTCTATGTTGCTAGTTTTTGCGTAGCTATATTAATTTAGTAGCTCCAATTAGACTTTTATCTGTTTTCTTTTTCTGACTCTTCTAAATTTTAATTTTTGATTTACTATCGAATGTTTTTTGTAAATCTATAAAGCAGAAGTAACTTTTGTGATTTTAATCTTGTACTTTTATCTAGTCTTGTGCACTGGATTCAGGTCAAAATCCACTTATTGCTATTGCATTTAGCTTTTCTTTTATTTTACTTTTTTAGTTTTACTTCAAGAATCCTTTTGTATACCTTTCTTGGTACGTTTAGCAGTTTTATGTTTCTATAGTTTTTGCAATGTTCAATGTCTCTTCTTTTAGTATAAGTATTTTCACTACCACTTCTTCTGCTTCTAGGCTAATACAGAAATCTTTAATAATAACTTCCGTTCTTCTACTGCCATGTACTTTTCTAGGGCTAATTTGTCGTGTTCTTCTGCTTTCTCTATTTTGATTTTTTTATAGTTTCTTCTAATTTTTTTTGTAATTTTTTTCCTACTATTTTACTCCATTTTTTAGGACTTTGCTTTCTAATAGTTTTAAGCAATATTTTATCCTGTTCATTTTCTATGAGTACTTCTTCAATTTTGTTATTTTTATTTAACTGTAGAACATTTTTTTACTTTTTAATTTTTTTGGTAACTCCTAACCGGAGAGTGGCTCAGTTGGGTGAAGTGCCTAATTTGAATTGTGGCGCATAATTTGTCACAGGTTCGAACCCTAGCTCCGGTAGAAATATTTAAGAAATTTTAGCATTTATTAATTAAGGACGTCAGTTTATATGATTAGTGTCTATTTAACCATAATTACTCTTTAGGTTGCAACCTAGGGGACCAGAAAAGTCAAAAAACATTTAAATTTATAATTGTATAGGGTTTTCCAATAAGAAGTTTCATTTACTGGTATTTTTTAAAAGAAATCAATAAATATTTATTTTATTGTAAAAAGGAGGTATGCCATTAACATTTGAAAATGATATCAGTCAAATGGCCGCCACGGTTACGGTTGCAATACCAAATTCTTTTCATGAAATTTTCCATGACCAATTCGCATATTTGCGGCTGTATGTCTTTGATAACTTCACAAATTCTATCTTTATTAAAGTCTTGAATCGATTGTGAAGCATTGACATAGACTTTATCTTTTACGTGGCCCCAAAGAAAAAAGTCTAAAGGTGTTAAATCACAAGATCTCGGTTGCCAATTGTGATCATCTCTTCGAGAAATAACACGGTCAGGAAACTTTTCTTGCAAAATTGTGATTGTTTCGTTGCTTGTGTGGCACGTAGCGCCGTCTTGCTGAAAATAAACGTCGTCCACATCAATATCTTCCAATTCCGGCCATGAAAAATTATTAATCATAGCTCGATAGCGCCATCCATTTACCGTAACAGTTGCACCAGCTTAATTTTCAAAAAAAGTAGGGTCCAATTACACCGCCAGCCCAAAAACCGCACCAAACAGTGACACGTTGAGGATGTAAAAACTTTCAAGAATCATTCTTAGATTTTCTGAACCCCAAATGCAACAATTCTGCTTATTAAAGTAGCCTCCGAAGTGAAAATGAGCCTTATCACTGAAGATATTTTTTCGATGAAATTCCGGATCATTTTGATACATTTGAAAGACCCAATCAGCGAAGTTACGACGTTTATAGTAATCGTCCGGCTTGAGTTCTTGTATTAACTAAACTTTAAAAGACTTAAGTCTTTATGTAAAATACGGTGTAATGTCGTTTGTGGAACGTCTAATTCCAAAGATCGATGAGGAATCAACAAACCTGGGTTTTCTTTAACACTACGGGTTGCATCAGCAATATTCTCATGTGTTCTTGAGCAATGCACACAGTTTCGATTCTTCACATCATAAACTTGTCCCAACAGCTCAAATTTTTCTACCAGGTTTACTATTGCCGGCCGAGAAGGTGCTTTACGACAACCAAAAAGTGCTATAGTTTTGCGAATGGTGACTGAATGCGTTGTTGAAGCGTGTATCGTTCCATTTTTAATAATGGCGTAGTGTTTACTTGTCAAATGTCAAAAGATAATAGCTTCAAAAATTACAGCTGCCCAAATAATCTGCTATTCAAATTGAAATTTCTTATTGGAAAACCCTTTATATAAGTTTAAATGTTTTTTTACCCTTGCTGTAATGTGGCCACATTTATAGCTTTTGTTGACGATACAGTATATTATTGAAATGTCTTAATTTTTAAAATTCTATTATTATAAATATTGTATAAAATTAAATTGGGGGTTGATGAGTATAACTGGCTAGTAATTTATAGTTATTATTATATTAGTTAGTAAACGCAGGGATTAATATTATAGTTTCAAATTGATTTTATAATATATTTAAACCTGTTGATGATTTAAGGATGGTTTAACTAGCTTTAAGTGATTAGGCTATGGGGCTATTGTATTAATTAAACTGATGTTGTATACCAATTTTATAATTATAACTAAATAATAGTTACAAAAAACGTAGATGTTTAAATTACACATAATTGTAATTATTGTATTAATACTAAAGCAATTTTATATTTTTTAAATATGTTATTATATATTAATGGTTATTTTTGTTGCAGGGTTGCTTCATATCGGTCGTAGAGGGTGGGAGATTTTTCTCTAAAGGGATGACCAAAAATTGGTATAAGTTAATATTTTTGTAAGTATGGTTTGCGTTAAATGTGCTCCAATTTAACTGAAATTATTCAATTAAGTGACAATTTATATACAAAATTTTATTTAGTTTATTATATTATTTGTTTTAATAAAACATTTCATCTTAGTATTATTTTCTATTAAATTAAATGGAAGGTCACAAGTACATTCAGATACGATGAAATCCACACGGGCTATCAGCGATGACTTGCACTTTTTCAATGTATTCTTATCGCAACAGTACTTTATATTTTCTAAATTTAGACATTGCAAATATATTACTATCTCAGTCGAATTGGAATTCATTTCTTCCAACTCGTTCTAGAATATGTAAGTGTGGTAGGGATGCGACGGTGGGGGATCGAGCTCAGACAGTGCGGCGCTAAGCAGACTCGTTCTCTTTCCTGCAGTGACCGGCATATAGTGCGCGTCGTTTGTATGTCGGTGTAATAATAATAAATTAACATTAAATAAAAGTGCGAGAAGAACAGAACAGGATTTAATTATTATTAATAAATAAGTGACGGCCATCAACGGAGTATTGCTAATTATCTTTAATTGTTGTGTAAGTTGTGTTTCATCGAGTGAATCAATATTTTTCATTAATTTTATGAATAATTATTACTTTTCCTGCAAAATACTTTACGCTGTTTTAAATATGTTTACGTGTGATTGGGTAAAATTGGGTTAGTTGGATTTTAGATGTGGTTGTAGATAATTATAGTGATGTTTGTATAAAATAGTTGTTTAAATAAATGTATGTTTGAGATTGGTAGCTGGGATAAGTAAGTTTTTGTAATTTTGTCACAATTAAAGCAGCGTAAAGTGTTTATCACATATTAGGTCTACCAAATTATATTATTTTAATTAAACTACTAGGTCAAAATTTATATATATTTCAAAAAGCAAGAAAAATATTGATTTATTTCAAATTTTTGATTCTATTTAATTCAATTCGATTTGCTTACACCTACATATTTAATCAATTGATTTAACTTTTGAAGGGGTTGTTTCATATTACTATAATTATAAAACCTGCTGAACTTATTAACATATAATTACAGCAGCGTTTTCTTTCAATTTAGAATTATTATAGTGTTTGTTGCATTATAATTCTATGATTTCTAAAAATTTATGGAATTGTTCTGTACATACATTTGAGTTACCCTTGCATAATTAATGGCCAAATTGACTATTTTTAATGTAAGGAACAGGATTGGGTGTGGGTGCTAGATAGATAGGTTGGAAGTATGACCCAACCTCATCATATTAGTGAAGATTTGTAACCTGACCGGGTTAATCAGATTGGATCTAGTGTAAGAGTTGGGGCCGGCATACTGAGTCCCCATCATTTTAGACGACGCATTGCATTTTAAAGATTTGGTCAATCTTTTGAAAATGTTCTGCTATAAGCGTTTAATCTAAAAAAGGGTAAACCCCACATGTGCAGGGACACCTTCCACTGTGCTATTGGTGGTTCGACCTTGATGGCACAGGTTAGCTAGCTTAATAGGTACATGTAGGTGCAAACAAATTTAAAAAAACTCCGTGGTCAAATTAAATGAAAGTGCAATCAAGAGGGGTATGCAGGAAACCTGAGAACTTCAACCCTCACCTTTAAGCAAGTTTAAGGTAGGTCCGGCATTGAAGGGCGCCCAGAAGACGGGTGCCTTGTGCATCTCATCTCTAAGCAAGTCAATAGTAAGTCCGACTTTGTTCGGTTTATTTATGCGCACAAGTGGGTTGGCCGGTTCCCTATATTTTAGTAAAGTGACCACGGTCCGATATCGTGCTCCATCCCCAAACGCGATAGGGTTGGGCGACGAATCCTTTGTGTTTTCAACCTTATAATCCCTTGTTTCCAATCCTTCTCCTGCTCAAGGATTGGTACCTTGTTGTGGTGGAGCAGGCATAATTACATCAAAATATATTTTTTTAAACAAATTTAATTTCAAGATTTTCTTAAAATTTTTGTTAAAATAATTTTTTATTTTGTTGTAATAGCTAAACCAATCTATAGGGTTAATTCAGTTAGAAATTTTATATTTACATTCAAATCGCTACGCTACGCTAAAATTCAGATAATACTAAGTTGATTTAGAAAAAAAAATTGTAAATTTTAGGGTATAGATCATTTTTTTTTTAATAAATAAAATACATTACTATTTACTAAATCACAAATATATTTAAAAACTGTAATTAGTTTTAACCTTTACTAGGTCATCATCGGACGATAATACAAACTAGTATAGTAATTTAAACCAACTTTTGATTGAACTAAAGTTTAAAAATCATTGATTGATGCAAGGTTATAATACATTATAATTTCGTAAATCTTGAGCAAATTTTTGTAGTATACAAATGTGTGAGTGGTAAAACATTTGATTACTGTGTTCATAGACGAATTTATAGATTTGATAAATAATTTCATTTTTGTAGGAAGCTTTAATAAATTATGACGGTAGTGCAATTGAGTACTGTTTAATAAAAAACACTTTTAACGATTAGCGATGAGTAGTTGCAATCATTTGTTTGCTTATATTTTAAATAAGTTTTAATATTACATGAATGAAGTTTAAATAGCACGCTGGCATAATATTTAATGCAAATTATATATACTACAGGCGTACAGGCGCATATTCAAATTTACAAAAATGATTATGCAACTTCTATTATGCAGGAGTATAGCCCGAAGATAGTATTTCTACTTTAAGAAAACTATTATTATTTCAAATTAAAAGACATACGATAATATTAGAAAATGAGTTGTTTTAAAGTACTTTATTTAAGTAGAATCTTTAATTAATATTTATGATTTGGCTTAACGCATTACATTAATTTTTATTTATATTAGACGTGCCTGGTTGAAATCGTACGTCTTTTATATTATATATCCTGAAGCATTCTTAACTCACACCCTGTAATCTGAGACCTGCCACATCAGCTGTATTATGAAATTATTATAACTCACTTGAGACACGGTGTGTGTCATAACAATTGATAGCTTCTAGTGCTTCTACGCACATCCCGCGGCTTTAAATCATATTTTATTATTATTTTACATTCGAAAGTTCCCTAATAATAAATGCGGCGGAAACTTTGAACGTTTTACAAGTTTGCAATAGGGGTTCTTTCTTAAACAAAATTCGCAACAATGGGAAACTATTAATACACCATTATATTCAGAACCAATCAATATTGAATATATAACACACAATAACAACAAAGAAGTTGGGTAATTATAATACTTTATGATTTTTGTATATATTTAGAAATTTAATTGTATTTTTATAAATAAAATTGTATATAGCATTATAGCAATATAACAAATAAGGAATCAATAACTGATGCTAACCTAATAATATTTTAATAATGTATACGCCAAACCAGACCATTAACCTCTCAAAAAAATATATAAATTTTGAAATAATGGGATGATTTATTATCCTGCAAACCGACCGACTTACTACAAAATCATGACATTTAATATATATGAAAAAATATTGTACACAACATTGAAATGTCACTTAGAAACATTAATTTGTATACACTATGAAATGTTGACCCATTCCATCAGGGACTCGCAGTACATATAAATAATATTAAAATCGCATTACTCCATTAAATTTGTATTTACACGATTTATGCGTATGTTCATACAAAATCACACGTTTTATTCATTAGTAACAGGATCAAAAATAATATCCATTTTCGTTAATTAATTAATTATTATTTATTACTATCCATTCATGAAGAAAATCGAAATATTTTGAAAACTTTGTTACATTATGCGTAACTGCTTCTAGGTACAAATCAAATATGGTAGAGTAAATATTGAGGTGTATTTACTGATATTTACTTTAGTTTGATTAATGTAGACGGAAACGCTGATCCGTTATTTAATAGTCTAAATATATACATAGCAAACTACTTTAGTATGCCAAAATAGAATTTATTTTTATTAATATAATTATCAAATCATGATACACTTTGTAAAGCTATTGCACTGAAAAAATAACGGAAAAGCATACTTTTTATAATCAACTAAATCAACAGATGTGAATTAATTCATAAATGTATTATACGTTCAGATTTGATTGAAATATTTGATAAAACTTTTAAGCTAAACGAATTTTGTGAATGGAGAATGGATAATACGTATGCAACTAAGTAATGTATCCGCATATAGAAAGTAGTGTTATCTAAAATACGTAAAAAGCAATGTTATATATTCTTATATTTCTAAGTATGTATAAATGAATAAATGGTGAATGCTCCGGGCACCCACATATAATACTGCTAAATGATTGATTCATTCATAATGGATTCCCTAAGTGGGGAATCGTAGACTTGGAAGGAGTTATGTATTAAATAGAATGTTCCTGTTCCGCACTGTATTGTGATTAGTTAAATCGTACTATAATTAATATATGCAATCAATCTGTGTATTACACCATAATTTAGTATGCATATTTTATTTGTAGATAAAATTTAAAATCAATACTTGTATGTAGTTTAGTAGCTGTTTATAATTCCATTTAATATATTATTACTTGGCAAACAATTGTGGATCAATTATTTTACTTATGTTATAAATTGTTTGTTTAAATAAAATTAGGTTTGGTTGGGTTGTTATAATATGTAATTAATCTTAATTAAGTTATTTAAATAATGTGCAGGTATTGTATAATATAATTTGAATAATGAATTTAAGGTAATTATTATAATTAAAGCTCGATCGAACCTAAATCTGGGAATCGAGCTGATACATTATCACTGAGTGCGGTTAAATTAGTGATTAGAATGGTAATCTCTCAATGACACAAATACAACCGTTCAACCGCTATTACACAGGTTTCATTCAGGATTTGCTTGCTGGCTTTTTACACATACAAAAACGAATCGCTTATGCATACAGAAAAAAAAAACTATCGTTAGATTTAAGGTTCCCTTTTTGTTTACCTAAAGAGATTTATATTGTATAATGTACTTTTTTCTTTCCATTTCAGCGGCCGTAATTTTTTAAATGTAATTTCCGAACGTTATATGCATAGGGATAGGGTAGGGTATGGAGTAATGGTAATGGTGCACATGCAATTTTTTACAAGTTGACCTGTAAGATCGTAAACGGAGAATATATCGGAATACAGTAGTCGAGACGTGACATTCATTTCAGTGTTAGTTTGGAATTTTCAAATACTTACTTACAATAAATTACTTTTCTCCAAGATATCCAGATATGAAAATAAATATTTAATACGCGCCCGCTTTTGCCAAATCGAACAAAAGATGAAAATGCTTGGAATGAAGAAGTAGAAGAAGAACCAGATCTTATATCTTATATGAAATTAATTGATTTCAACATTATATTATAAAATAGGGAAGTAAGCGGGAAGTAAGCGGGAAATAAGCGGCTGAAAGCGCTGGCAATTTTATAAATTATAACTTATTTCTGATAAATATAAAATAATTTCTTAAATTGGAAAGTTGAATTCAAAATGTATCGCATGATAAATGAATCTGAACAGTCACTATGAATTAGTAATGGCTGTCACTGCTTCGTCAAGTTGACGTCACATTAGTGGCCATTAAATATTTATCAATGTTGTACATTCAAAACCGGAGCGTATTTAAAAGCGTAGCATCCAATCCACCCTAGTTTATAGAATAATTCAGATAGCAATAGCAAACTGTCGCAAGACTACGAGCGCAAATTATTGGAGCCATTGATATCCGCTAGCTTTAAAAGATTTTAAATGCAACTTTGTTTTAATGGATTCAAAAGTTGTAGTTGAAGTTGTCGTGTTCATCCAACTCACTTTGTAGTATACTACTATAGTTTAAAGCTATTGTGACTTTTTGGATTTTCTAAGGAAATCACTATTATCTCAACTATTCAACGGCCATTAAAACTTATACGTTTACAACTTTAATTGAAAACAAATAAAAAAACTTGATTTATGTATTATAATTAGAGAGTGGATTTCTATGTCTGTATGTTTGTGTCGTTTATAAACCGATTATTGTCAAACTAATACTAGGTAATTTACTTTAATATAATTTATTATATAAAAAAGTATAATTATTATTTGTTGCAAAAGAAGTTTGATTAAGTTTATATTTATTGAAATAGTTCATGGTGTGACTGTTATATTCCTGTAAAAAAATAATGAAATAAAGAAAAATATCTGTAATATGCAAGTCGTAAAAATAGAACAAGTTGGAAACAAGTATGCAACACAGGATATAATTTCAGTGTGACACGATATATGACTGAATATAATAACCGCCTTCAATAACGTACTCGCGATATAAAACAAAGTACTAAAAATGTAAAAGGACGAAAAAAATAAATGTAGGCTTAAAAAGACCCATAAAAATGTACTAAATATAGAGCGGGGCGCTGTAAAATGGTAAACAACATCGATTTTATAAACATGAGCGGACAAAGTTAAGAAGAAAGTTCCCTTTTTTTATGGAGAAATTTGAATGGCATGAATTCATCATTAATATGTTTTTGTCGGATATGAAAGGGCGAACTTGAATATTTAACTGTATTAAGGAAATTCAATTATGGAAATTATATAACAATTTTTTTAACTCTATCTATCCTATTTATATTTTGGTTGATACAGCTAATTTCTGTTAGAAAATCCATGCAATAGTAAAGTAAAACTTTAGTTATGATAGTATTCATAATATAGCTGTCTGTCGGTATTGGTAAACGAGTCTAGATAGTTGTGTGTTACTACTATGATGCGTGTAGTCTATCTATAATCACGCAATTTCATTATTATCCGTGACCTAGGTTACAAAGTTAGTATAATAAAATCAAAATAAATTTATAATATTTTTTTATACATTTGGATTAATTTAATTAAAACTAGAATTGAGTAGCGATTACATCAGATTATTATCTATATTATATATAAATAAATAAATTGACACAAGCTTGATACGAGTGTGTTTCAATATATCAATATTCTATTACACTGCTTTCAAATGGATTTTGCTTGTTCATTAAGTAGATTTCCCATTATTGTCTTTAAATTAACCAAATCAATTAAAATGCAATCAGTTTTAAATTTAACTTTTGATATAGCCATCAACCAATTGAATCAAGTCTGTATTGCATAAGTTAGGTTAGCTAAATATACGCTATTTAATAAGTTTTAAGTTTTTATTAGTGCAATTAACGCAATACAAAAAACGTTATAAGAAATTATTATTATGATTTTATGCAAATTGTTTCTTTAGCCAGTGGGATGCTAGGCACACTGATAAAGGGTGCATTCCTTGAAACACAAAGGCAATTTTTATAAAAAACTTTTGCATTTGACATAATACATACATAAAAATTGTGGTAAAAAAACAAAGAAATAAGTTATGAAAAATCTGACAGCGCCCAAAAAGCACAGACAATTGTTTTGGTTCTACCTTGTCAGTGTGCCTTGTACGGTTAGCGAACAGCAAATTTGAATAAATAATTCTGTGCTTATAAACACAATTGATGATGTAAATAATCAAACAAACGACTGTGGTTCCAGCTAGTGCAATTTAATACTAAACGTCCGCATTAATCGGCTGTATTTAGTATTTATGCAATTGACAGTCATTTTGAGATTTGTAAAACCGAAATAGTTGTGTGTGTGCCCTTGACTTTTTGCTAAGAAAATACTCCATACAATTAAAGTGATTATTATTATAGTCAGTGTGAAAAAAAAAATAACGCAAAAGCAAATAAATTAATAAAAGCAATAATTTTTAATAGTCTAGCAAAAATTATAAAACAAAAATTTAGAAAACAATAAAACAGGAAAATTTATTAAGCATTAGAGATAGGCGATTTAACGATCTCAAATGTGCTGTAAAAAGTAAAAACTAAGAGTAAACGCAGCTCAAACAGCGATTAGATACTAAAAAAATTAAAAGAAAGCAAATTAAAAATACAAAAAACTTCAATTAATCATAATTTTTGAGCAAAGAGCGGGTTTTTAGTAATGGCTAATTTTTCATTTAACTATTGATACTGTTTTTTTAAATCTTTAAACAACTTTTTTGAAAATGTTTTATCGTTTTTCTTTACTTAAAATCAACTTTTTGGATTTATTATTATTTAACTGAAACTTTAAATATATTTGAGCAAATTTTATATTGTCAACGAAAGAATTTGCTTTAAAGTTAAGCAAATTTCAAAATAAAATTACAAAAACAAAATTTATTTAAAAACAAGATTACTTATCAACAAATTCTAAGTGGCAAAAGCTGAAGTTCTACATTGAACATTCTAGATTCAAATAATTGATGAGTTTGTTTACTATTGTTAACACCAAATTTGCGTACATGATTTAACACTTAGTTCTGTTTGCTTAACCAGTGAGAAAATTTGCTAACGTTGAATTTTTATTAATTCTTCAAACTATTTGGGTAATTTTAATTACATTTGCCCATTAGACTAGTTTAAAATAAATTGTGGAATTCTTTTGTGTGCACCTTTGTGATCTTTATGCAAAAAAACACGTATCACACTGTCTTTGAAGTTACAGAAGTAATATACTTAATATTAAAACAATTTACTATTAAACTCATTTAACTTATTTCATCTGAAGAAGGCTCTAGTAGAGCCGAATTTAGTAAGGCATTTGTAAGAATAAATGAGATAAAAAAGCATAGTAAATTGTTTTATTATTTTATATTGTACTTCTCACTTTGATAAAAATTTGTAGCAAAGCACTGTAATAGTGTTCTTTTTTTTTCGTAATCCTTCACCTTTGTAACATCAAAGGCATTGTTCATTTGGCATGGTTTACTTTTTTTGCATAAAAACACTTTCTAAAAGTGCACACAAAAATAATTCCAAACAAAATGCTTAAAAACTAGTATAATTTAAAAAAAAAATTACTAATAATTTTGATATACAAAAATAAAGAGAAATTTGAAATTTGGCCAAAACATATTTCAAATTTCAGGAAGTCGCTTTCATAACAATTAAATTTTTTCACATTGTGTTTCAAGGTATGCACCCTTCATCAGTGTGCTTAGCATCCCACCAGTCAATTTACATACACAATTACAACTATATCTTTTATGTATAAATATTGATTCTTATAACATTGATCTACAATATTAAAATAAAATCGATAAAATACCACACATATAAATAATTCACAATTAAAAAGATTCCACGTGAATACGGTATTATTAATTATAAAATTATCCAATCTAAACATGAATTATTAAATATGATACTCTCCAGGCTATAATAACACAACAAAACTAAGCCGTTCTAGTATAAAATTTTAATGAAACTAAGCCCCCTCGATATAAAAAATACAATTAAATTGCGAATCCACTTTAATTGAATGCAAATTTAATTAAACCAAAAAAAAAACATGTAAGTTTATTTAAATTGGTTTATTTTATTAGATGCGGTATATCTTTTTTAATACGAATAAATTGCAATCATAAAAGTGTAATTACTCTGATATTTTTACGGTTCTATCATATAATATAATTGGAGATAGAAAATGTTTAAGTAATGTCTCTTGACTTCTGTAATTTAGGTTATTTATGTATATAATTTGTGGCTTCTTTTATATGTGCGACATATATCATTTTATTAGATAAATGATATGTCAGTTAGTTGGTATTTTTTGGTTAGTTTTGTATATATAAATTGTCCGGCTTTTCTTATTTATAGAATAATAATGTGGTTTTCACAGGATGAAGTCATCGCGATAATTCAGAGGCACTCAGGCGGCAATGAAATGGCTTTAGGAGTTATAGAAATAATCAAAGAGCTTTTAACATTATACGTGAGGATGTATGAAGTGGTCGCCTGAATGTTGTCTTATGTAGTTTGTTCTTTATTGTTATTGTGCGGAAAGTTGTGACGGTCAATGTGAAGATACTTCTGTCGAAGTTTGATTGTACGTGAGGGTGGCTGGGTGGCTAGTGGGATTGTTAACTAAATGTTCTGAATTGTTCTATTTTTTATGTGATGTGATGAAGTTGATAGTTGATGGAGTGGAATGAAATTTAGTTTCTTGTGGAGAAGGAACGAGTATATGGGTTTTTATAGTTAGCCCCTGCATGCTACGTGAGATATGCTGGCGTTGATAAATAGGGCGGGTAGTAGAGAAATTGATAGGAAGATTTAGCCGACGGAAAACTCTTGTGCATAATAATTTAAGCGCGCGCGCTATAGTACAGCATTCTATGTGTTTTATTTTCAGGGGGTTGCTTGGCTATAAGATAGATAGGGAACGATTGGTTTTGGTGCAAGAGCTGGAGTAATTGAGACAGATGAGGTTGAGATGAAAATCTCACCTGGCCCCGTTGGAGTTGCAACTGTGGTTGTGGTGGTTGTCGGTGGTTGAGACGGTTGGGGTTGTGGATATTCTAAGTCGCAACACTCCCGTTCAGGAAATTCGCTGCCAGCTACGCAGCCAACCAAGGCTAGCAGCCACAGAAGATACCCAGCACCGCACATACCATCCGCAGCCGAAAACTAGCTCACATTTCCGCGTGATTAATAATTACTCGAACACTTAGTACACTTAAACAAATCACAAGTCATATCAATATTATTAAATTAATTATTATATTTATTAATACTAAGTTTTAACTTAATTATTTAAGTTTGCGTTAGTTAATCGTCAGTTTGATATTTGAACATGTGCAAGTGTTGCGAGCGGGCGGGCGGTTGTACGTTGCGACGAAGTACGCGAGTATCGCAAATTTGAACTCGCAGCGTTCACGTTCGGACGCGAGTTGGCAAGTGTGTAGTGCGCCGCGACGCCACGAGGTCGGTGTCGGTCTCTCCGTCCTCGAACCACCCTTACTTTGCGCACCCCCACCGTGGCTACTATTATTATACTGTACTACATTCTTACATTCAGATTGATCTTTTGGAACAATTGGATTACACTTCATTAAAACTCTTCAATGAAACGTTACTTATTTAATATTTAATATTTGTTTAAATGTATTCCGTTCTGTTCTGTTGTAAAATACTAATAGTATAGCGTCTACAGTGCCAGGCGCAACATCATCCGCAGCACGTGTTCGACGTTCGTTCTGTTCTGTATGATCTAGCCAATCACCCAGGACCCCCCAATATTTACTCCGAACCTATTCAGATATTTATCTCACGTGCACGGCCCATAGCCATAAGCATATTCACTATTTATACACATAAGCCGGAAATGGGCCGGAATGATTGGAATGACCCTTGCCAGTATTTAGCAGTTTATTGGCAAGCACTTTCCGGACCTGTGTAGTTAAAGCGGAACCTGTTATATCTTAGACCACCGTGATTGGCTCCGGTTGCAGGATCGGAACAAAAGAGCCACAATCAATAAATCTCATCGAGAGAGGTAACACCAATATAACACAGTTCTTGGTGGTTGCACCAACTTCGAGGGTGGACTTGATAACCCAGAACAAAACAAATCACCTACCGTTTCCCGCCACATAAGTAAATCCAACATATCGTTGATTAAATCCAACCAATCACTCCACTACTAACCCATTTAAAATATAAACTATCAATGTTTACGCGATAAATCTCTTTTCCCAGGAGCTTACATATTGTGAACCAATTGTGAACCGATTGTAAACCGATTTCAATGAACGACGACTCTTACAATTGCACCGACTGAAAAAGATTCTGCAAATTATCAAACAATATAAAACGATAAACAATAGCACAAACAATGAATCAATGCTATAAATCGGATAAATCGGAATATACTAAACGGAACTAAGAGGCAGAACTAACATCTCTAGGGCAAAGAGAAGGATCCGATAGGCACTCGATAATACAATGGTAAATGAGGCAGCACTAAACGACATCACATCCAAGCAAACCCAAAGCTTCTACAATTTATTTACTACAAAAACAAACAAACTAAAACCCTAACAATAATATTGCACAATACAATAAAATCTTTGTTCTACTTACTTCGAGATACGGCCAATGTACACTCGTCTTCTTAATTCATTAATCACTATTATATTCCATTCAATATTTCAAAACATAATAAATTAATCATAATAGTTTATTATGCTAAACAGTTTGCAGTGATAAAAACAGTTTTGTGTTGGAAATGCTTCCAACATGTTGGTAAGAGTGCATACATTATAAATCATAGAATGAAGTTTAAACAAACCATTTTTGGGTTCATCCTTTTTCGAATTAATTAATTTAATATTATTTTATTTGTTATGAGGGATTGTTTAATTGTGAACATAATGCTTTTCAATTTTGATTATTATAAATTGTTTTCAATATAAATATTTTATAAATTTTATTATGAATTAATTTCATTATTATATGATAATACAAAACAATGAGGTGTTAATTTAATTATCATCAATATTAATTTATTTCTTAATTAAATTTTATTGTGTTTAGTGCATATATGGTTAAAGTGGTTTTGATTGACTTTGTCAACATACACAAAAGAACAGTTTTTTACTATTTTTTTGAATTTTTTTTTAAATTAATATTTATTTTAAAACAAATTGATTAATTGGTCTTCAAAACTCAACCAAATTTACTCAAAACACTCTATATAGATTTAGTAGCACCTGATTAAAAAGATTTTTAAAAATGCTTCCAGCAATGACCAATAGCATTTTCTTGAATTTGACTTCAATTTATTTATCATATTTGTATTTGGCTTACACTTTTCATTATAAATACATTTTTTGAACATCAAAATTGAACAAAAAATATTTTAAATTTACTTCTAACAAAGACCAAAAGCATTTCCTTGAATTTGATTTTATATCATTTATTATATTTGCATAAATTTTTTGGAAATTGATTAATGACCAATAAGATTTCCTTAAATTTTATTTTTATCATATTTGTATTTTGCATGCAATTTAGTTATAAATACATTTTTTGGACTTCAAAATTAAACAAATATATTTTTAATTTTTTAGCATTTCCTTTAATTTGGTTTTAATTATTTTATTATATTTTCATTTGGAATACACTTTTTAATATAAATACAATTTTTGGACTTCAAAAAATTTCAAAAAATGTTACCCGAATCCCAATCAATTTTTTTTTTCAGAAGAATGGAATGTAATATCTAATATTTTGATGACCAACGCTTTGCAAGTAGTTTGAATTGGAGTGTTCACTTATTTGCCAAAGTGTTTGTTATCAAGAAATTGAAAGTTTATCTTTTCTGCAAGTGTTAGAAGACTCTTGTCAGATGAAGAAAAGGTGATATCCAATCTCTTCATAACCAACACTTGGGATTGTAACTGGGTTACCTTAGATAATGATTACTATTACTCACCCGCCCAAAAGTTTGTTATCAAGAAATTTGTTTTTTTGCATGCGTTAGAAGTTGTTTGTTTAAGATAAAAGAGTTGATAACCAATTTTTAGATGAACAAATTTGGGCGGGTGGGCGATTCATTTTAAATTATTATTACTAGCTTACTAGCTAGTAGATTAAACTGGAGTGCTTAACCACCCACTTGAGTGTTAGTTATCAAGAAGCTTCATTTGTTTGCAAGTATTAAAAGTTTCTTAGTCAGAGGAGAAAGAGGTGATGACAAACATTTGGGCGGTTGGGTGGTTTATTTTAGACTATGATTACCATCAAGTAGTTTGAACTGGAACCCACCTACTCTAATTTCATGATGACCAACACTTGGGCGGGTGAATAGCTTCAGATTATGGTTACAAACAAGTAATTTGAACTGAAGTTTCTACTCACTCGTCCAAAAATTTGTTATTAAGAAATTGATTTTTTTTCTTTTTTGCAAGCGTTACAAGTCTTTGTCTAAGAAGGAGGAAATTATATACAAAAATTTTATGACCAACACTTGGGGGGGGGGGGGGGAGTTATTCCAAATTATAATTACCAGCGAGTAGCTTGAACTGAAATGCCTAACTACCCGCTTCAGGGTTTGTTAAAAAAAATCCTGCAAGAGAGACTTCTACTCTTTGTCCAAAAAGGAGGAGGTGATTCAAAATCTTTTGATGACCAACACTTGGGCGGGTATGCTTCTTTTTTTAGATCATTGAGTAGTTTAAATTGAACTGCACACCCATCCGCTCAAGTTAATAAGAAATTTTCACTTTTTGAAAGGTTTTTACATTAGAGGAGGGAATGATAAATCTAATCATTTGATGACTAACACTTGGGTGGGTGTGTCACTCCATATTACAATTACCATTGAGTAGTTTAATTTGGAATACTTTCCAATTCACTTAAAAGTGTGTTAACAAGAAATTGGAAATTCCTTCTTTTTGCAAGCGTTAGAAGTTAGAAGAGGAGATGAATACAATCTATTGATGATCAACACTTTGGTGGATGGGTCACTCTAAATTATAATTACCAACCAGTAGTTTGATTTTTTTAAATTATCGTTTACAATTTGAAGAATTATCCACTTTATTAACAGCTTTTTCTTCAACATTATCAGAAGCCACAATACCAGTCAATTCTTTTTAATTTTTTTGCTTGCAAAATTTCTCTACTAATCAGCATCAGCAATTTACTATGTTTTTATCACAAATTTATTCTTACGAATGGATTACTAGTTTTGGCTCTACTAGAGCATTCTACAGGTGTTATAAGTTATATCTGCAGAAGGCTCTAATAACTAGTAATGTATTTATAAAAATAAACTTGTGATTTATTATTTCATAAACATGAATTACCACTTAGTAGAGATCACAACGATCAATTATATTAATTATATAATCATAACATATATTAATTAAATGTATACAATGACAATTGAAACATGAATATAATTTTTTTTGCTCAAAAATTGTTTAAGAAAACAATCTTCTAGACTTTAAATATGTCCTACATTACGAACGCAACTTCTTTAAGTGCTATTGTGGAGGGGTAGTTTTCTGGTATATATTAAAATGTAAATACAAAAGTTTCGGCTACGGGAAAAACTCAACGTTTAATTACACTCAACCCAACAGTGCTCACATTTGATGTATTTTAGAACTTATTATAAAAGAATGTTTCCCCAAAAAAAACCGAATTAAATTCCAGATGTTCACTTTCATGTATATCAAGATAATTAACATTAAAAAATATGTAAAATAGAAAATATTAATTAAAATTTTAATGAAGGGTTCTAATAAGTAAAATTACTTTTTTTATTATTATTACCTATTTATAACATAAATTTAGTTCCAGGTATTATTATTATTATTAATATATTTCCCAAGTCGGTAATTTATAATAAATTATGTTTTCAAATCGTTAGTTTTATAATAATTGTTCAGGGTTAATTTTAATAAACGAAAACACGCCGATCAATACTAAGCTTCAAGTAATAAAAATTTCTATCCAAATAATCGAATCCCCCTCGATTTTTTTATGCTAAATCAGTGGTTTATATTAAAATCAAACCTGATTAGAAACGCAATTTTGTTTTATTAAAAAAAAAATGTAATTTATATTTTAATGAAATATGTCATTAGTAATCAATCGATTTGAATATAATTAGTTCATACCAATGTCAATTAGGCCAGTTTTTTGTATTGTTGTTTGATTAATATTACTCATTGTTTTAGCTAAATAAAGAATCCTTGAACTTTTATTGTAATTTATTATTAATAAATATTTGTACGATCAGATTATTTGAATTGTACTTACAAGTACAATATATGTTATATTAATATAAATGAAATTTTATAATCAAGTTTAGTAATTACTATCTCAATTAATGCAGTTTGCTCTAAAAAACTTTTAACCATGAAAAATGTTATATAATATTCATACCTTTTCAGATAGTTTAAACATTGTTATGAAACTTTGATAAACAACCATGTATTCCTTTAACAGTTTGTTTTTTACTATAGTAATAAATGTAACTAGTTTCACAACAATTTTTTTTAAACTACATAAGTGTTGGTTGTTTCGTGAAGTATGCAATTAATTGGGTTAGTTTAGAACGTTTTTTAAATAATAAAATAATTCACATTTCATTGATATTTAAATCTGATTTGTATAATGCTTTTGGTTACTCTAATCGCATTTGTATGTCGAGTATTTACGCATCGAAGATAAAAAGCCGCCAGATTTGGTATGTTGTATATTATATTATTCATGAGTTTATCACTTCCTGGGATTAGCTTCGTGTGAGATATTTGTGAAGGAAGGCAGTGTTAAGTTGGGATTTAGAGGGTGCAGTAAAAGTGGGAGCGCATTAAGTTATATCAATACCTTTCAGTTAGTTTATGGTGCACGGAGTTTGGAAATCTAAGCATAGTGCGAGGAGCTTTCAGTAATATGCTTACCGAGTTTTAACGTGCAGTGCAATGGATGTGCATTTCAATAAGGATACATAAATATCAACCAACTTTTTTATATAGCACTATATAATTTTTTATTTAGGTTTTCATTACATCATAAATGAAATCTTATGAATCATTTTAATATGCCGGCAAAATTCATTTCAAAGTTAAAAATTGGTTGCCTTTTAAACTTCATGTGACTTATTTGTGTACGTTATTTTTTATTAAATTTTAAGGAAGGTATTGAATCATATTAAATTATTGTATTTATTATAAAAAATGGAATTATTTAGTAGAAAATTGTATGAAACAGTAGTAGAGGGAGTATGAAAATCTCGAAATGCTTCCTTTTTACTAAAGAGAATATTTATGTTGTGTTTGCATATAATTTAGTGAAACTATCATATGCGAGTTGGAAGTTATCTACCTGAATATGTAGAATGGTTTATTTATATAAGGGTCAAGTGAAGTTATACCCAAGTTATGCAAAATTGCGCTGTAAATTGTGAGAAGGATGCTGAGTATGAAAAATATAATAACACCATAAAAGTAAATCATACAACCGCGGCGTAATTTAAAGTTGCTGCATTAAAACAGAACAGATACGAATCAGTTTTGATTGTATTGTATTGGAATTGATGTCGTGGATAATCGATAATCGACAATTGACAATCGAGAATCGACATAATCGTTAATGCAAATATATCTAGACAATTCAATTATAAACGATTTTAATTTGTAGTTTGACTATAGGTCACAGACTTCACTTAAACTATGCACATCTATTTTACTGAATGAAATAGGTTACAGGATCGATGGATGCATTTCCTACCCACATTTGCTATAACATTACAGCATGAGTGCAATGTGGAGATGTTTGAATGATTCAATATCTACTTTACATCTATTGATTGTAAATTTATGCGCTCAAAATTGAAATTAAAACTACCTCCTAAGCGACAGCAACGGTATACTTGCAAATGAATATTATATTCAATTCAGAAATGTGAGTTATTTTATTTTCCCGTTCATTTCAATTATATATGCGGATATGATGATATGATGGCATTAGACATATAATAAATATTAATTAGTTATATGATTTTTATAAATTATTTATATTTTGAATGATTAAATATATATTCAGTTTATGCAAACTGTATGTTACTCTAGAAATGGCTTTTTTCAAATTAATTCTATCTGTAGTTGACAGTTGAATCTGAACGATTAAATTAAAATGAAATGGAATTAATTTTTAAATTAGCTAGTTGTGATTTTAAACTCCAGCGGCCAAAGAATAATTGAATTTATGCATTCTGTGTTGACGTTGGCAGACTTAAATATTAATTTTCTTAACAAACTTAAATATTTAAGATTTATTTTAATATTTAATAAATTTATTGATTAATATTGATACACTTAAATTAACTAATGACGTTTGAAGCTGTAGTTAAAATTTGTTTAATTTTTTATTGAAACTAAATAAACGATGAAATCGTTGTGGTTGATTTACCGCTTCATCGCCCGCCCGCACGTTTTTCTTCTCTAGAAAAATGCAATGAAAGTTGCAAATAGGCGAAAAATCCGGTATCTCATGGGACTAAAGTCCATGTTAAAAATGAAGTCGTAAAATAACACTAGCAACTTCTAGTACTAGAAAAATCCGATTCGTCAATCAGCCAATTTATATATTGTGGCCTCCGGTCAATTCTAAAGGGACTAAATAAATAGGAATAATTGAAAAGGACAACATCATCCACCAATGGAGAATTATTCATAAAGATATTTAGTTAGTTTCATGTTATGAATAGCATATTGACCTACCACTATTCAGAATCGATTAACAAGATAGAAATTATAATTAAAGTAAATAGGGTTACTTCTTGTAATTCTATAATGATTTATTTTTATCAAACATCACATTTCTTTTATTTATTTTAATAATTATTTGCATTTAACACTTACTTTAACGTATCCATGTGTTGACCTTTAACATTTTCACAAGCCTTCCTCACTTATTTATCTTATTATTTATAAGCATCCATGGAAACTAAGTGTATTTAATAATAAACTAAGTGTACTACCACCTACCTTAACACACGCTCTGTTACTATTATATTTAGCAACAATTACTTATACTTTATTTTTTAAACATTTTTTTATTTTAATACATTTTTTTCTATACAGTCAGTTGATTAAAGTGCAAATATATAATTTATATAATAGATACCTACTATAAATCCACACAACACAGCCTAAGTGTTTTTTTTCAGTTTAATTAAGATACTTAACAAGCTGATTGCACCATAATTTTTATAATCACTTTTACTACACTTGCGTTAGCATAAGAGCCCAGGTGCAAAACATTTTTGTGGTTTCAAATACAAACATGAATATAATAATAATAAATTTAAAAAAAAATTGATAATTTAAATGTGAAGCATTTTAAAGATGGTAACACAATAGGAGGCATTGCGTTTACCATATATGACACGTTTCTAAAATGTTTAATAATTATTGTGATTTTATGTAAACTAGTCGAAGTAGTGAGATGCTAGAGCTAGGCACACTGATGATGAGTGCATACCTTGAAACACTAGTGTCAAACTAAGTGGAGAGGCAATTTACATAAAATACATTATTTATTAAATTTAAATGAAGCAGTTTATAAGTCAGTTATACACTTTTTTTTTAAAGTTGTCAATTGATTTGTCAAATTGAAAATTTACTGACAGATTTATCAAATGTCACATATTAGATTATGTTAAATTAACACTTGATAGTTAATATAACAAATTTATAAAGAAATAAATTGACAATTTATACGTAAAACAGTTTATATGTATAAATCATTAGACAGTTTGAAGTTGAAGGTAGTAATATGAAAGATTTGTTGAAAAAATTTGACAGAATTTTGAATTACTTGACAGATTTTTTGTTTGCCGAGAATAATGTTGACATTATAATGTTGGGCAGTTTACATGTTAGATTTGTGAAATAGTTGACAGTTGCTTTGTCAAATTTGCAGTTTATTTGATAGATGGCGCATGCAACAGATTTGTTAGACAGTCAACACTTGTTTTGTCAAATCAAAAGTCAAAATTGTAACAAAAAAATAGTTGCATTCTTTATATTGACAGTTAATATGACAGACTTATTAAGATTGAAATTTGCAGTTTATATAAAAGTTTTGTGAGAATGTCGACATGTAGAATTGACAGTTTATATTTGTTAAATAGTTGAAAGTTGGTTTGTTAAATTGACATTTGACATATCATCTAAAAGATTTGTTAGCAGATGCAGACGGTTCACATAACTGTTATCAATTTTTGAATTTAGTAGTCAACATTTTGAGACACAACTTAATTAATATAGCATATTTAATAAATTAAAAATTAAAAACGTTTAGAAAAACCATGTTTTTTGAATAAAATACTTTGGAAATGTGTTTGAATCCATTAAAATGTAAAAAATTGCTCAAAAATTACATCTTATAATTGAAATTCATAAAACAAAAATCTAAAAAATACTCAAAATACTTTAAAATAATTCTAAATAAACGTTTTTTTAACAAAAATGTTTAGTAAAGGCGTTTTAATTAATTATAAAAAATGCTTGATTTCTGTAATAATTTAAATTTAAAGTTTTTGGCACAAAAATACTTCGAATATGCAGTTACAATTAAAATATTGCACATTTTATGCTTGAAAAAATAAATTCATAAGGCCTTGCATCCACAGCATCCCTTTTGTGACCGGTTTGCATAGCGGAACAATGCCAATAAAATCAAATAACCCATTCAATTGCCATTAAGTGATATGACACCCTCAGCTTTGATTTTTAACAATTTAATAACTTTTAACAATTTATCCTAAATTTTATAAAATACATCCGACCTTATATTCTTTCCAAGTTGCACATATTTGTCTCCAACCAATTTCTTTTTATTGAAGTATTTCTGTTTTATCTATTGAAGTGTTGCAGTGCCTATTTGATTTTTTTTTTCAATTTCTTCTCAGTTGTTTTCTTTTGTAAACATTCTATTTTGATCTACATATTAATTTAATTTTAAATAGTTTACTTTTGTGTTTTAACAACCGTTTTATTATATTTGCTTAAATTAAAATTAAATATTATTAAAATAAGGAAATTAGCTTAGCAATCAGTAATGGAATAAGTTTGGATTAGCATTTTGATTTATATGTAGTGTTAGGGTATAAATCCTATAATGAATAATAAATAGTAATATAATATAATCCACTTAGAAATATGCCATAAATAGTGTGTACAGTATAAATTTATTATTAATAGATTGCATTTTAATATGTTTATTTTTAATTTAAAGCATCGTATAAAAATGTCTATGTGGAAAATATCGATCGAACCGCGTATTGTATTACACGCTTATTAAATTTCCATATTCAACGGAATCTAATTGTAAACGAAAAAGAAAGAAACAGGGAAAACATGCATAGAAAAGTCAAGTCCACTTTCACACCTTCGAATTTGCTGTTTCAATGATTGCAATCTCGCATTGGATACAATAATGGCGGCGCAGTTTTTCCTCCCGAGGCATTTAGCACAAAGGGCAGAAGCAACGGAAGTACGGAAGTACCAGACCAGTTAAGCTTTTCATACCGAATTGAACAAAGTCCAGCTACTTATCAAGGGTAACAACCTAACCAACAAGCAACAAGCAACAACCAACCAACGTATATTCTAAAAGAAATTAATTGCTAGGCAGTTCTGTGCATACATTATTTAATTCACGGAAAAATAAATACTTCAAAGCAATACATTTATTACACATAAATATGTTTTTATGGCAACATAAAAACTTACGGAACTCTAATGTAAGCATTAAAACATTAAAACAGTACTAGTATTACTATTATTTTATTAGCTAGAGATTGTTTGGGTTGGCAAGATTTCATTCACAACATAATTAAAAATGATCGATTCAATAAGCTTAGAATTCTTTTATATTTATTAAAGTTAACAATGTAAACTTTTGGATACTAATTTATTTATGAAATGTGCAAACTGTTTTAGGTTCCGGTTTTACTTAAAGCAGACGTTCGTTTTCATCATTAAACAGGATGAGATGAATGTAATATTACTGCATAAATTATTTGTTTTGTATACCTTTACTTTATTATTATTTATCAAACAATTAAAATTTCAAACAATATCTTTTACGCCACAAAAACAATATGTACCACCAGTATTACATGAAAGGAATGTTTGAAAATATTATATTAATGTTGGGATTTGTATGTAAGACACTTTACAAATGTAGGATAATCGAGGTAGTATAACACATTTTTCGTATAACCTTTATATGACCAAAATATTTTATATGTTCCATAATAAAAGTATCCAGATTTTTTACATAAAAGTATATCATAGGGGATGTTAAATTTTCCGAAAAATTAATAAAATATGGACTGCATTAGCAAACTAATGTGCGTGATTTTTTTTAATTTGAATCAAGTCGTATAAAAAAGAAAATTATTAAGGTAATAATGATCAATATCAATGTAATGTAAAATATTATCTGAAATGCGCTCGTAAATTTAAAAATGCCTTTTTTTTATTTTATACATATTTTGTTTCATATAATCAAGCTTTTGTTGATATAATATTGTTAACGAAAAGGCTGGTATTAATTACCTTAATTGGAGAAAACAATGTTGGTCTCGATTCGTATGAATATGTGCAGGTAGCGTAGAGAACAGTAAAAGTTATAACTAATTAATTTGATTTGAATTTAAATTTGTTTACTTATTGATAATGTTTCAAAAAAATGTTTAATTCTTACATGCAATCGAGTGCATTTATATTTTAATTTTGAATATTTCACAAGTTTAGAGCTTTAAAATACAATAAAATTAAACATTTAAAATTAGCAAAAATTGTGCTCATTTAATAAAAGGCAAACAATATTGTTGTTTGAATGCAGTTTCAATTGCAAATTGCTTGTTTTACATCAAATTTATTTAGGCCAAAAATTTCATTCTAATTGTACTTACTTTCTAATCTTATTCTTTTGCTTTTTTTTCTGCTGCATAACTAAGTCTATTAAGAAATTTTTTTTTTTTTATTTTTAAGTTAATAACTGTTAGTTTTTTGATTACTAACACTAGTTAAAATCATAAACTAAAATGACTCACCAACCCAAATGTTGGTCATTAAAAGCTTAGATATTACCATCTTCTTTTTTGACTTAAAGATTTCTAACACTTACAAAGAAGAAAAACTTCTAAGCTTTTAATAATAATTTTTTGGGCGGGCGGACGGGCATTCTAGTTTAAAAAACTTGAGGTAAACATGATTCGGAGTGATTCATCCATCCACTCAAAAGGTTGAATATAACCATTTTTAGCCAAGTAAAATTTTAACGCTTGCAGAAAAAAAAACTTCCAATTTTAGTTAAGAAATATTTAGACGGGTGGGTGAGTTGTACCAGTTTAAACTATTTGATGGTATTTCACTAAAGTATTGTTCATCAGATATCATTATTGTTTTTAGTAACTACTGGCGTTTGCAAAAAAAAATTGTTTGTAAATCTTGGAGGGAGAAAATCATATTTTTTTGATAACAAACTCTTGGGTGGATAGGCAAGTTTTTAGTTCAAAATTTGTAATCATTAATTGAAGTGACTTATCCACCTACCCAAGTGTTGGTTATCAAAAGATTACACCTTTCTTTTTGGAGAAACTTCTAACTTTTTGATAACAAACTCTTGGGCGGGTGGGCGGGCATTTTAGTTCAAAATACTTAATTCTATCTAATTACCCAAGTGTTGGTTATCCAAAAATTTAATATTACTTTTCCTTCAACGTGTAGAAGCTTCTAACGCTTGCATTTCTTGACTTGAAACTTTTGGACAAGCACTCCAGTTTAAATTACTTGATGGTAATTATGAACTAAAGTGGCTCACCCACTCAATCAAGTATTGGTTATCAATAAATTGGATATTATTTTTTTCTCATTTGACTTAAAAGCTTTTAAAGCTTGCAAAGAGGTAATTTTTTATAATTTCTAGATAATTAATTCTTGGGCGGGTAAGCGGGTATTTTAGTTCAAATTTCTTAATCATAAACTTAATGACTTACCCATCCACCTAAGTATTAGTCATCAAGAGATTGGATGTAATAATTTATTTCTTTTAACGCTTAATATATCAATTGGAATGACTTATTCACCCATCAAAGTATTGGTTATCAAGAGAATAGATATTATTTTTTCTTTCTTCTCCGACTTAGAAGTTTTTAAAGCTTGCAGAAAGGAAAAAAAATATTAACAACTTTTGTAATTATTAACCAGAGTGACTTATTTACCTACACAAGTGTTGGTCATTAAAAGATTGGATATCACTTCCTTCTTCTTTAATTAGAAGTTTCTAAAGATAGCAGAAAGAAGAAACTTCTAACTTAATGTTTCTAAAATTTTTAAAAAGTTTTTAGGGTTTAGTAAAAGGTTATAAGTTTCTAAAATTTAATTAAATGTCTTTCAAAATTCTCAAAAAGTTCTTAAAGGTTTCTAGAACTTTAAAAGTTTCAAAAGTAAAGTGTAAGGCTTTTAGAATTGTCCAACAATTTTTGGAACATTTTAAGACTTTTTAGAATTTAAACCAATGTTTCTAAAAAAATTTATGGGTTTCTAAAATTAGTAAAAAAAATTGATTTTTTTGAAAGCTTCTAGAATTTACTGAAAAGCTTCAAAAGTTGACCAAAGGTTTGCAGAGCACTTTAAAAGTTGATTTTGCATTTTATGATCAGTCAGTTTTAAAATAACAATTTAAAAAAATGCGTTTTCTTTTTTTTTGTGAGTAGAAGAGAAGCAATTTTGCGGCTAGCCAATCCCAACTAATTTCTTGCCAAACCGAAAAAAGTCCGTGAGTAAAAGCGATCAAACATTATTGCTTTTGTTAAACATTTACTAGTTTGGATTACATTTCTCTTAATAAAATAAATATATTTTTTAGTATCAAAATAATGAGAGTTAAAAAAAACTATTACATTATTTGATAAAATAATTAAAAAATAATATTTTCCTAGACATTTTTTAATTGAGTAGATATTCACAATGTTTGCGAATTTGTTTTCGTTGTTTTATAATTAGGTCATCACTTTATGTACTTACTGTAATTGAATTTGTGAAAGACGAAAATTTTAGATTAGTTTGTTGGTTATAATTTGATTATATTCTAGATTTTTGTATGCATATCAATTGCACCGCAAATAGTATTCTTTATGTAAACATTTGAGACTCGGGCAATTTATATAATATTTAATTACTTCTACTGTAAATATAGTTACAGTAGTATCTCACTTATATTATGTACATTTTATGAAGTAAATTTTCAAACATTATCAAAGTGAAGCGATGCAAAAAGGCCCCTGATATCCACCTCAAAGTCATGGAAATAGACGACGTTAACTTATTTAAGAATTTCTCACTTAGTGGAACATTTGTGAGGAAATCCCAAAGTCGAGCGTTAAAATATATTTATGGAGCTTTCAAAAAGAAAAACCACATAAACAAAAAAAAATAAGAAATACAGCACAGATTTATATTTATTTTCTTGTAAAAGAACTAACAAAATTAAAGACATTATGTCAAGTTAATTATCAAAGAATTGCATCTAATTCAATTGAATTTTCATTAATTCTTAACGATTTATCTTAATTAATTTAAAGCATTGGTTGTATTAGAATTGAAATATATAAATGCAACAGGTAAATACATTCTTGATTGAATTCTTGAAAATTAATGCTTCATTGAATTGATTGCAATGACAAATATTAACCCGGAATCAATGAGCACGTCATTTCTGTAATAATCGATCGATTCGAATCGGAACGTTTTTATCACATAATTTGATTTTCAGTAGAACTAGTTTCCAGGCAATTAATAATCTATGCTGTTAATTATAATTACTTATTAAGGATGTTGTTCTCTATTTGACTGTTATATTGTTGTTTAACTTATTTGTAATTTAAACCACAGCAACAAATAATCTCGATCAATATTTATTAAATTAATTATTAAATTACATTACTGTTGTATTTTAGTATATATAAGCAGAGCTTTGTGTTTTAACTAAATAATTGTCATAACTACATAGTAATTGATACTTAATAATTAATTATGTTTGTTAGGTGCTTGGTTACAACAATTTTGCAGTTATTTCAGAAATCTTATTTAATCTCACATATGTTAATGATGCTAGCTAATAATTTATTTATTTATAAATCTAATCGATTCAAATAAAATGTTGATTGTTATCTATAGCATACTAAACTATAATATATTTGCACATACGGCACGGCACGGCACAACCATTATTATAACGTATGAAACAAAAAAATAGCAAAAGGAGCAAGAGAAGTGGATGTAAATTCGTAAGAAAGACCCTAAAATCTGCTAAACGTCCAAGCATTCGAATCGAGAGGAGAATATAGCACCGGCAATTTTGCGGCATCCCTTTAACCATACATTTGATTAATGTATATTCTCTAGCTCGTTCCACGGCCGCGGCTCTTTTTTCTTCGCACGAGCCACTTTCTCCTTAATCTGCCATAAGGCACACTCGTTAAACGATAATAACATGCATACCTTTTTATATTATTCTTTGAAAATAACGAAATCAATACCAAAATTGCAATAAAAAATATAAAATATATACAAGAAAGATTGAGTAATTTATTATTGCAAGCAAGAACCGATAAAGATCATGAATTATTTGTCTTTGGCACGTATGCACAATTTTATTATATATTTAAATATATAATTAGTTATCCTATTAACAAACAGAAAGCCTAATTTAATGCGTGTTAATAAGTTAATTGATAGTTGTTGCATGCAAAGATCCATTGAATAATTGTTATCAATAGGTAATGGATAATGTATGTAAGACATTTTACGCTAGAGTGAGCGTCAGAATGTACCACACAATCATTGATAATTGAACAGATTTAATCAATAATTCACATACTCAAGTCTGAAATACAAATCAATCAATCCACAATCGGAATTGCATTGTAGTAATTCAAACGCACTCGTATTTAAGCATTAATATGAAACAACCCCTCTTAATATAAGTAATATTAATTTTATATTAAATTAATTGAAAATATTAAATGATATTTTTTTAAATTAATTAATTAATAATAATTATAGCAAATAATCTATATTTATTACTGTTAATGTCACTAAGCTCAGTTTTTTTAATTGTGAAGAGAACCGCCCGTTCTGTATTCCTGGAGGGATAATACTTATAACAAATTTAAACGGCAACTACACTTTGCATAAGAAATGTTCTCACAAAGCAAATGAACTGCGTTTTATCTCCTCACATATTCCATTTAACTTTGAATGAATACAATTCATGCACAAACATAATACGTTGAGTTCAGATATTCACATCACATTTAAGATGAAATATATTTATTAGATTATTTAAATAAAAATACTATAACGCATAAGTTACAGTTTGTTTTTTCTTGTAAAATGGATTTTACTGATGTATGGTAATTTTTATTAAGCTATCATAAACAACAAATCTATAAAAAAAATTATACTTTATCGGTTTTAAACAAAATGAAATAGTTTTGAATAAAATAATAGTTTTGTACATGATTTAATAGTCACATAGAAATTAAATTAGCACTAATCAGCTGTCAAATGACCAGTAATGTCAGTGTTTTTTGTGTATCATTTCGAAAAACCGTTATAACAACATCATTCACAAAATTAAGGAGTTTTGGCTGCATTGGGACGCTTCCTAATACGTCTATTCAACCAAACTCTAAACATGTTCAATGGGTTTAAGTTGAAACTAAGAGCAGTCCAATCCATAGTATGAATACCTCGTTCTTGTAGGAAGTTTATCGTGATTGCTGCAGTTTGTAGTTTTCTATTAACTTCAGTAAAAAAATGTAACCTACCTAAGTAAGATTTTAATATAAATTATTACTTTTCTTTTTTAAAGACAATACTTACTTTTTCTACGTGAATAGAATTTGGTTGAAGTACTATAATAAATTTAGTAGTCCCTATAATTGTGTCCAACAGATTTAGTACCTATTCATTCGGGTTGAATTTATTTCTATTTTATCTGCACTAGCAGTACAACTTCCAATGCTTTATATACTGTATATTATTGTTTACAATTCTTTTTTTTTTTTAAGTTTCATTCAATTTATTTATATTGCAAGACAAACTGATTTAATAAAACTCATAAATTAACATTAATCATTTCAAAAAATATTTTGACATTATTTAGTTTAATAAGAATAAATTACTACTCACAAATAGCATCAATATTGATTTCAAACCATTTCGTATGTTATAAGTGTGATGTAATATGAAGTTTCCAACTAGGAACAAAGAAATTAAAATTCAAGGAATGTCTGTTTTTAATACACTTGCAGTCGTTTGTTAGCGGGAGATCTATCTGTAAGGTAATAACTCCACAACTTTATAAAGTGGCTTTCAGAAGAGACATGTGGGAATAACTACACGAAAGATCATTTCGTTCACATGTTATCGATAGTAAAACAATGTAAGTATTTTTAATAATCTCATCACTTACAAAATTAAATAACATTTTCATAGCAATTAAACACGCTTAAGGAGTTTTTTTTAAATAACGCCGACCGATTAATCATGTTTCATGACAACGGCTAATTCCCTTAAGTAAATATTTTAGCATTAAAAGTGATTTTCATTGTAAATACTCTAAAAATTAAGTATAGCGGGTCGTAAATCATATCGTGTTTATGCATTTCCAATAATTTTATATTGACCAGACAGAGTTGGTTTTGTTTTGAATGCAACCACAATTAATACTGTTTATATATTAACTAAGCGAAAATTACATTACAGAAATTGTTTATTGATTTTGTTATTACTTGTTAGCTCAGGTAAAATTGGAGCGGGAGAACTAGTCATTCTATATTTATTGATAAATCGTATATGACGTAATTGAACTAGTTTGCAATCATAGTGGTTGTGTGGTATTTATTAGTTACACAATTTTTCAAAAGTATAACTAATAAACTAAATATTTTTAAAATAAACGACTTCATGGCGTATAAAATGTACAAAAAGGTAGAAAAGTACATTAAAATTAATTATGAAATACATACAATAATACAAAGAACAAACATATTAAGTATATACACACGATTGTAAACGTTGCTACACGAGCCTTTGCCGAGTGCTGTGCGAGTTGTATACAATACCTTTTCTACGACTAAATAAATGATATATTGTGCAACAAGCACGGTATGATATCCATACTACACAATTTCAAGAATATAAATGTGCTGCTTGTTCGTGCTGCTAAAACCTATTTTTGGCCCTTGATACACCCTATACTATAAAGCATCTCAACACAATATAATTTGTTATTTGAAAGTTGCCGAGTATTATTAAATCTTTATTTATAATAACTGACAGAGTTTTAAATTATATAACTATTTACTCACATGTGTAATATAAGTAGCATAATAATCCACTTGCGTAAAATCAAAAATTTTAAGTTTTTTTTTTTTTTTTTTTTTTTTAAATTGTTATTAATTGTTTTTTTAAACACATATGTTGTAGATTGCGTCAATTTTAAAACAACCGCAAAAAGCATGGTTTTTTGCGCAATTGCTCTTGAGAGTAGCCAACAAACCCATCAAAATTCCCTCCAAACCGAGACTCTGTAGGTTAAAAAATTTTCCTTCAGCGATCGACAAAAGTTTCGGTTTTAACCTAACCTAACCTAACCTAAGTCACGTCGCCACACTAAAACTCGCAAACGTGGACCAATGTTGGTAATTTTTTGGTTACTGGGGTAATTTGGACTCCTGATTACGACTCCGGAATCGCCGTTTCGATATTCTTAACCGTTCACTTTCTAGTTCATAGCGGTTTTTCTGTATACTTTTATTGCGAAAACGTGTGAAACAAATATAGTTTTAACCGGCCGAGGAGGACGCAATTGCTCATGTGGCAAGCCAACAGACCCCGGCAGATGCTGTTGTAAACCGGAAGTCCGTAGGTCAAAGGGTTCTCCTTCGGCGATCGATTGTATCGCTTAGTACGTACATATGCTCGTGTTTGTCAGAGTAAAATCCACAAACGTGGATGAAAGTTTGTAATTTTTTGCTTTCTGGAGTAATTTGGAGCCCTGATTACGATTTCGATATTGCCGTTTTGATATTCTCATTATTTCGTCCTCTTATCCAATAATGGCTATTTTCGGTCAATTTGAAAGTTCTAAACGCGTGAAACTAACATACTTCTAGCCGGCCGATGAGGACCCAGATTTTTTTGTGTTAAGCTACAGACCCTAGTAGGTTGTCGGAGAAAGGAGAAGTCCGTGCTTCAAGGGGTTCTCCTTCGGCAATCAAAAGAGTCGAAACATACCAAAGAGGGGGGTCTTTCTTCTTTTTTGACTAGGATTTTTTCAATTTTAGTAAAAAAAGGTCGGTTTTTTAGCATTTCCTGACGTAAAATGAACCCCTAATTACGATTTTGGGGGTCCGACTCCGATATTCCTAGCACCCTGGCGGCAATTTTAAAATAACCGCCAAAAACACGGTTTTTTTGCGTTTCGAAGGGCAATAAAGGCACTAAACGGTGAAGGGCAGGGACGCAATTGCTTCTGAGGGTAGCCAATAGACCCATCTAAATTCCCTCCAAACCGGGAGTCTGTAGGTTAAAGGGTTTTCTTTCGGCGATCGACGAAAGTTTCGGTTTTAACCTAACCTAACCTAACCTAAGTCACGTCGCCACACTAAAACTCGCAAACGTGGACCAATGTTGGTAATTTTTTGGTTACTGGGGTAATTTGGACTCCTGATTACGACTCCGGAATCGCCGTTTCGATATTCTTAACCGTTCACTTTCTAGTTCATAGCGGTTTTTCTGTATACTTTTATTGCGAAAACGTGTGAAACAAATATAGTTTTAACCGGCCGAGGAGGACGCAATTGCTCATGTGGCAAGCCAACAGACCCCGGCAGATGCTGTTGTAAACCGGAAGTCCGTAGGTCAAAGGGTTCTCCTTCGGCGATCGATTGTATCGCTTAGTACGTACATATGCTCGTGTTTGTCAGAGTAAAATCCACAAACGTGGATGAAAGTTTGTAATTTTTTGCTTTCTGGAGTAATTTGGAGCCCTGATTACGATTTCGATATTGCCGTTTTGATATTCTCATTATTTCGTCCTCTTATCCAATAATGGCTATTTTCGGTCAATTTGAAAGTTCTAAACGCGTGAAACTAACATACTTCTAGCCGGCCGATGAGGACCCAGATTTTTTTGTGTTAAGCTACAGACCCTAGTAGGTTGTCGGAGAAAGGAGAAGTCCGTGCTTCAAGGGGTTCTCCTTCGGCAATCAAAAGAGTCGAAACATACCAAAGAGGGGGGTCTTTCTTCTTTTTTGACTAGGATTTTTTCAATTTTAGTAAAAAAAGGTCGGTTTTTTAGCATTTCCTGACGTAAAATGAACCCCTAATTACGATTTTGGGGGTCCGACTCCGATATTCCTAGCACCCTGGCGGCAATTTTAAAATAACCGCCAAAAACACGTTTTTTTTGCGTTTCGAAGGGCAATAAAGGCACTAAACGGTGAAGGGCAGGGACGCAATTGCTTCTGAGGGTAGCCAATAGACCCATCTAAATTCCCTCCAAACCGGGAGTCTGTAGGTTAAAGGGTTTTCTTTCGGCGATCGACGAAAGTTTCGGTTTTAACCTAACCTAACCTAACCTAAGTCACGTCGCCACACTAAAACTCGCAAACGTGGACCAATGTTGGTAATTTTTTGGTTACTGGGGTAATTTGGACTCCTGATTACGACTCCGGAATCGCCGTTTCGATATTCTTAACCGTTCACTTTCTAGTTCATAGCGGTTTTTCTGTATACTTTTATTGCGAAAACGTGTGAAACAAATATAGTTTTAACCGGCCGAGGAGGACGCAATTGCTCATGTGGCAAGCCAACAGACCCCGGCAGATGCTGTTGTAAACCGGAAGTCCGTAGGTCAAAGGGTTCTCCTTCGGCGATCGATTGTATCGCTTAGTACGTACATATGCTCGTGTTTGTCAGAGTAAAATCCACAAACGTGGATGAAAGTTTGTAATTTTTTGCTTTCTGGAGTAATTTGGAGCCCTGATTACGATTTCGATATTGCCGTTTTGATATTCTCATTATTTCGTCCTCTTATCCAATAATGGCTATTTTCGGTCAATTTGAAAGTTCTAAACGCGTGAAACTAACATACTTCTAGCCGGCCGATGAGGACCCAGATTTTTTTGTGTTAAGCTACAGACCCTAGTAGGTTGTCGGAGAAAGGAGAAGTCCGTGCTTCAAGGGGTTCTCCTTCGGCAATCAAAAGAGTCGAAACATACCAAAGAGGGGGGTCTTTCTTCTTTTTTGACTAGGATTTTTTCAATTTTAGTAAAAAAAGGTCGGTTTTTTAGCATTTCCTGACGTAAAATGAACCCCTAATTACGATTTTGGGGGTCCGACTCCGATATTCCTAGCACCCTGGCGGCAATTTTAAAATAACCGCCAAAAACACGGTTTTTTTGCGTTTCGAAGGGCAATAAAGGCACTAAACGGTGAAGGGCAGGGACGCAATTGCTTCTGAGGGTAGCCAATAGACCCATCTAAATTCCCTCCAAACCGGGAGTCTGTAGGTTAAAGGGTTTTCTTTCGGCGATCGACGAAAGTTTCGGTTTTAACCTAACCTAACCTAACCTAAGTCACGTCGCCACACTAAAACTCGCAAACGTGGACCAATGTTGGTAATTTTTTGGTTACTGGGGTAATTTGGACTCCTGATTACGACTCCGGAATCGCCGTTTCGATATTCTTAACCGTTCACTTTCTAGTTCATAGCGGTTTTTCTGTATACTTTTATTGCGAAAACGTGTGAAACAAATATAGTTTTAACCGGCCGAGGAGGACGCAATTGCTCATGTGGCAAGCCAACAGACCCCGGCAGATGCTGTTGTAAACCGGAAGTCCGTAGGTCAAAGGGTTCTCCTTCGGCGATCGATTGTATCGCTTAGTACGTACATATGCTCGTGTTTGTCAGAGTAAAATCCACAAACGTGGATGAAAGTTTGTAATTTTTTGCTTTCTGGAGTAATTTGGAGCCCTGATTACGATTTCGATATTGCCGTTTTGATATTCTCATTATTTCGTCCTCTTATCCAATAATGGCTATTTTCGGTCAATTTGAAAGTTCTAAACGCGTGAAACTAACATACTTCTAGCCGGCCGATGAGGACCCAGATTTTTTTGTGTTAAGCTACAGACCCTAGTAGGTTGTCGGAGAAAGGAGAAGTCCGTGCTTCAAGGGGTTCTCCTTCGGCAATCAAAAGAGTCGAAACATACCAAAGAGGGGGGTCTTTCTTCTTTTTTGACTAGGATTTTTTCAATTTTAGTAAAAAAAGGTCGGTTTTTTAGCATTTCCTGACGTAAAATGAACCCCTAATTACGATTTTGGGGGTCCGACTCCGATATTCCTAGCACCCTGGCGGCAATTTTAAAATAACCGCCAAAAACACGGTTTTTTTGCGTTTCGAAGGGCAATAAAGGCACTAAACGGTGAAGGGCAGGGACGCAATTGCTTCTGAGGGTAGCCAATAGACCCATCTAAATTCCCTCCAAACCGGGAGTCTGTAGGTTAAAGGGTTTTCTTTCGGCGATCGACGAAAGTTTCGGTTTTAACCTAACCTAACCTAACCTAAGTCACGTCGCCACACTAAAACTCGCAAACGTGGACCAATGTTGGTAATTTTTTGGTTACTGGGGTAATTTGGACTCCTGATTACGACTCCGGAATCGCCGTTTCGATATTCTTAACCGTTCACTTTCTAGTTCATAGCGGTTTTTCTGTATACTTTTATTGCGAAAACGTGTGAAACAAATATAGTTTTAACCGGCCGAGGAGGACGCAATTGCTCATGTGGCAAGCCAACAGACCCCGGCAGATGCTGTTGTAAACCGGAAGTCCGTAGGTCAAAGGGTTCTCCTTCGGCGATCGATTGTATCGCTTAGTACGTACATATGCTCGTGTTTGTCAGAGTAAAATCCACAAACGTGGATGAAAGTTTGTAATTTTTTGCTTTCTGGAGTAATTTGGAGCCCTGATTACGATTTCGATATTGCCGTTTTGATATTCTCATTATTTCGTCCTCTTATCCAATAATGGCTATTTTCGGTCAATTTGAAAGTTCTAAACGCGTGAAACTAACATACTTCTAGCCGGCCGATGAGGACCCAGATTTTTTTGTGTTAAGCTACAGACCCTAGTAGGTTGTCGGAGAAAGGAGAAGTCCGTGCTTCAAGGGGTTCTCCTTCGGCAATCAAAAGAGTCGAAACATACCAAAGAGGGGGGTCTTTCTTCTTTTTTGACTAGGATTTTTTCAATTTTAGTAAAAAAAGGTCGGTTTTTTAGCATTTCCTGACGTAAAATGAACCCCTAATTACGATTTTGGGGGTCCGACTCCGATATTCCTAGCACCCTGGCGGCAATTTTAAAATAACCGCCAAAAACACGGTTTTTTTGCGTTTCGAAGGGCAATAAAGGCACTAAACGGTGAAGGGCAGGGACGCAATTGCTTCTGAGGGTAGCCAATAGACCCATCTAAATTCCCTCCAAACCGGGAGTCTGTAGGTTAAAGGGTTTTCTTTCGGCGATCGACGAAAGTTTCGGTTTTAACCTAACCTAACCTAACCTAAGTCACGTCGCCACACTAAAACTCGCAAACGTGGACCAATGTTGGTAATTTTTTGGTTACTGGGGTAATTTGGACTCCTGATTACGACTCCGGAATCGCCGTTTCGATATTCTTAACCGTTCACTTTCTAGTTCATAGCGGTTTTTCTGTATACTTTTATTGCGAAAACGTGTGAAACAAATATAGTTTTAACCGGCCGAGGAGGACGCAATTGCTCATGTGGCAAGCCAACAGACCCCGGCAGATGCTGTTGTAAACCGGAAGTCCGTAGGTCAAAGGGTTCTCCTTCGGCGATCGATTGTATCGCTTAGTACGTACATATGCTCGTGTTTGTCAGAGTAAAATCCACAAACGTGGATGAAAGTTTGTAATTTTTTGCTTTCTGGAGTAATTTGGAGCCCTGATTACGATTTCGATATTGCCGTTTTGATATTCTCATTATTTCGTCCTCTTATCCAATAATGGCTATTTTCGGTCAATTTGAAAGTTCTAAACGCGTGAAACTAACATACTTCTAGCCGGCCGATGAGGACCCAGATTTTTTTGTGTTAAGCTACAGACCCTAGTAGGTTGTCGGAGAAAGGAGAAGTCCGTGCTTCAAGGGGTTCTCCTTCGGCAATCAAAAGAGTCGAAACATACCAAAGAGGGGGGTCTTTCTTCTTTTTTGACTAGGATTTTTTCAATTTTAGTAAAAAAAGGTCGGTTTTTTAGCATTTCCTGACGTAAAATGAACCCCTAATTACGATTTTGGGGGTCCGACTCCGATATTCCTAGCACCCTGGCGGCAATTTTAAAATAACCGCCAAAAACACGGTTTTTTTGCGTTTCGAAGGGCAATAAAGGCACTAAACGGTGAAGGGCAGGGACGCAATTGCTTCTGAGGGTAGCCAATAGACCCATCTAAATTCCCTCCAAACCGGGAGTCTGTAGGTTAAAGGGTTTTCTTTCGGCGATCGACGAAAGTTTCGGTTTTAACCTAACCTAACCTAACCTAAGTCACGTCGCCACACTAAAACTCGCAAACGTGGACCAATGTTGGTAATTTTTTGGTTACTGGGGTAATTTGGACTCCTGATTACGACTCCGGAATCGCCGTTTCGATATTCTTAACCGTTCACTTTCTAGTTCATAGCGGTTTTTCTGTATACTTTTATTGCGAAAACGTGTGAAACAAATATAGTTTTAACCGGCCGAGGAGGACGCAATTGCTCATGTGGCAAGCCAACAGACCCCGGCAGATGCTGTTGTAAACCGGAAGTCCGTAGGTCAAAGGGTTCTCCTTCGGCGATCGATTGTATCGCTTAGTACGTACATATGCTCGTGTTTGTCAGAGTAAAATCCACAAACGTGGATGAAAGTTTGTAATTTTTTGCTTTCTGGAGTAATTTGGAGCCCTGATTACGATTTCGATATTGCCGTTTTGATATTCTCATTATTTCGTCCTCTTATCCAATAATGGCTATTTTCGGTCAATTTGAAAGTTCTAAACGCGTGAAACTAACATACTTCTAGCCGGCCGATGAGGACCCAGATTTTTTTGTGTTAAGCTACAGACCCTAGTAGGTTGTCGGAGAAAGGAGAAGTCCGTGCTTCAAGGGGTTCTCCTTCGGCAATCAAAAGAGTCGAAACATACCAAAGAGGGGGGTCTTTCTTCTTTTTTGACTAGGATTTTTTCAATTTTAGTAAAAAAAGGTCGGTTTTTTAGCATTTCCTGACGTAAAATGAACCCCTAATTACGATTTTGGGGGTCCGACTCCGATATTCCTAGCACCCTGGCGGCAATTTTAAAATAACCGCCAAAAACACGGTTTTTTTGCGTTTCGAAGGGCAATAAAGGCACTAAACGGTGAAGGGCAGGGACGCAATTGCTTCTGAGGGTAGCCAATAGACCCATCTAAATTCCCTCCAAACCGGGAGTCTGTAGGTTAAAGGGTTTTCTTTCGGCGATCGACGAAAGTTTCGGTTTTAACCTAACCTAACCTAACCTAAGTCACGTCGCCACACTAAAACTCGCAAACGTGGACCAATGTTGGTAATTTTTTGGTTACTGGGGTAATTTGGACTCCTGATTACGACTCCGGAATCGCCGTTTCGATATTCTTAACCGTTCACTTTCTAGTTCATAGCGGTTTTTCTGTATACTTTTATTGCGAAAACGTGTGAAACAAATATAGTTTTAACCGGCCGAGGAGGACGCAATTGCTCATGTGGCAAGCCAACAGACCCCGGCAGATGCTGTTGTAAACCGGAAGTCCGTAGGTCAAAGGGTTCTCCTTCGGCGATCGATTGTATCGCTTAGTACGTACATATGCTCGTGTTTGTCAGAGTAAAATCCACAAACGTGGATGAAAGTTTGTAATTTTTTGCTTTCTGGAGTAATTTGGAGCCCTGATTACGATTTCGATATTGCCGTTTTGATATTCTCATTATTTCGTCCTCTTATCCAATAATGGCTATTTTCGGTCAATTTGAAAGTTCTAAACGCGTGAAACTAACATACTTCTAGCCGGCCGATGAGGACCCAGATTTTTTTGTGTTAAGCTACAGACCCTAGTAGGTTGTCGGAGAAAGGAGAAGTCCGTGCTTCAAGGGGTTCTCCTTCGGCAATCAAAAGAGTCGAAACATACCAAAGAGGGGGGTCTTTCTTCTTTTTTGACTAGGATTTTTTCAATTTTAGTAAAAAAAGGTCGGTTTTTTAGCATTTCCTGACGTAAAATGAACCCCTAATTACGATTTTGGGGGTCCGACTCCGATATTCCTAGCACCCTGGCGGCAATTTTAAAATAACCGCCAAAAACACGGTTTTTTTGCGTTTCGAAGGGCAATAAAGGCACTAAACGGTGAAGGGCAGGGACGCAATTGCTTCTGAGGGTAGCCAATAGACCCATCTAAATTCCCTCCAAACCGGGAGTCTGTAGGTTAAAGGGTTTTCTTTCGGCGATCGACGAAAGTTTCGGTTTTAACCTAACCTAACCTAACCTAAGTCACGTCGCCACACTAAAACTCGCAAACGTGGACCAATGTTGGTAATTTTTTGGTTACTGGGGTAATTTGGACTCCTGATTACGACTCCGGAATCGCCGTTTCGATATTCTTAACCGTTCACTTTCTAGTTCATAGCGGTTTTTCTGTATACTTTTATTGCGAAAACGTGTGAAACAAATATAGTTTTAACCGGCCGAGGAGGACGCAATTGCTCATGTGGCAAGCCAACAGACCCCGGCAGATGCTGTTGTAAACCGGAAGTCCGTAGGTCAAAGGGTTCTCCTTCGGCGATCGATTGTATCGCTTAGTACGTACATATGCTCGTGTTTGTCAGAGTAAAATCCACAAACGTGGATGAAAGTTTGTAATTTTTTGCTTTCTGGAGTAATTTGGAGCCCTGATTACGATTTCGATATTGCCGTTTTGATATTCTCATTATTTCGTCCTCTTATCCAATAATGGCTATTTTCGGTCAATTTGAAAGTTCTAAACGCGTGAAACTAACATACTTCTAGCCGGCCGATGAGGACCCAGATTTTTTTGTGTTAAGCTACAGACCCTAGTAGGTTGTCGGAGAAAGGAGAAGTCCGTGCTTCAAGGGGTTCTCCTTCGGCAATCAAAAGAGTCGAAACATACCAAAGAGGGGGGTCTTTCTTCTTTTTTGACTAGGATTTTTTCAATTTTAGTAAAAAAAGGTCGGTTTTTTAGCATTTCCTGACGTAAAATGAACCCCTAATTACGATTTTGGGGGTCCGACTCCGATATTCCTAGCACCCTGGCGGCAATTTTAAAATAACCGCCAAAAACACGGTTTTTTTGCGTTTCGAAGGGCAATAAAGGCACTAAACGGTGAAGGGCAGGGACGCAATTGCTTCTGAGGGTAGCCAATAGACCCATCTAAATTCCCTCCAAACCGGGAGTCTGTAGGTTAAAGGGTTTTCTTTCGGCGATCGACGAAAGTTTCGGTTTTAACCTAACCTAACCTAACCTAAGTCACGTCGCCACACTAAAACTCGCAAACGTGGACCAATGTTGGTAATTTTTTGGTTACTGGGGTAATTTGGACTCCTGATTACGACTCCGGAATCGCCGTTTCGATATTCTTAACCGTTCACTTTCTAGTTCATAGCGGTTTTTCTGTATACTTTTATTGCGAAAACGTGTGAAACAAATATAGTTTTAACCGGCCGAGGAGGACGCAATTGCTCATGTGGCAAGCCAACAGACCCCGGCAGATGCTGTTGTAAACCGGAAGTCCGTAGGTCAAAGGGTTCTCCTTCGGCGATCGATTGTATCGCTTAGTACGTACATATGCTCGTGTTTGTCAGAGTAAAATCCACAAACGTGGATGAAAGTTTGTAATTTTTTGCTTTCTGGAGTAATTTGGAGCCCTGATTACGATTTCGATATTGCCGTTTTGATATTCTCATTATTTCGTCCTCTTATCCAATAATGGCTATTTTCGGTCAATTTGAAAGTTCTAAACGCGTGAAACTAACATACTTCTAGCCGGCCGATGAGGACCCAGATTTTTTTGTGTTAAGCTACAGACCCTAGTAGGTTGTCGGAGAAAGGAGAAGTCCGTGCTTCAAGGGGTTCTCCTTCGGCAATCAAAAGAGTCGAAACATACCAAAGAGGGGGGTCTTTCTTCTTTTTTGACTAGGATTTTTTCAATTTTAGTAAAAAAAGGTCGGTTTTTTAGCATTTCCTGACGTAAAATGAACCCCTAATTACGATTTTGGGGGTCCGACTCCGATATTCCTAGCACCCTGGCGGCAATTTTAAAATAACCGCCAAAAACACGGTTTTTTTGCGTTTCGAAGGGCAATAAAGGCACTAAACGGTGAAGGGCAGGGACGCAATTGCTTCTGAGGGTAGCCAATAGACCCATCTAAATTCCCTCCAAACCGGGAGTCTGTAGGTTAAAGGGTTTTCTTTCGGCGATCGACGAAAGTTTCGGTTTTAACCTAACCTAACCTAACCTAAGTCACGTCGCCACACTAAAACTCGCAAACGTGGACCAATGTTGGTAATTTTTTGGTTACTGGGGTAATTTGGACTCCTGATTACGACTCCGGAATCGCCGTTTCGATATTCTTAACCGTTCACTTTCTAGTTCATAGCGGTTTTTCTGTATACTTTTATTGCGAAAACGTGTGAAACAAATATAGTTTTAACCGGCCGAGGAGGACGCAATTGCTCATGTGGCAAGCCAACAGACCCCGGCAGATGCTGTTGTAAACCGGAAGTCCGTAGGTCAAAGGGTTCTCCTTCGGCGATCGATTGTATCGCTTAGTACGTACATATGCTCGTGTTTGTCAGAGTAAAATCCACAAACGTGGATGAAAGTTTGTAATTTTTTGCTTTCTGGAGTAATTTGGAGCCCTGATTACGATTTCGATATTGCCGTTTTGATATTCTCATTATTTCGTCCTCTTATCCAATAATGGCTATTTTCGGTCAATTTGAAAGTTCTAAACGCGTGAAACTAACATACTTCTAGCCGGCCGATGAGGACCCAGATTTTTTTGTGTTAAGCTACAGACCCTAGTAGGTTGTCGGAGAAAGGAGAAGTCCGTGCTTCAAGGGGTTCTCCTTCGGCAATCAAAAGAGTCGAAACATACCAAAGAGGGGGGTCTTTCTTCTTTTTTGACTAGGATTTTTTCAATTTTAGTAAAAAAAGGTCGGTTTTTTAGCATTTCCTGACGTAAAATGAACCCCTAATTACGATTTTGGGGGTCCGACTCCGATATTCCTAGCACCCTGGCGGCAATTTTAAAATAACCGCCAAAAACACGGTTTTTTTGCGTTTCGAAGGGCAATAAAGGCACTAAACGGTGAAGGGCAGGGACGCAATTGCTTCTGAGGGTAGCCAATAGACCCATCTAAATTCCCTCCAAACCGGGAGTCTGTAGGTTAAAGGGTTTTCTTTCGGCGATCGACGAAAGTTTCGGTTTTAACCTAACCTAACCTAACCTAAGTCACGTCGCCACACTAAAACTCGCAAACGTGGACCAATGTTGGTAATTTTTTGGTTACTGGGGTAATTTGGACTCCTGATTACGACTCCGGAATCGCCGTTTCGATATTCTTAACCGTTCACTTTCTAGTTCATAGCGGTTTTTCTGTATACTTTTATTGCGAAAACGTGTGAAACAAATATAGTTTTAACCGGCCGAGGAGGACGCAATTGCTCATGTGGCAAGCCAACAGACCCCGGCAGATGCTGTTGTAAACCGGAAGTCCGTAGGTCAAAGGGTTCTCCTTCGGCGATCGATTGTATCGCTTAGTACGTACATATGCTCGTGTTTGTCAGAGTAAAATCCACAAACGTGGATGAAAGTTTGTAATTTTTTGCTTTCTGGAGTAATTTGGAGCCCTGATTACGATTTCGATATTGCCGTTTTGATATTCTCATTATTTCGTCCTCTTATCCAATAATGGCTATTTTCGGTCAATTTGAAAGTTCTAAACGCGTGAAACTAACATACTTCTAGCCGGCCGATGAGGACCCAGATTTTTTTGTGTTAAGCTACAGACCCTAGTAGGTTGTCGGAGAAAGGAGAAGTCCGTGCTTCAAGGGGTTCTCCTTCGGCAATCAAAAGAGTCGAAACATACCAAAGAGGGGGGTCTTTCTTCTTTTTTGACTAGGATTTTTTCAATTTTAGTAAAAAAAGGTCGGTTTTTTAGCATTTCCTGACGTAAAATGAACCCCTAATTACGATTTTGGGGGTCCGACTCCGATATTCCTAGCACCCTGGCGGCAATTTTAAAATAACCGCCAAAAACACGGTTTTTTTGCGTTTCGAAGGGCAATAAAGGCACTAAACGGTGAAGGGCAGGGACGCAATTGCTTCTGAGGGTAGCCAATAGACCCATCTAAATTCCCTCCAAACCGGGAGTCTGTAGGTTAAAGGGTTTTCTTTCGGCGATCGACGAAAGTTTCGGTTTTAACCTAACCTAACCTAACCTAAGTCACGTCGCCACACTAAAACTCGCAAACGTGGACCAATGTTGGTAATTTTTTGGTTACTGGGGTAATTTGGACTCCTGATTACGACTCCGGAATCGCCGTTTCGATATTCTTAACCGTTCACTTTCTAGTTCATAGCGGTTTTTCTGTATACTTTTATTGCGAAAACGTGTGAAACAAATATAGTTTTAACCGGCCGAGGAGGACGCAATTGCTCATGTGGCAAGCCAACAGACCCCGGCAGATGCTGTTGTAAACCGGAAGTCCGTAGGTCAAAGGGTTCTCCTTCGGCGATCGATTGTATCGCTTAGTACGTACATATGCTCGTGTTTGTCAGAGTAAAATCCACAAACGTGGATGAAAGTTTGTAATTTTTTGCTTTCTGGAGTAATTTGGAGCCCTGATTACGATTTCGATATTGCCGTTTTGATATTCTCATTATTTCGTCCTCTTATCCAATAATGGCTATTTTCGGTCAATTTGAAAGTTCTAAACGCGTGAAACTAACATACTTCTAGCCGGCCGATGAGGACCCAGATTTTTTTGTGTTAAGCTACAGACCCTAGTAGGTTGTCGGAGAAAGGAGAAGTCCGTGCTTCAAGGGGTTCTCCTTCGGCAATCAAAAGAGTCGAAACATACCAAAGAGGGGGGTCTTTCTTCTTTTTTGACTAGGATTTTTTCAATTTTAGTAAAAAAAGGTCGGTTTTTTAGCATTTCCTGACGTAAAATGAACCCCTAATTACGATTTTGGGGGTCCGACTCCGATATTCCTAGCACCCTGGCGGCAATTTTAAAATAACCGCCAAAAACACGGTTTTTTTGCGTTTCGAAGGGCAATAAAGGCACTAAACGGTGAAGGGCAGGGACGCAATTGCTTCTGAGGGTAGCCAATAGACCCATCTAAATTCCCTCCAAACCGGGAGTCTGTAGGTTAAAGGGTTTTCTTTCGGCGATCGACGAAAGTTTCGGTTTTAACCTAACCTAACCTAACCTAAGTCACGTCGCCACACTAAAACTCGCAAACGTGGACCAATGTTGGTAATTTTTTGGTTACTGGGGTAATTTGGACTCCTGATTACGACTCCGGAATCGCCGTTTCGATATTCTTAACCGTTCACTTTCTAGTTCATAGCGGTTTTTCTGTATACTTTTATTGCGAAAACGTGTGAAACAAATATAGTTTTAACCGGCCGAGGAGGACGCAATTGCTCATGTGGCAAGCCAACAGACCCCGGCAGATGCTGTTGTAAACCGGAAGTCCGTAGGTCAAAGGGTTCTCCTTCGGCGATCGATTGTATCGCTTAGTACGTACATATGCTCGTGTTTGTCAGAGTAAAATCCACAAACGTGGATGAAAGTTTGTAATTTTTTGCTTTCTGGAGTAATTTGGAGCCCTGATTACGATTTCGATATTGCCGTTTTGATATTCTCATTATTTCGTCCTCTTATCCAATAATGGCTATTTTCGGTCAATTTGAAAGTTCTAAACGCGTGAAACTAACATACTTCTAGCCGGCCGATGAGGACCCAGATTTTTTTGTGTTAAGCTACAGACCCTAGTAGGTTGTCGGAGAAAGGAGAAGTCCGTGCTTCAAGGGGTTCTCCTTCGGCAATCAAAAGAGTCGAAACATACCAAAGAGGGGGGTCTTTCTTCTTTTTTGACTAGGATTTTTTCAATTTTAGTAAAAAAAGGTCGGTTTTTTAGCATTTCCTGACGTAAAATGAACCCCTAATTACGATTTTGGGGGTCCGACTCCGATATTCCTAGCACCCTGGCGGCAATTTTAAAATAACCGCCAAAAACACGGTTTTTTTGCGTTTCGAAGGGCAATAAAGGCACTAAACGGTGAAGGGCAGGGACGCAATTGCTTCTGAGGGTAGCCAATAGACCCATCTAAATTCCCTCCAAACCGGGAGTCTGTAGGTTAAAGGGTTTTCTTTCGGCGATCGACGAAAGTTTCGGTTTTAACCTAACCTAACCTAACCTAAGTCACGTCGCCACACTAAAACTCGCAAACGTGGACCAATGTTGGTAATTTTTTGGTTACTGGGGTAATTTGGACTCCTGATTACGATTCCGGAATCGCCGTTTCGATATTCTTAACCGTTCACTTTCTAGTTCATAGCGGTTTTTCTGTATACTTTTATTGCGAAAACGTGTGAAACAAATATAGTTTTAACCGGCCGAGGAGGACGCAATTGCTCATGTGGCAAGCCAACAGACCCCGGCAGATGCTGTTGTAAACCGGAAGTCCGTAGGTCAAAGGGTTCTCCTTCGGCGATCGATTGTATCGCTTAGTACGTACATATGCTCGTGTTTGTCAGAGTAAAATCCACAAACGTGGATGAAAGTTTGTAATTTTTTGCTTTCTGGAGTAATTTGGAGCCCTGATTACGATTTCGATATTGCCGTTTTGATATTCTCATTATTTCGTCCTCTTATCCAATAATGGCTATTTTCGGTCAATTTGAAAGTTCTAAACGCGTGAAACTAACATACTTCTAGCCGGCCGATGAGGACCCAGATTTTTTTGTGTTAAGCTACAGACCCTAGTAGGTTGTCGGAGAAAGGAGAAGTCCGTGCTTCAAGGGGTTCTCCTTCGGCAATCAAAAGAGTCGAAACATACCAAAGAGGGGGGTCTTTCTTCTTTTTTTACTAGGATTTTTTCAATTTTAGTAAAAAAAGGTCGGTTTTTTAGCATTTCCTGACGTAAAATGAACCCCTAATTACGATTTTGGGGGTCCGACTCCGATATTCCTAGCACCCTGGCGGCAATTTTAAAATAACCGCCAAAAACACGGTTTTTTTGCGTTTCGAAGGGCAATAAAGGCACTAAACGGTGAAGGGCAGAGACGCAATTGCTTCTGAGGGTAGCCAATAGACCCATCTAAATTCCCTCCAAACCGGGAGTCTGTAGGTTAAAGGGTTTTCTTTCGGCGATCGACGAAAGTTTCGGTTTTAACCTAACCTAACCTAACCTAAGTCACGTCGCCACACTAAAACTCGCAAACGTGGACCAATGTTGGTAATTTTTTGGTTACTGGGGTAATTTGGACTCCTGATTACGACTCCGGAATCGCCGTTTCGATATTCTTAACCGTTCACTTTCTAGTTCATAGCGGTTTTTCTGTATACTTTTATTGCGAAAACGTGTGAAACAAATATAGTTTTAACCGGCCGAGGAGGACGCAATTGCTCATGTGGCAAGCCAACAGACCCCGGCAGATGCTGTTGTAAACCGGAAGTCCGTAGGTCAAAGGGTTCTCCTTCGGCGATCGATTGTATCGCTTAGTACGTACATATGCTCGTGTTTGTCAGAGTAAAATCCACAAACGTGGATGAAAGTTTGTAATTTTTTGCTTTCTGGAGTAATTTGGAGCCCTGATTACGATTTCGATATTGCCGTTTTGATATTCTCATTATTTCGTCCTCTTATCCAATAATGGCTATTTTCGGTCAATTTGAAAGTTCTAAACGCGTGAAACTAACATACTTCTAGCCGGCCGATGAGGACCCAGATTTTTTTGTGTTAAGCTACAGACCCTAGTAGGTTGTCGGAGAAAGGAGAAGTCCGTGCTTCAAGGGGTTCTCCTTCGGCAATCAAAAGAGTCGAAACATACCAAAGAGGGGGGTCTTTCTTCTTTTTTGACTAGGATTTTTTCAATTTTAGTAAAAAAAGGTCGGTTTTTTAGCATTTCCTGACGTAAAATGAACCCCTAATTACGATTTTGGGGGTCCGACTCCGATATTCCTAGCACCCTGGCGGCAATTTTAAAATAACCGCCAAAAACACGGTTTTTTTGCGTTTCGAAGGGCAATAAAGGCACTAAACGGTGAAGGGCAGGGACGCAATTGCTTCTGAGGGTAGCCAATAGACCCATCTAAATTCCCTCCAAACCGGGAGTCTGTAGGTTAAAGGGTTTTCTTTCGGCGATCGACGAAAGTTTCGGTTTTAACCTAACCTAACCTAACCTAAGTCACGTCGCCACACTAAAACTCGCAAACGTGGACCAATGTTGGTAATTTTTTGGTTACTGGGGTAATTTGGACTCCTGATTACGACTCCGGAATCGCCGTTTCGATATTCTTAACCGTTCACTTTCTAGTTCATAGCGGTTTTTCTGTATACTTTTATTGCGAAAACGTGTGAAACAAATATAGTTTTAACCGGCCGAGGAGGACGCAATTGCTCATGTGGCAAGCCAACAGACCCCGGCAGATGCTGTTGTAAACCGGAAGTCCGTAGGTCAAAGGGTTCTCCTTCGGCGATCGATTGTATCGCTTAGTACGTACATATGCTCGTGTTTGTCAGAGTAAAATCCACAAACGTGGATGAAAGTTTGTAATTTTTTGCTTTCTGGAGTAATTTGGAGCCCTGATTACGATTTCGATATTGCCGTTTTGATATTCTCATTATTTCGTCCTCTTATCCAATAATGGCTATTTTCGGTCAATTTGAAAGTTCTAAACGCGTGAAACTAACATACTTCTAGCCGGCCGATGAGGACCCAGATTTTTTTGTGTTAAGCTACAGACCCTAGTAGGTTGTCGGAGAAAGGAGAAGTCCGTGCTTCAAGGGGTTCTCCTTCGGCAATCAAAAGAGTCGAAACATACCAAAGAGGGGGGTCTTTCTTCTTTTTTGACTAGGATTTTTTCAATTTTAGTAAAAAAAGGTCGGTTTTTTAGCATTTCCTGACGTAAAATGAACCCCTAATTACGATTTTGGGGGTCCGACTCCGATATTCCTAGCACCCTGGCGGCAATTTTAAAATAACCGCCAAAAACACGGTTTTTTTGCGTTTCGAAGGGCAATAAAGGCACTAAACGGTGAAGGGCAGGGACGCAATTGCTTCTGAGGGTAGCCAATAGACCCATCTAAATTCCCTCCAAACCGGGAGTCTGTAGGTTAAAGGGTTTTCTTTCGGCGATCGACGAAAGTTTCGGTTTTAACCTAACCTAACCTAACCTAAGTCACGTCGCCACACTAAAACTCGCAAACGTGGACCAATGTTGGTAATTTTTTGGTTACTGGGGTAATTTGAACTCCTGATTACGACTCCGGAATCGCCGTTTCGATATTCTTAACCGTTCACTTTCTAGTTCATAGCGGTTTTTCTGTATACTTTTATTGCGAAAACGTGTGAAACAAATATAGTTTTAACCGGCCGAGGAGGACGCAATTGCTCATGTGGCAAGCCAACAGACCCCGGCAGATGCTGTTGTAAACCGGAAGTCCGTAGGTCAAAGGGTTCTCCTTCGGCGATCGATTGTATCGCTTAGTACGTACATATGCTCGTGTTTGTCAGAGTAAAATCCACAAACGTGGATGAAAGTTTGTAATTTTTTGCTTTCTGGAGTAATTTGGAGCCCTGATTACGATTTCGATATTGCCGTTTTGATATTCTCATTATTTCGTCCTCTTATCCAATAATGGCTATTTTCGGTCAATTTGAAAGTTCTAAACGCGTGAAACTAACATACTTCTAGCCGGCCGATGAGGACCCAGATTTTTTTGTGTTAAGCTACAGACCCTAGTAGGTTGTCGGAGAAAGGAGAAGTCCGTGCTTCAAGGGGTTCTCCTTCGGCAATCAAAAGAGTCGAAACATACCAAAGAGGGGGGTCTTTCTTCTTTTTTGACTAGGATTTTTTCAATTTTAGTAAAAAAAGGTCGGTTTTTTAGCATTTCCTGACGTAAAATGAACCCCTAATTACGATTTTGGGGGTCCGACTCCGATATTCCTAGCACCCTGGCGGCAATTTTAAAATAACCGCCAAAAACACGGTTTTTTTGCGTTTCGAAGGGCAATAAAGGCACTAAACGGTGAAGGGCAGGGACGCAATTGCTTCTGAGGGTAGCCAATAGACCCATCTAAATTCCCTCCAAACCGGGAGTCTGTAGGTTAAAGGGTTTTCTTTCGGCGATCGACGAAAGTTTCGGTTTTAACCTAACCTAACCTAACCTAAGTCACGTCGCCACACTAAAACTCGCAAACGTGGACCAATGTTGGTAATTTTTTGGTTACTGGGGTAATTTGGACTCCTGATTACGATTCCGGAATCGCCGTTTCGATATTCTTAACCGTTCACTTTCTAGTTCATAGCGGTTTTTCTGTATACTTTTATTGCGAAAACGTGTGAAACAAATATAGTTTTAACCGGCCGAGGAGGACGCAATTGCTCATGTGGCAAGCCAACAGACCCCGGCAGATGCTGTTGTAAACCGGAAGTCCGTAGGTCAAAGGGTTCTCCTTCGGCGATCGATTGTATCGCTTAGTACGTACATATGCTCGTGTTTGTCAGAGTAAAATCCACAAACGTGGATGAAAGTTTGTAATTTTTTGCTTTCTGGAGTAATTTGGAGCCCTGATTACGATTTCGATATTGCCGTTTTGATATTCTCATTATTTCGTCCTCTTATCCAATAATGGCTATTTTCGGTCAATTTGAAAGTTCTAAACGCGTGAAACTAACATACTTCTAGCCGGCCGATGAGGACCCAGATTTTTTTGTGTTAAGCTACAGACCCTAGTAGGTTGTCGGAGAAAGGAGAAGTCCGTGCTTCAAGGGGTTCTCCTTCGGCAATCAAAAGAGTCGAAACATACCAAAGAGGGGGGTCTTTCTTCTTTTTTGACTAGGATTTTTTCAATTTTAGTAAAAAAAGGTCGGTTTTTTAGCATTTCCTGACGTAAAATGAACCCCTAATTACGATTTTGGGGGTCCGACTCCGATATTCCTAGCACCCTGGCGGCAATTTTAAAATAACCGCCAAAAACACGGTTTTTTTGCGTTTCGAAGGGCAATAAAGGCACTAAACGGTGAAGGGCAGGGACGCAATTGCTTCTGAGGGTAGCCAATAGACCCATCTAAATTCCCTCCAAACCGGGAGTCTGTAGGTTAAAGGGTTTTCTTTCGGCGATCGACGAAAGTTTCGGTTTTAACCTAACCTAACCTAACCTAAGTCACGTCGCCACACTAAAACTCGCAAACGTGGACCAATGTTGGTAATTTTTTGGTTACTGGGGTAATTTGGACTCCTGATTACGACTCCGGAATCGCCGTTTCGATATTCTTAACCGTTCACTTTCTAGTTCATAGCGGTTTTTCTGTATACTTTTATTGCGAAAACGTGTGAAACAAATATAGTTTTAACCGGCCGAGGAGGACGCAATTGCTCATGTGGCAAGCCAACAGACCCCGGCAGATGCTGTTGTAAACCGGAAGTCCGTAGGTCAAAGGGTTCTCCTTCGGCGATCGATTGTATCGCTTAGTACGTACATATGCTCGTGTTTGTCAGAGTAAAATCCACAAACGTGGATGAAAGTTTGTAATTTTTTGCTTTCTGGAGTAATTTGGAGCCCTGATTACGATTTCGATATTGCCGTTTTGATATTCTCATTATTTCGTCCTCTTATCCAATAATGGCTATTTTCGGTCAATTTGAAAGTTCTAAACGCGTGAAACTAACATACTTCTAGCCGGCCGATGAGGACCCAGATTTTTTTGTGTTAAGCTACAGACCCTAGTAGGTTGTCGGAGAAAGGAGAAGTCCGTGCTTCAAGGGGTTCTCCTTCGGCAATCAAAAGAGTCGAAACATACCAAAGAGGGGGGTCTTTCTTCTTTTTTGACTAGGATTTTTTCAATTTTAGTAAAAAAAGGTCGGTTTTTTAGCATTTCCTGACGTAAAATGAACCCCTAATTACGATTTTGGGGGTCCGACTCCGATATTCCTAGCACCCTGGCGGCAATTTTAAAATAACCGCCAAAAACACGGTTTTTTTGCGTTTCGAAGGGCAATAAAGGCACTAAACGGTGAAGGGCAGGGACGCAATTGCTTCTGAGGGTAGCCAATAGACCCATCTAAATTCCCTCCAAACCGGGAGTCTGTAGGTTAAAGGGTTTTCTTTCGGCGATCGACGAAAGTTTCGGTTTTAACCTAACCTAACCTAACCTAAGTCACGTCGCCACACTAAAACTCGCAAACGTGGACCAATGTTGGTAATTTTTTGGTTACTGGGGTAATTTGGACTCCTGATTACGACTCCGGAATCGCCGTTTCGATATTCTTAACCGTTCACTTTCTAGTTCATAGCGGTTTTTCTGTATACTTTTATTGCGAAAACGTGTGAAACAAATATAGTTTTAACCGGCCGAGGAGGACGCAATTGCTCATGTGGCAAGCCAACAGACCCCGGCAGATGCTGTTGTAAACCGGAAGTCCGTAGGTCAAAGGGTTCTCCTTCGGCGATCGATTGTATCGCTTAGTACGTACATATGCTCGTGTTTGTCAGAGTAAAATCCACAAACGTGGATGAAAGTTTGTAATTTTTTGCTTTCTGGAGTAATTTGGAGCCCTGATTACGATTTCGATATTGCCGTTTTGATATTCTCATTATTTCGTCCTCTTATCCAATAATGGCTATTTTCGGTCAATTTGAAAGTTCTAAACGCGTGAAACTAACATACTTCTAGCCGGCCGATGAGGACCCAGATTTTTTTGTGTTAAGCTACAGACCCTAGTAGGTTGTCGGAGAAAGGAGAAGTCCGTGCTTCAAGGGGTTCTCCTTCGGCAATCAAAAGAGTCGAAACATACCAAAGAGGGGGGTCTTTCTTCTTTTTTGACTAGGATTTTTTCAATTTTAGTAAAAAAAGGTCGGTTTTTTAGCATTTCCTGACGTAAAATGAACCCCTAATTACGATTTTGGGGGTCCGACTCCGATATTCCTAGCACCCTGGCGGCAATTTTAAAATAACCGCCAAAAACACGGTTTTTTTGCGTTTCGAAGGGCAATAAAGGCACTAAACGGTGAAGGGCAGGGACGCAATTGCTTCTGAGGGTAGCCAATAGACCCATCTAAATTCCCTCCAAACCGGGAGTCTGTAGGTTAAAGGGTTTTCTTTCGGCGATCGACGAAAGTTTCGGTTTTAACCTAACCTAACCTAACCTAAGTCACGTCGCCACACTAAAACTCGCAAACGTGGACCAATGTTGGTAATTTTTTGGTTACTGGGGTAATTTGGACTCCTGATTACGATTCCGGAATCGCCGTTTCGATATTCTTAACCGTTCACTTTCTAGTTCATAGCGGTTTTTCTGTATACTTTTATTGCGAAAACGTGTGAAACAAATATAGTTTTAACCGGCCGAGGAGGACGCAATTGCTCATGTGGCAAGCCAACAGACCCCGGCAGATGCTGTTGTAAACCGGAAGTCCGTAGGTCAAAGGGTTCTCCTTCGGCGATCGATTGTATCGCTTAGTACGTACATATGCTCGTGTTTGTCAGAGTAAAATCCACAAACGTGGATGAAAGTTTGTAATTTTTTGCTTTCTGGAGTAATTTGGAGCCCTGATTACGATTTCGATATTGCCGTTTTGATATTCTCATTATTTCGTCCTCTTATCCAATAATGGCTATTTTCGGTCAATTTGAAAGTTCTAAACGCGTGAAACTAACATACTTCTAGCCGGCCGATGAGGACCCAGATTTTTTTGTGTTAAGCTCCAGACCCTAGTAGGTTGTCGGAGAAAGGAGAAGTCCGTGCTTCAAGGGGTTCTCCTTCGGCAATCAAAAGAGTCGAAACATACCAAAGAGGGGGGTCTTTCTTCTTTTTTGACTAGGATTTTTTCAATTTTAGTAAAAAAAGGTCGGTTTTTTAGCATTTCCTGACGTAAAATGAACCCCTAATTACGATTTTGGGGGTCCGACTCCGATATTCCTAGCACCCTGGCGGCAATTTTAAAATAACCGCCAAAAACACGGTTTTTTTGCGTTTCGAAGGGCAATAAAGGCACTAAACGGTGAAGGGCAGGGACGCAATTGCTTCTGAGGGTAGCCAATAGACCCATCTAAATTCCCTCCAAACCGGGAGTCTGTAGGTTAAAGGGTTTTCTTTCGGCGATTGACTAAAGTTTCGGTTTTAACCTAACCTAACCTAACCTAAGTCACGTCGCCACACTAAAACTCGCAAACGTGGACCAATGTTGGTAATTTTTTGGTTACTGGGGTAATTTGGACTCCTGATTACGATTCCGGAATCGCCGTTTCGATATTCTTAACCGTTCACTTTCTAGTTCATAGCGGTTTTTCTGTATACTTTTATTGCGAAAACGTGTGAAACAAATATAGTTTTAACCGGCCGAGGAGGACGCAATTGCTCATGTGGCAAGCCAACAGACCCCGGCAGATGCTGTTGTAAACCGGAAGTCCGTAGGTCAAAGGGTTCTCCTTCGGCGATCGATTGTATCGCTTAGTACGTACATATGCTCGTGTTTGTCAGAGTAAAATCCACAAACGTGGATGAAAGTTTGTAATTTTTTGCTTTCTGGAGTAATTTGGAGCCCTGATTACGATTTCGATATTGCCGTTTTGATATTCTCATTATTTCGTCCTCTTATCCAATAATGGCTATTTTCGGTCAATTTGAAAGTTCTAAACGCGTGAAACTAACATACTTCTAGCCGGCCGATGAGGACCCAGATTTTTTTGTGTTAAGCTACAGACCCTAGTAGGTTGTCGGAGAAAGGAGAAGTCCGTGCTTCAAGGGGTTCTCCTTCGGCAATCAAAAGAGTCGAAACATACCAAAGAGGGGGGTCTTTCTTCTTTTTTGACTAGGATTTTTTCAATTTTAGTAAAAAAAGGTCGGTTTTTTAGCATTTCCTGACGTAAAATGAACCCCTAATTACGATTTTGGGGGTCCGACTCCGATATTCCTAGCACCCTGGCGGCAATTTTAAAATAACCGCCAAAAACACGGTTTTTTTGCGTTTCGAAGGGCAATAAAGGCACTAAACGGTGAAGGGCAGGGACGCAATTGCTTCTGAGGGTAGCCAATAGACCCATCTAAATTCCCTCCAAACCGGGAGTCTGTAGGTTAAAGGGTTTTCTTTCGGCGATCGACGAAAGTTTCGGTTTTAACCTAACCTAACCTAACCTAAGTCACGTCGCCACACTAAAACTCGCAAACGTGGACCAATGTTGGTAATTTTTTGGTTACTGGGGTAATTTGGACTCCTGATTACGATTCCGGAATCGCCGTTTCGATATTCTTAACCGTTCACTTTCTAGTTCATAGCGGTTTTTCTGTATACTTTTATTGCGAAAACGTGTGAAACAAATATAGTTTTAACCGGCCGAGGAGGACGCAATTGCTCATGTGGCAAGCCAACAGACCCCGGCAGATGCTGTTGTAAACCGGAAGTCCGTAGGTCAAAGGGTTCTCCTTCGGCGATCGATTGTATCGCTTAGTACGTACATATGCTCGTGTTTGTCAGAGTAAAATCCACAAACGTGGATGAAAGTTTGTAATTTTTTGCTTTCTGGAGTAATTTGGAGCCCTGATTACGATTTCGATATTGCCGTTTTGATATTCTCATTATTTCGTCCTCTTATCCAATAATGGCTATTTTTGGTCAATTTGAAAGTTCTAAACGCGTGAAACTAACATACTTCTAGCCGGCCCATGAGGATTTCATTTATTATATATTATAGTCTCTAAAAAAGTAGTAGTAAAAGTGAACAGTTTGCTGTAATGCCCATTTTGCACTTTTATGAATTGTAGCACTCGCCTTTGAAGTCACCGCGTTGTATCTCTTTTTAAATCTGTCGTACTGTATTTATATAATAAAATTAGATGAGAATAATGTAACTCATCTACATTTTTCCAGTTGGTGATACTGCAGTAGTTCGTTCTTACTTACCTTTTATTTTTCAAAACAGTAAAATTATAATAATACAAAGAATATATTTAATACAATAAAGCTGTTTTAAATATTTATAAAAAAAAATTGAATATCCTACGTTGAACCAATTAACTCATTTTATACTTTTCTTTTCTTATCTGATTTCGAGAGCATATTTATTCAAGAATAAAAATACTGTAGGAGACAATTTTATTTAAAAAAGTAAAGAAAAGTAAATTTTATTGTTGTTTATTGTATCATAAATTGAATTCTTAAAAGTAGCAATTTACATTTTTTTGTTTATTGCGTTATTTTTCATAATAAATTCGTAAATGTTAATATTTATTGTTCTGTAGTTTATTGTCAATATGGACCATTGTGAGTATATCAAAATGTGATATACCTCAACAATAGAGACGATTGATTATTAATCAAATACCAATAGTATGTATATTAAAGATAAGTATCAAACAATAAAGCAATTTCAACAAATGATTATCCGACAATGCCATATTGCGGTTGATTAATTGAACTATCAATTTACTGAAAATGATGGAGCGGTTTGTGTTATTTTAATAGTAAAATTGTGTTGTTTTGCTTATTTTGTACGTAGTCTAAAATGAGAGAGATGCATCTTAAAAGTAAAACCCCTTTTGTGTGTGACATTGTATTTCAGACACTTTCCACTTATTTTCCTCAAGGCTGTGCACACTCAAAGCGCACACGTCTACATTTCCACACACAAATACATAGACGGAGAAAATATTTTTTTAATATATTTCACAAGCTACAAATACGTACGCATTACATGCTCAAATAAACATCAGGCAACTTTAAATATATGAAAAGCGGAACAACATTTATAAAATATATTTATATGAAAATTATATAACAGAGAATGTGAAATATAACATAATAGATTATACACTTAATTGATTTTATGTTTAATTAATAAATGTATATTTAAACATCCCGTTAAGGATTTACGGTTACGGTTCTTGATAAAATAACATTTAATTACAATTTTGTTGGTACGTATTTATTCTGCATGGATTAAAATGATATTCATATTATATAGTAACAATATTTTTCATGCTACAACTAAATTATTTTCTCAGATTTTCTCGGTAAGAAAGTTTATATTTTTAAAATTAACGGTGTAACCACCGTTGAAAGATTTTACACCACAGAATGATAATGTGATTCCGGCGTTGCGAGCTTTTATATACTTTATTTCCAATCTTTATTACTTATAATTAAATATAAATTGAACGCGTGGCCGAGTAATATTTGAAAATTCCAAATATTGGTAGTAAATAGTAAATAAACGTCCTTCATATGCATTTTTAACGAAAGGTTTCTTAGAAAATGATGTGCTGTGTGTTCGTTTATTAAATAATTTAATACAAAAAAAGAAAAAACTATATATAAAAGGCTTCGATAAGACGTAAACAAGGCGATAATATCGTTGATTCACGTGAGGATCGTAAAATCTGGATCAGAGATTCATTTTCTGGGCATCAAACTGCCCGGCAGCAATCGTAAAATACATCGAGAAAGGATGAACAAATTATTACTGGGTAATTTTATAGGAATATAATTTTTTCTTTATCTTATTTCTAGGTCAAATATTGATTTTATTTTTTATAAGTGCAATAAATAATTGATTTAATATTATAAGTTTTTTGAAGTTTGTCACAACTACAAGTATGTTAGCTATTCTCTAGTCAATCAAGAATTGTCTAAACAGAATTCCTATAAATTTCAAACACTTTTTATGACCCTTGAACGGCATTAAAATTAACTAAACCCATATAATGAACATCTCTACTTATTTCATTAACCTCCTTAAACTTTCGGGTTAATTAAACTTGATTGAGTACGATCGATTGTATATACACGCAATTTCATTATAATTTACTCTCTCAACCGATTAGTATCAAAGTATTAACTTGTTTTAAAAGATTTAAATAATTAATTTAATAAAATTTGAGATTAAAATTTTAAAACTGATATTTTTATATGTTAATGAAATGGTAAATATTTTATGGTAATTTATAAATTTCCATAAAATATTATTATTATCTCAGGGTATGCAACTAAATGTACCCATTATATTCCGCCTTAAAGATTCAAATCTGTGACTTTATTGATAAAATAATTCTGAAGCATTTAAGGCAATAAATCAATTACCAACCAAACTGTGATTTGGTTTTGTTTTGTTTTGTTTGCTTTGATTATCCAATTCCCAGATTGATGATGATTTTAGTAGAGTTTCAAGTATGTGTGCGGATGGACGCCTTAAAAAAACAGTATTGGAAATGAGAAGTATTAAGTGAGTTAGGAAGTTATGGTTCGAATGCCAACTTCTATGTTCCAAGTTGTCTTAAAAAAAAGAGATAAAAGTAGCCCATAGGGAGGATTCTGAGCCACTTAGTTTAACTTCTAATAATTTCATACGAAAAACAAACTCGGCCCGGCTTGTTTTTCACATAACGTACAGTTTATCACCGTGGAAAAAATGTGGGAAATTTATCTCGTCTATCCTATTTTTCTTTCTAATTCTTTGAGGAGGTGCTGACAACAAATTTGTCATGAATTATGGTTAATTGCATTTATTTTATTCAATGCAATAAAGAAGAAATATTGGGGCAATATTTTTTTTTTAAACTTTGCTTCCTTTTTTTACTGGCAATTGGGTGCGACTCAATAAAGTTACGAAACCTTTACCAACCCCTTGACCCTTTAAATCTGAAATCCAACATATGGGGCGATTTGCTTATAAGTCTCTTTTAAAAGGTCACACATACCCTGCAAGGCCATAGGTTAGGAAATCCACTATATTCAGATTATCCCACACATTGGGAATGATTGCCTCTAAAGCTGGTACTCATAAAATCCGATAATAGTCTCATTTCAAAATTCAGAAGCAGTTATAAATTATTTATTTCATATTTTTTGTTCAAGTATAAACAGAAATAACATGTATTTCCGTTTACTGCCAGATTAGAATGACCTATAAAGTCGTAAAGCACTGCTTGATATAATATATGACATAAAAAACAGTCGATATCAACCATTTCAAATAATGCATATATGCATACATTATTAAATCGTACATGGTTAGCCACTTTGGCGCTAGGGGCGTCATTATACAGTAGATACATTTCCCACGGTTGAATCTGGTACTAAGTTACAAGCTTCGATCGGTTTACTATAATTTTCCGACGATAGGTGGTGCTTATCTGGCACGATCAATAAAGTGTTTCTAGAGCTTCCACATAGGTAGCGCCACATTATTGCAATTTATTTATATTATATAAATAAATAAATACAATACTAATAACAATTTTCTATTAAAATCCCTTAACTGCACTAAACAAGTATCATTATTAATTTAGAAAGCATTAAATTTAGTTGTTCTGTTGAGAAATTTCCCAACAGATGGCGACGTGGGTGAATAGTGTATGTTTAAATATTAAATTCGATTTGATAGTCGCGCGAGTTAATAATATATGCAAAGTTTCCTTGAGAGACAAAAGTTGTTCTAGTTTTGGCAAATGGAAGCATTTTCATTTTTACTTAAAGGGAATACTCACTGGGGGCATATCACTTTAAATTTGTAAAGTTTCTAGATCACCAAGTTTTTTAGTGTTTTACCGAACCTGGACTATGCTTTCTGAATGTTTAATCATCAGTAAGTAGTTTACCTTGATAAATTAAATAAATAGAAAATGTATGTTAATGCACTTATGCTACGAAGCAATTTGTTGTAATTGCCACCATTTATTTTGTCGTCTGGTAAATTCTTATTTTAATTTTGTTATTTATACTTCATTCATACTATATAAACTTTTTGTTTCATATATCATTTATATTTTTTTTTTATCAAATGATATTTACAATATAAAATTACAAGCTAAATTTAATAAATGAGTTTTTTATGCAAATTTCACACTACTCATCAGTGCGCTAAATTAACTACACGTTCTGACATATATTTATACAAAAAGTACATTTTATGTAAATTGTCTTTATGACTATTGAGGTGCAAGACACACTGATGGCATGTGCATACTCCGAAAAATTAATGTGACGTGAAAAGGCAATTTACAAAATACATTTCATTCGTCTGTCCGTAGAAGGAATTATCTGTATTACAGACATGTGTATAGTTTAGCTTACTTGTAATAGAGGGCGTTGCGTTACAATTCCTTAGAAAGATTTTGCACAAAACCAGTGGCGTAGCTATCTGTAAGCAAAGGTCTGCAATGCAAAAGAGCCCTCTGACGTTTATTTCAAAAGTTGGGGCGACAGATTTCGCTGTTTATTGACTTTCTTGAATAGAATTTGAGCTAGATTTTATAGCTGGATTTTGCTTTTTGAGATTTTATGAAGATTTTTACACTTAATTTGTGCTTTTTGACAACTTGATAGCCGAATATTGCATTTTTGAACAATGTATGTAGAATTTTGGTTTTTTCTTACAAATTTTTGTTATTTCAAAGCTGAATTTTGCTATTTTAGAGATTTCATGAAGATTTTTATACTTTTTTTGACAGTAATTTACCATTTTTGATTTTATAAATAGAATTTTGTTTTTCTTAACAGTTTATGACTAAATGTTGGTGCTTTTGGCAATATATTCATACATTATAAGGAGATTTTGCAATTTTTATAATTTTATGAATAATTTTGCATTTTTTGACAGTTTATGACCAGATTTTAATTTTTTTTAACAGTATTTTTGATATTTTATGGCTAAATTTTGCTGTCTTTAAAATTTTATAAAAGTTTTTACATTATTTAACAGTTTATGGTTGTAATTAAGTGCTTTTTGACAATTGTTTGAAACTTCAAGTGCGGGTTTTGACATTTTTGAAAGAGTTTTGTAGTTTTTAACCGTTTTAATATAACATAACTAAATTTTGACGTTGCATAAATAAAATTTGTCACTTTTTGACAGTTTATTGCCGGATTTTGGATTTTAAACAATATGTTGACATTTTATAGCCGGGTTTTTAAATTTTTATTAAAAAACTTTGGACTTTTCAAGAGTTTATGCTAGATCCTTATATTTTTGGTCGGATTTTGCTATTTTTGACATTTTATAATATAATTTTACATTTTTAACAAGCCATAAATACAATACAGGCTTGGTGCTTTCTAACAATATTTTAATGTTTTAAGACTGAAATTTGCTATTTTTGACATTTTATGAATAAAATATAGCATTTTTAAACCGTTGTTGATCAGATTTTGATTTTTGTTTGAAATGTTTTTAATGTTTTATGACCGTTTTGGTTATTTTTGACTTTTTAGAAATAGAATTTTAAATTTTTCTACAGTACAATTTTTTTATAGCCAGTTTTTTTTATTTTATGTAAATTTTTACACTTTTCAACGGTTGATGGCTAGATTTTAGTGCTTTCTCACAATATTTTGATTTTTCAAGGCAGTATTTTGCTATTTTTAACATTTTAAAAATCAAATTTTTCATTTTTCAAAAGTTTTGCGGTTGGATTTTAATACTATTAACAATATTTTGATATTTTATAAAGAGATTTAGCTTTTTTTCACAATTCTTTTGGTGTTTTTTGACACTATTTAAATTTTATGTCCGGATTTTGCTATTTTTGAGACATTCCATGACCGGGTTTTGGTGCTTTTTAACAATATTTTGATATTTTATAGCCGGATTTAGCTATTTTTGGGATAAAATTTTATAAAAGTTGTTTATGTTTATGAATTTTTGTGCTTTCTAACAATAATTTGATGTTGCAAGGCTAAATTGTGTTATTTTTGACATTTTATAAATAGAGTTTGGCAGTTTTCAACCGTTTTTGGCCAGATTTTAGTTATGAACACTTTGTTATCTTGCAAGATAGTTATCCAAATTATTTGTAAGCCTGGGCAATATTCTAAGCCGCCGACCCATCATATCCCAGACGTGTTTGATCTATGATAAGTCTAATGTTTGTGCAGACCAAGACAATATTTGGAGTTTTACTTGCTTTAAATACTCATTGGTAATAGTGTGACCTTGCATTATCCTGCTGGATGATATTTAGTATTGTCTGCATAAAAGGCATGTTTTTAGAGTGCCTGTGATGAACACAAAGAGTGATCTTCCACCAATACATATTGCTCCTCAAACTTTAACACTCAGGTGTTAATACTGTGTGGCGTCTTCCAGCAATCTGCAAACTTTGTTGTTTTCTTCAATAACCGTAAACGACCATCGTTTACCCACAAAAAAAATCTGGATTTATTACTAAATATTATTCTATTAATGACCCCAGCCATGCCCCGTTTTTGACACCATACAAGCTTGGCAGCTTTGTAAGCTGCTGTTAATTAAGTCTTGATTTGATCGTTATAATTGAAAACAAAAGACAAGAGCTTTTGTTCAGTCTACAACAATAAACCTAATTGTTAGAAACTAATCTCGTGTGGTCGTCCATCTAAGGAGTTGATCTTTACAAATATTGGTGCGTTTGGAACGACTATACTCTAGCAACTGTAGTGTGGTTTTGATGTAGCCTTCTACCAATTTCACTAAAAGAGAGATCTGCTCTTTTTATGCGAATAATTTGTTTTTTGTTAAAATGTTATGGTATTTGCTATAGATTAATAATAAATGCTTTTTATGTAAGATTTAACTGTATTACAGTCTCCTTCACACACAAACAGTTCAACGTTTCTCCTAATAGGAAACATTGCGTTAACACCTTCGACACATTAGTAAACATAAATTGTTTAATAGTTACTGTGATTTTATGTAAATTGTCTCTTTGACCAGTGAGATGCTAGGCACACTGATGATGGGTGCATACCCTGAAACACGAGTGTATGTGTCTCTTACTGGATGATAAGGCAATTTACATAAAATCTATCTATCTAGTAAATTAGTGGGGCTATTTGAAAGTAATATACGCTAAAATAAACCATCAACAATTCACCAGTTAAAAGTTAAAACTATGTATCAATCAACAACTGTGTTTAAAGAATTTAGTTAGCGGCCATTGAATAAATTTATTTTCTATTTTAAAAGTATTGAGTGCTCTTTTAAAAAAAATTAAAAAATGCTTATCAGTGGTATAAATTAATATATTACTATAAAGGAGAAATTGCAAACAGTTATGTACTAGATTATTTTCAAAGTTTACATAAAAGTAAACATTTGAAGTAATCAATTTTTATTATTAAAATATTCTGCAAGCATTCAACTAGTATAAATTGTCAATTAACATTTTATATAACAGAACTGCGTGCATAGTTTTATTTATATATACAAAGCAATCGATTTATTCAACATTTGCCATCTATGCACATTTTCACAAACTACTACTTCCATGTTGGAGGAAAACAAACAGCGCGCTATTTTTCCGTTTTAGTAAATGCTCACTGACATAGAGGGCGTTAATATATATATATTTCAAAGTTTTCTGTATTAACCACAAAAGCTCAAATTCTACTACTACTAAAATTCTATTTATTATTAACAAACAAAGCTAATTTCCCCACAGATTATAGAACGGATTAATTAAAGTAGTAATAACAGTGTAATATTAAAAACAATTATATATTTAGTAGAGCCATTCGACAAGAGGCGTCGCATGGTATAGTGGAAAAGCTAAAGCTTCAGGAAAATGCCGCTAGATACCACCAGCGCATCATTTGTTCCGCAATATGTTAACAACGCGCACGTTTCAAATTTACCACGTTTTTTTGTTGTTATTGTTGAGTACACATCTAAATTAATCACGGTAAAATAAACATTACAAATAATGACTGAAAATAAAACGCCATCAATTAACACAAACATAACATTGATTAATCCGGGCTAAAATTATTCAGGATGATGCAAACAGGACTTAATTAAAAAGTTTTTAAGTGCCTTTTGCATTCACTTAGTTTTACATCAAAACAGTATTAAAAATACAAATATATTTTTTGGAATAAAAAGAGTTCTTTATGTTTAGCGTGCAATTCTGTATTTATCATAAAACTTTTCAAATATTGCTGTTATATATAAAAATAATTGATTAAAATTCTTTTTTTCGTTTTGTGATTGTATTATAACTCGTAATGCGTAATGTAATGCTAATTAATTATGCAGGCTTTAATGTAAGCCAATAAAATTGTACCGGTTTTATGTCAACTGGGAATAAATCACTTTAAAAGTTTTATTTTATACTGGATGGACTTGTTAATTCTCTAAGCTCGCTGTGTAATTCTGTTCAGCTTTATGTAAAATAGCTAAGGGGTTACTAGATAATCCAATATATTTGATATATTGTTCAATATTCTATATTTTCATCTTTTAATATATGTATAATGTGGTTTAACAATTCATGAGAAAGGAAATAGATACAGCAAATGATAATAGGAGAAGAAGAGTATTTGGTTCAAAATGTAGGACATTGTGATTGAAACGTTGTTGACAATTATTTATAGGAAATTGCATGTTTGATTGATAGATAAATATGTTAGTTGCTAGCCACAATGGAATAAATAATGAGTAATAGAACATTTATTCCATTTATTAAATTCTGATAGTATTTATAATAATGTTTTCATTTGATTTAAATTGCTTATTGTTTTATTTTTGACAGTTTTAAAATACGTTACTATATTAAATGACAGAAATAGATAAAATATTGGCCATTCATAACTAAAATCAGATAACAAATTTTAGTGTAATTAAAGAGCACTACCAATGTTTTAAAGGTTAGAAATTGCAACTTTTTTTTGCATTCATTGCATATTTTATTTTTACGGTTTTTCATAAAAAAGTTGATTGATTCTAATTAGTTCTAATAATTTTTTTTATTACTTCTAAGAATCCAGTCTGTAGAGACAGTAAAGAATAAGTTATCGGTTGTCGTAGAAAATTTTTGAAAAGCAATTTGTTATCAATTCAAAAATATTCTTAAACTGCTTATTAACTTATTACTAAAATATTGAGATTATTATCTAAAATTTTTTTTTGCAAGCTTTAAAAGTTTCTCTGTCCAAAAAAGAGGATCATTTCCTCTTTTTTGGACAGAGAATTTTTTGAACTTCAACACACAGTAGTTTAAACTTAAAAACCCACCCGCCCAAAAGTTTTTCTTCTTTGCTAAAGAAGAGGATGATCAATTCAATCTTCAATCTTGATGACCAATGTTTGGATTACTTCAGATTGAGTAGTTTGAACTAGAATGCCCATTCACCCGTAGAAGTGTTTGTTATTAAGAAATTGGAAGTTTATCCTATTTGGCAAATGTTAGTTTTGAAATCAGAAGAAAAGATGATAAATATAATCTCTAAGTGACTAACACTTGGGTAGGTGGATCATTATATTCAGTAATTTGAACTAGAGTGCCTACTCACTTGCTCAAGTGTTTGCTATTAAAAAGTCAGAAGTTTCTCTTATTTGTAAGTGTTAGAAGTTTCTAAGTTAAAAAAATTAAAGACTAACACTTTGTGGGTGGTTTGGTCTTTTCAATTTATGATTACTATCAAGGAGTTTCTAAATCAGAAGAGGGGATGATGAACTCTATTTCTGGATAAGCAACACTTAGGTGGGCGGCTGGGTCTCTTCAGATCATGATCACTATTGAGTAAGTTTAAGTTAGAGTGCTCACCTACCCACCCAAGTGTTTGTAATCAAAAAGTTTGCTGCCCACACTTGGTTGGGTTACTCTAATTTATAATTACCAACCAATAGTTTGAACTGGAGTAAAAAATCAAACAAAATACAATTAAATGATTGCTTACCATATAAAAATAGATAAAATTTGAAATTGCAGACACACGGGAAACTTAAAAAAAAACATTTGATTTAAATCGTGAAAGTTTAGTTTTAAAGTTGACATTGTTGTGTTATATGCAACGTCATATATTTTTCAATACAAACTAAAAATATAATAAATTAGCACTTAGCTAGCCTGTCCTCCTTTGTTATTTTCATTTCTCAATTATCACTGACAGGTATGCAATATTAAAATAAACAAATAAAATGTACGTTCTTCCATTTATATTCACTATTTACACAAGTTTTAGACGCAGACTTATTTTACAAAAGTATAATCCCCATTACAATCATTTATTATGTATGCATTTTTATGATTTATTTACCTTCTACTGTTTTGTGTTTCTTTTTTAATGAAAAGTTGTTTTCTGCTGATATTTATATTTTCTCATATTTCCATTAATTAAATATTTATTTTAAATTTTAATTTATACATTGTTTTTGTTATGTTATTACTTTAATAATAATTTGTACTATATATGATAGAATAATATTAAAACTAAACATTTAAGGGCAGAGTCTACCCGCGAAACCAAGAAAATTGAAATTTGTCCGACATGTGCTGGCTCCTGTTGCTAAATAGTTGAATTAAGCCTAATGCGCAGAATAACAACTTACTCGAGCTAGCGCGCATCATAGCCGATTATATATTTATTTATAAACTACATCCCCGCACCCCTTCATAGTACGAAAACAATTCGTATTTTTACAAAATTATGTTATGTATTTACGTATTTATATAGATTTGCACCAGGGGCGCGCATAAAATATTTAATTTTATTTAATCTTTATTATTGTTTCTATAATTATTAGATATATTTATAAATATATACTTCATAATATTTTAACTAAATTATGTGTGCAGTTTGTATTTAAACAGTAGTGTATAACAATTTCATTTTAACAATTAAGTTATTTTTGACTAATAGGTATTGAACAAAAAAATTCTAGAAATTGCATTTTTTTTAACATTTGTGTGCATCTATTGTGTTTTGTAACAAAGATAAAATTATACTAAACCTTATTGTAACATAATAATATAATATTTTATGATACGAATGTTTAAGAAATATATTGAGAATATTGAAACGTTTTCACCTATGTTTATTTATAGACCTACTACCCCTTACCCCGCGATGTACACCTGTGCAACTTCAAATACAATTTAGATTCGCATGTTTACAAATTTGATTTGTATACTGCTTATTAATTATTGTAGCGAGATTAGTTTCTTTATTTTCTTTTTATGCTTATACTGTTTTTTTTCAAAACGGTATAAGTGTGCGTGTGTGTATATAGTCTTTTTGCAGAATTGTGCAGAGTTGTCTTTGAAGTGATAAGTAATAACTTTTATAAGATTATTAGAATCAGGGGCGCGCGCAAATAAAATATTATTCAATACTACATTTGTAAATAATTAAAAATATATCAAGAAGATGTTGTTTTATCATTTTTAATCCAGAATAATATATGAACCAAACTGATTTTAGTCATTTATATTTAATTGGTTATGGAAATATAATTGTTTGATTAAATTTGATAATAAGATTATAGTTTTATAAAAAAGTTGATAATTTAGGTTCAACTTATTGTCATTATTATTTAAATGCAAATAAATAGTTGAATTTATAAATACGTTGCACAATATTGTTGCTTTTGTTTCCACCGCTGCACAGTATGAAATAAATGACCAATGGCAGTAATTGGTAGAAAACAAACAAACAGATTTTTTTATCGTTTTCCTTTTTAATTTTATAAAATTATTAATAATGATGTATTATTCTTAGTAGCAAGATTTGTGAAAATGTACAAAATACGTTACTAGGAAGATTGCAAACAAGAATTTCTAGAATAACTGAAAAGGTTGGTATTAAAATTGTATCAGTTTTATAAATTAGAGCAACCAAAAATAGGTTTCAAAAAAATGCTTGCTTTATTCCCGTTATTTGTTCTACTAAATCTGTATTTATATACATCGACCGTTACAAATAAACCTTTTTTTTAATTACCTGTAAATTTGTTAGTCTTAACGTTTTTAGAAATAATTAAATTGTGCTTTAATATAACATTCGTTATTATTATTCAGAACAATCGGTATTAGTTGATTAATTTGTTCAGATAAAAGTTACTAGCAATTTAACAGAGATACCCAAATAAAACATGTTAGCAAATCTAATGACATAAATAACATTTAAAAAGTTTTGAAGAGTTTTTTTTTTCAAACTTATTGACACTTAGTTGTTTTTTCAATTTCTATTTTGATATTCTTAATATACACCAAATTCCTAATCACATGTGCCATGGACGTCAAAATATCTGACAGTTTAATTTTTCAAAAGCAACAATTAACATTCAGTTTTTTAAGCGAAAGTTTTCTAACGCCGGAAGTTTCAAACGATGAGAAGACCAAATTTAATCAATCAAAAACGAACGGCCATTATTTAGTTTTTACTGAAACATCAGAAAAATGGACGGCTGAAAAAGGGAGCGGTGATTTTGGCAATTGAAAAATTCAGAACACTATAAAAAGAATATGGAAACAAGGTAATGATTCTGTTTGTGGTTTGAATGAAAATACGCCTATGAATGTTGATTCTAACAAGAAAGGAAACTCTGGTCGGAAAAAAATTGACAGAACAGAAAAAATTGCCAATATTCGATTAGTTGATCACAAAAGAAGAGGGACATTGCGGTCGTTATCAGTTGCAGTTGAAATACCGCCTTCCTTGCTATGGAGGTTGCTAAAAAATGGTGAAATTAAGAGGCATTCCAATTCATTGAAACCGCTTTTAAAGGATGATAACAAGGTATCACGTCTGGATTATTGTCTGTCGTTTGTGAAAGAAAATGGCGAGTTTGAGGATTTAATGAATTACATCCACATTGACGAAAAGTGGTTTTATATCACTAAAGTAAAGCAGAACATCTATCTTCTGCCTGATGAAGTTGAACCATGTCGTCAAGTTCAAAGTAAGTCAAACATGATCAAAGTGATGTTTTTGGCAGCCGTTGCCCGACCGCGGTACGATCGTTACCGTAACCAGTTCTTTAATGGAAAAATTGGAATATGGCCATTTATAGTACAAGAACCAGCCTCGCGAAATAGCAAAAATTGTTTACAAACGTATGTTAATGGATAAATTGATTCCGGCAATTAAAGAAAAGTGGCCAAGGGGTTCCTCAAAAACTTCTAGCAATATAATCATACAGCATGATAATGCAAGACTACATTGCATTATTGAAGATGAGCAACTTCGGACCGAATGTAGGAGGGATGGTTGGAACATTTCGTTTACTTTTCAACGGACCAATAGTCCCGATTTGAATGTGCTTGATCTTGGCTTTTTTTCGTCTATTCAATCATTACAACACCAGCATTCACCGCGCAATATTGACGAATTAATAAGAGTTGTCAAAGAATCTTTTAAAGAGGTGACTAGACATACATTAGATAATGTGTTTATTACTTTACAAACAGTTATGAAATCGATTATAGATTGTGACGGTAACAATAATTATAAACTTCAACATATTAGCAAGGCAAAGCTTCGTAGGGAAAATCGCTTGCCTACTATTCGTTTATACTAACAGTTTTTATTAGTTATAAGTTATTTTGTAAAAATATAAGTATAAATATAGTACGTTGAAACGAAAACTTATTTTGTAAAAAATAAACTTTGGTAATGGCTCAATCATTATGGAAAAAATATAAAACGGTAATGGCTCACTTATTATGGAACAGAGGTAGTATGTTTTATAATATATTTTAGGTTTAAGAAAAACTGTGATTTAAAACATATAAAATTCCGGTCAAAAAGTCATTTTTATACAGGGTGTTAGGTATACATGTTATTCCTTAGTTTATTCTAAGAATGTTTTGTCCTATGATAATTTCTAAAAAACCCCTATGTTTCGAAAATACAGAGTGAACAAAATATGCGACAACCATATACGATATTTGTTGAAATCATTAATGTAAATAAAAGTATGTCGTACGCCAATGAGTATATCAAGTACAAAAAATTAATGAGTTTATTAAGTACAAAAAATTGTTAACGATAACTTGGAACGACTGTTTTATCTACTGTACAAGTGGATTTCATTTGAATGCGTCTCGTTATTGATAATCACATGTATCGGTCGCAGTTGTTTAGATTGAGTGACGTTTGGCTGTTTGACGTGTCTTTTAGTGAATTCCTCTACCATGAATCACTATACAAATGCCGAGATGACTGACATGCATGTCATGTATGGACTTGCTGATGGCAATTTGTTACAAGTTAGACGATTGTACATTGAACGATTTCTTGGCCGCAATATCCTCGACCAAAAAGATTGAATGTTTGTATCCAGGCTCCAGCCTGGATACAAACTATTCAATTACGATCATTTTAAATAAAAAACAAATATTATGTTTTTTAAATTTATCAAAAAATGTTGTTATAAAAGTATATTGGTAATATTTTATATTAGTAATATTTTTATTTTACATGGTTGTATTAAAAATACCATAGAGATTCAAAAAATTAAAAAAAAAGTTGGTTGCCATAGCAACTATACTAAAAATAAAAACAAATATGTGTGTACCTGCCTTTATAATACTCAAAAAACCATTTAAAATGGATTTTGAATCATATAAATTGGTTAAAAAATAATGGAGATATTCAGCCGTACGTTTTTTTGTCTAACACCCTGTATATATATTTTAAAATTATATATATATAAAAAATATACTTTTATATGCATTAGCTTTGTCTTTATTTCGAGTAGACTAGTTTCGGTGGTTAGACCATTAAAGCATATAAAAGTATATTTTTTATAAATATAATTTTAAAATATATATATTATAAATTACATTACAAATATTTTTACGTACATTTTAGACACATACAGCGATAACAATATTAAAAACAAATAAAAGTATAAAATAATAAGAATGACAAACAAAATATAATCTGTGATTTATTTTCACAGTGCAAAATGATTACAAAACTTAAACTTCAATTTAGTTGTCGGTTATTCGAAAAGTGCTGCAATAAATTAAATTAATTTCATTTTTTTTACATTGCTAAGAAAGAAGTTAACTTGACAAAAAAAATGCAACTGATTGTTACCACTTTTCTCTATTTTCCACTATAAGCTAAACAACACCATTTACAATTTTGTCATACATTGATTAGTAATTTAATTACATGCTTCTTTTATTTATTAATTTAGAGCGGTTCATATTTACCTCACTTGACTCTAATAATTATGTATACTAATAACAGTAATAACTAACATTGCTGTATATTTATTATAACACAATAATATACTTTATATATTTTTTAATTCAGTAGAACTTATATCAATTATTCATTTTACAATATAATAGTTTCATACTTTTAGTAAATTCAATTCATTTTATACAACAAGTAAATAATTAAATAATATTTATCAAAATAAAACTGTATTTATTGGTTTAGTATTTTAAACAAATGATTAGTATTTATTTTAATAAAATATCTATTATAACAACCAATTGCAAAACCCATTTATAATAAAATTTAAAATTAAACCCTTTTTGTTTCTACGTCTCTGTTTATTGTTATCAATTGCCATGAAATATGTGGCCCGCATGTGCCCAAACCGTGTCTTTGCCTAGCGCGACTAGAAAGAAGGGTCCGGGGAGGGATTGTCATAAAAGTAAATATCAATCTCACAAACACATGAGACCACTTGCCCTCTATGACCAAGAGTCCAAACTGCCGGCAGTCGTTTGTACAAGAAGTTGTCTAAAAATACCATTATTTTATAACAAAAATTATTGAAAAGTTGTTTTCAGGTTTATTTAAAAAATACAGGCTTTATTTTTGTGAAAATGATTTTAATTGAAAGATATGTCACTAAGGTCGGGTTTAATATTAGTTTAGTTATCATAAATCAACCAAGAAATTTATTTACGGCGTTAGTTTGTCAAAAATAAGTACAATAGTTTATAATAATTAATATAAAAAAATGTAGTAAACATAAAAAATTAAAAACTTAATTAAAACTTGGCGGAATGTTCAACCTTTCAAAGCACGTATAGCACGATATGATTGGTTTTGTAGTTTGGTTGTGAACGTGAAAAAGGTTACTATGTACTTTTCCATTTACGGCGCATCAACCGACCGTCACCTTAATGTTTATAATCAAATAGTTCAGCTACACTGTATCACAGGAAAATATATCTGATTTAATAATTAATAAACATTAGTTTAGGGTAATTCACAAACAACGCTTAAGGATTTGGCGATGCAATAACAAATTGCAGCTGTTTTAATGTAAAAAAGCAGCACAGTGGAAAAAGTAGTGCACAGAACCAAGCGTCAAACTATCACAATTAAAAATGCTATTCCGATGAGCGTACATTTGTAAAACACACGACCGTAAAAAATATATTAAAAAAATAAAGTAACAGTTAACAAGTATTTGATTACAACATACATTTACTATCAATTTTGATATTAAAAAAAATTATACAGGGTATTTCAGAAACAATGAGCATTGAATAATCTGCAAGAAACTAGTTTGTTTTAAGTTGTTTTTCTTCAGAACGTGCAGTTGAACAAGTTTTCAATCAAATAAAAAACAATTATTAATTAGTAGAACACTTGCAAACATTGCGCGAGCAAAGCTTGTATCTGTATCGTGTCCAATAAGTGCAACACTTTGAACCAAGAGATTGGAATTTTGTAAACGGATAAAAGTCAATGGTTGCTTAGTTGTACTGATAATGCCCACAATATTTACCATTTGTGCGACAACAAATCACATGCCAGTGTAAAATCAAATTTTAAGTGATAACCACAGTCAATATTTGTGGTTAATATATTGCTTGGAGAGGTAGGTTTTTTTTAATTCTTTAATGTTAAGTCAGTGGATCTCCTAAAAAATATTTTGATTTTATGTCCGATCAGTGTGATACTAGACACACTGATGAAGGGTGCATACCTTGAAACACTAAGTGTATGTGTTTCACACTGGAAGAGGAGAAATTTACATAAAACACATAACTTATTATATTAAAAAAAAAAAATATATTCTTTGATTTTGTTTTGCAAATGACGCATTGTAGCGTATAAACACTTATTTATATTAAAATACTTAAAATTTGTTAAATTTTAAAAACCAAGAGAAAAAAGTTACTTTTTTACAATAAATATCTTACTATGTATCAAAATATTATCAGCATTAAATATTGATATATGTACTAGTTATCTCTTGCATTCTATTCTCCCTATGTGTGTATCTCACTATTAATATAAATTTGGGTCAGGGCAATGAAGGGTCAAAGCAATGAATATTGCTAATTAACATGCTACATTAATTAAGATACTACTACAGCAATATTTATAATGTAATTTATATAATGTCGTAAACCGGAATTATAAATTTGTGTAAATAAATTTGTTATTGGCTTCTATATTTATGCAATGAATGAACAAACACGAATCTATGGTCTTAATTAGTGCAGTTCAATGTTTAACAACAATATTGATATAGCGCATATAAAACGCTAATTAAAGCTTCAACACTATTTATTTAAATCAATAAAAACTTGCATTTTTTTAAACCAAAAATTGTTACCTTACAAATATGAATGTTGTCTTACCTGAAACAGAAAGAAATTAAAAATTAATTACATAATTAATCAAATGTTGGTGGATATAAAATTAAAATAATTTTGTTCAGAAACTAGTTTGACAACTTTACTGGTTACAAAAATGATTCCCCATTGTAGCATAAAAAAGTAAACTTTATCATGCATTTTATTAATATGCATTAGCATATTTGATGCAGTTTTCCGATTTAAGATTCCGGCGAGGGGAGTATAATTTTTATATGTGGTTGGTTATATAGACAAGGGATGATTTACGTCGCGGTTCGTTACCGAAAGAAATATCTGGTTGCGTCCCTTTATCCAAGTATTTCACGTATGCGTACCTCGTATAGTTTGCAATAGCAATCAATTACTGATATTTGCTCACTACCATATTTATCTGCTGCATTACAATTCTGTGACCGTGTCTGTGTCCAGGTGAGACTGAGAACTGAACGAACTAATTTAGGAACATTAGGGGGTCTTTGTTCAGTGCTGGGAATAGCTCAGATCTCTCAATAGTAGTTAGCTTACTTCATACTGCGTCAACGAAAATTACTAATTGAAACAATTTTTCTTCACAAACTCAAATAAAAAAGCGCTCCGAGCAAGCATTCTGATTCTCTCCGTTTTAACTTGCCCGAACTCTCTCATTCCCATACCTCGCATACAACGAACAGAAATCATATCCACTACCCATGAAAACACATTTATTATTAAATTATGGCTATATAAAAACCAAATAGTTTATAGTCTAACAAAATTTTATATGCAATCCTCCTAATTTATACATGCAATAGTAAAAGTTTTGTTTCGCCATAAACAACTCAACTCGTAGCATTTTTTATACTCTATTGATCTCAATGCGCCACATCAATTCAACACAACATGTTTTAGCTCGTAGAACTGTAGTTGCATACAAATATAAGTGATAATTATGTCCCTATAGCAAGCGGAACGTGCTGAGAGTTTTTATTTCATAATCTAAGTTTCTTACTTGAAAACTTTTCTGCTTTACTACATGATTTATTGCATTATATGAAGAAATCATTATCAATCATTTTTACATATAATTAAATTAAAGATAATTTAATACGGAATGAAGTCAAAGAAATGTGTTGTACTTAGAATAAAATAAAAGTTTATTGGCAGATCCTAATTTAATAATAGGATATGTGATTGAAAATGTAAAACCAAGTTTTATTAACTTTTAGAATTGTCTATTCAACCTAAAAAATAGAATTGAGAGGAATCGAATCGAATCGAATCCACCTCAATGTTCGGACCGGTGAGAGTTAACATAAAATTATCTGAATTCCCTTACATCTGTAGCATTCGTATTTTATTTTGTTTTTTTCTTTTCTAACAATAAAATCTTATAAACATTTCAATGTCGCAGTTAAATTGAGATGAATTTGTTGAATATTTTAAATCTTTCAATATCATTGTAATGCTATCGATTTTGTATATAAACAAGTAAGCAGTTGCGAACTTTGGAGTAGGTTAAACCGTTCCGGGATTAAAACTGTTGTTAGCAGTCGCAACCTTTTGGTATAATGGTGTGTAAAGATTTTCACGCTAAACCCCACAACGAGGTAGTTAAGAAAACATATATCTTCACACTGCGGAAATATTATATTAAAACTGATATCCCTTTTAATGCGATCTTATCCGAATAATTGCAGTTAAAATAATAATTATTTTATATTATAAATCATATTTAAATTGGAACGGATTAAATTATTATGCCAATCATTTAAATATGATAGTTAGTTGGAATTATTGGCTAACAATTTTCACATTTAAATAAAATAATTTAAATATTAATAATTTATCAAAAATCAATATTTGTACAATTTTACAATGCTCAAAGGAACGAAAACACAACTTTCAATTAATTTATGTATATACCACGCCACGTTATATATATATATTTTAATCAAAGCTACAACAACAAAAAACAAACTAATTAGCTTGGAAATTATCGCTACGCTATTTATTATGTACATACATATATAATAAATTAAAATATAAAATATATTATATATCGTTTGGCTTCAATCGAAAATATATGAGTCTAATTAATTTTGTTAGAAATGGAAATGTTACGATTTATTTTTTATAAAACTTGTGCATATTAACCCCATAAAAAATATGAGCCGGAAATGTAAAACTAAAACCTTGCTGCAGTTAAATTGAGGACACTGTAAAAGTCCATGCGCAGATTATAAATAATTAATGCGTCGTAACATATCAGTTCAGAATAAAAAACGCCATTCACTCGTTCCATGCATAAAATATAAGTAATATAACAACAAAAACGTTCTATTTATTTAGTTGTTTTTATATACAATGTAAAAGCGGGTTACAAAAATATGCCTCATGTGCTTTTTTTCAATTTACTTGCCAAACTAATGATCCCCAAAGCATTCTTTTAATCATCCTCTCTTGGGAAACACAATTTTCTTCTGTTGCGCCACATAAATAACGATACTTTATTTGATTTATTTTCCGCTATGTCTGCATGGATTTACACACAATTGAATCTTTCGTCGGAATAACGCCTGCATATTCTGTATCTGGTTTAAATTGATATTTAAATCCAAGCACGTATTAATTGAATTATAATTGATTTACTTACTAAACATATTTATATTACTTTAACAAAAGAAATTGATGATAACATGTGGTTTGAATCTAACATTTGTATCCCATTGTTTCACTGGCACAAAATTATAACGGAAAAACATTTGCATAATAAAGTACAGGCTTTGTATATTTCCTTCCTTTTATATGGAATGGCATTTTATCCCCAATAAAGAGATATTTCATTATCGATCAATACAAAATATTTATTTGATGTTTTGTTGGTAATATTACTGGTATTGTGTAATATTTTTTATACTGACCTAGTTACTGTAAATTGTTATCAATGTTGCTCAAATTATTAAATATCCTCGAATCTCGACGCATAATTTGTCGCAGGTTCAAGCCCCAGCTCCGGCAGACAATTTTTAAGAAATATATATAATAATATATGATTTGTGTTCGTTTAACCATAATTACATTTAATATGAGAGTGTGGATGAACCAGTATCTACAGCGTCTCTATTCTCTCAATTAACGGGTGCGTTAATATACAGGGTGTTTCAAAACATGTATTGGAAAATAAAGTATGGGATTTGTTGGCTAATTATAAGAAAAAAGTTAGTTTTCAAGATACAGGGTGTTTAAAAAATATTTATTTTTTAATTTTTTGACGATATCTCGGGAACCGTTTGAGATACAAAACTCAGCTTTTGTACACATCTTAGCATTAATATTAGCTACTTTTTAAGCGCTTATTCAATTTTTTTCATGTGCCATTTAGGGTTGCGTTAGGTTTTTATGGCTCTAATTTCTATGACACTTGGGAAATTGGCATTCTGAAAGCACATTGTGAACCACTAATATTTTCTATACAAAAAAAGGATTTCTTAGTCAGAAGCTCTAACAAGAAATACGGCATTTTATGATGGAAAACATGAAAAAAGTTGCAACATGTTTTGTTGTTGATAAAAACATTTGTTTTTGATCTAGTCGTCAGCGTTCATGCATTTGTTTCATGCATTTAAGTTATTGACAATTGTCGTTTACCCAATTAATTTGCCCATTTTTAGTATTTTGCTTGCATGGTGATAGCAAATGAAAGTCTACATTAAACTGGAAGTGTACATAAAAAAGCTGTAGAAAATGGGAGACCTTGCCTGCTACCTCCTCAAATTGAAGAAGATGTTCTTCAAGAAATTGAAGACGATCCATTAACTAGCACCAGAAGAATAGCTTTAAACCTAAACCTTAGTCACGTTACAGTGTGGAAGATAATAAAAAGCCAGATGTTATATCCTTATCACATACAGCGAGTACAAGCCTTTTTACCAACGAATTTTTTGCAAAGATTGGCTATGTGTTAAAGGTTTCAAGAAAGAATTGCGCAAAATCCTCGATTCGTAGAACAAATTTTATTTACGAACAAAGCAAATTTTTCTTGCAATGCAATTATAAACTTTCATAATAATCATGTATGGGCCGACAAAAATCTACATGCCATAATGGAAGGCCATCATCAGCAAACATTTTTCGTTAATGTTTGGGCAGGTGTTGTAGGAGACCATTTAATAATAGGTCCATATTTTTGGCCGTTTAGGCTAAATGGTCAACTATATCGTAATTTTTTTGAAGAAGAGCTGCCTGGACTTAGACTTAGAGGACAATCCGGTTCAATTAAGAAACGAAATGTGGTTCATGCACGATAGTGCTCCTGCACATTTTAGTTTAGTTGCGCGTCAATTCTTAAATGAACAGTATAGGAACCGTTGAATAGGTTGAGGAGGCTCACAGGCTTGGTCTCTTCGGTCTCCAGATCTAAATGTTTTGGATTTTTTTTGTAAGGTCACTTAAAAATTTTAGTTTATACTACATCAGTTAATACTGATGAAGAACTAAGAAATTGCATTATTGCATCCTGCAATACGATACAAAACACTCCAGACATTTTTGAACGGGTAAGTCAGTCACTAAGACGTAGGTTGGAAGCCTGCGTTACCGTAGAAGGAGGTAATTTTCAACAATTTTTGTGATTTTTTTTGTTTTTTATGTTATTGCTTAGTTTTGTAAAATAAAGGTTTTGTGATCATGTTGCTACTTTTTCTTTCCGTTCTTGAGATATCGTCAAAAAAAAAAAAAAAAATACACCCTGTATCTCAAAAACGGTGCGTTTGCGGAACCATGTTAATAGGAACTTTTTTTCTTATAATTAGCCAAGAAATCCCACTCTTTATTTTCCAACACATGTTTTGAAACACCCTGTATATTTGTGTGTTTAATTCCAGGTATACATTCAAAGGCAGTTTATGTGGTAGTAGCATAAAATTGTAATTATGATTTTTAATATTATATCTAAGTTCTAGACAAAATTGCAGTGGCAGAGCTACCTGTAAGTAAGGGTTTGCAATGTGAAAGAACTCACAAGCACAAGAGTACTTAATTTTTTTTTTAAACTAAAAAAGGAAGATATTACAAAATAGACAAAATTGTACGTGAGCCCTTTTCAATATTTTGCGGGTGGGGTCCAAAAATCCTAGTTCCGTCACTGCAAAATTGATAGGTGTATTGGGCAGGGTGATCAATTAAAGTAGTATAAGATGTTTTTGTTGTTAAAATTGTCGGTTCCGTTGGTAAAAATTCCCATTAAAAAAATGGAAACGTGTCAAACTGGAACCCGGAAAAATTTTCGGATTTGCGGTAAAGTGCGATAAACCGTTTTCGGGTTTTTTAGAAATATCTTTGCTTCTCGTGATCTGACGAGGTCCAAATTTTGTCTTAAGGTTTGCTTCGGAGGTTTAAAAGCCATGTTTTGCGTGAACTTGAGGGTTTTGAAGTATTTGCGTTTTATCAAATTCTAATCGGAACGAATCCGATTCTAAGATGTAATTTTTTTTTTAAGTTTTTAAGCTATTTTACAATTTTTAAATTTTTTTTTTGAGAAGTTGTAGATACTTCTAAAAATTTTGCAAAAAAAACTTTTGAAAAGTTTTTAATTTTCTTACAAATTTTTATAGTTTTCTACACGTTTGAACATTTTCTCTAAATACTTCTAAAAAGCTTTTGTAAAAACAGTTTTAACACATTTTATAATATTTTGAAAAGCTTTAAATATTTTTAAAAATCTTGCAGTCACTTTTCTAAATTATTACAAAGTTTAAAAGATTTTTACACATAATTTTTTTGAAAAGCACTTCTAAAAATCTTGATACAGATTTTTGAACATTTTTCTAAACTTTAATGTTTTGAAAAGCTTTACACATTTTAGAATTCTCTAATAAGCTCTAAATACTTTTAAAAAAATTTTAAAAGATTTTTGAAAAGTTTTTACAAATTTTAAAAGTTTTTTACACATTTTTTGATATTTTGGAAAGCTTTAGATACTCCTAAAATTAGCAAAAAAATGTTGAAAAGCTTTCTACATACTTTAAAAAATTTCTAACATTTTATATTTTTTTGATACTCTAAACACTAATTTTGCAAAAGATTTATGATTTTTTTTTGCAAATTCTAAAAGTTTCTACAAATTTTAGAATTTTTGAAAAATTTGCTGCAGAACAGTTTTTAAAATTTTAGAATATTCCGAAAAAATCTAAATATTTTTAAAACTCTTGCGTAAAATTTTAGAAAAGATTTTTACAATTTCTAAAAGTTTTCTACACATTTTATTATATTTTGGGAAGTTTTAAATACTTGCAACAAAAAATTAAAAACTTTAAACTTTCTACAAATTCTAGAAGTTTTCTACACATTTTAAAATCTTCTAAAAAGCTCTTGGTACTTCTAAAAATGAATTTTTTGAAAAGTTCTAAATCTAAAAACTTGCAGAAAACAAAATTTTTCTAAGCTCAAAATACTTTTAAAAAATTTGCGTAAATAAATGTTTTTACAACTTCTAAAAGTTTTACCTTTTAGAATCTTCTAAGAAACTCTAAATACTTCTAAAAATCTTGTAGAAATTTTTTTAGAAAGTTTTTATACATTTTAGAATCTTTTTAGAAGTTCTAGATACTTTTAAAAATCTTGCAAAAGACTTTTGAAAAGTTTTTTAACTTTTTACAAATTCTAAAAATAGTTGTAGTTTGATTACGCAGTTTCCGCCCGTTTCTGACAACTTTTATTAATAATTTATAGTTTTTAACTGTTTGTTTAATTTAACTAAAGCGTTATCAATTATAAATGAACAATTTGACTGTTTTAATGTTGCATAGTGACAAATAAATAAAAAATTTGTCAATCAGTTATAAGGTAGATTAGAATTATAAATGTTTAATTAAGTAAAATGGTGCATTACTATACATCATGAAAACAATTATCTATGTGTATCTAAATATTGATTTAGGTGTATAGAATGTAAATAACACTAATTACAGCCCTCCCTCTCCATGCATTATGCAATTACCACTTGCAAATGCATTTATAGAAAGCTGTTTATATATGGATGATGTATATAGAATACAGTAAAGATAATCAATCATATAGGATTTAATAAGCGTAAGTTTAAAAAGAATTTTTATTAAAACTTTGTGGAATATTCAAAGTGTCAAAAACAAAACAAATAAAAAGTGCATTTACATTTATAAATATTCTATTTTAATTTTAATTTAATTTAAATTTCCAATAAAAAACATTACCAGAATAATAATTCAATTTAAAAAAAATGTAAAATTATATCCGTTCAATTTCCTGCCTGCCACTTACCAAACACATGAAACTCCTTAATTGAACACAGAATATTTTATAAAAAGAAAATTAAATCTGTTAATGTAATTTTTTCAAGCGTCCCTTTGAAATGTTTTCTTTTTGATTATTATTTTTGTCCTATCCTCAGTTTCAGTTTGCGGACTAAATGCTAAAAACAAAATGGTCTTTGCGCCGATTTCCGGAAGTCGGATTTCCTATCCGAAAAGGAAGATCTCACCCAATTGAATATCAATCGCTCCTTTAACACGCAGTGAATTATTTATTATATTTTATTATAAATCAATAATATCAACATCAACATCAACTTCAACATAAAATTTAAATGAAAAGACTATTATTTGGTTTGAAATTCAATTACTACAATGCAATGTGCAAATCCCATTACATCATGTAACAGGGGATTTTAAATTGACCGTTTATTTAATAACATTGAATTATTTGTATTTTGTAATAAATATTTAATTTATTCTGTTGTTTACCGAACGCTCATTGAATTGTAATCACCATTTTTTTAAATTAGTTATTTAAATGTGTATGCTGAATAAAACCATTGTATATTACGCTTACGCATACTATTCCCATACCTTTTGTTATTATTTAAAAAAATGAATATAATTTGCCTATTGTCATTTTAATGAATCCAACTTCAATTTATACGTTATTATAACTGTTATCGCATCTGAATGAGGTGAAAATTAATTGTATTAAGTCAATTAAGTATACTTTTGTAGCAGAATAAAAACAATCAAATGATTAAAGTGCTGCCTCTGTGTGTTGCATGACTGGCTAGCCATTCATATTTTGTTAAAATAATGAAATCACATGTTTGGTAGCAAACACGCTTCTGTTTAATTAAATCATAGATTCCGTTAATCTCAATATGCTTTAAATAATAGTCAGATTTAAATCCACTACAATACAACCCAAATCCGTAAAAAAATTGTAATTAATTGCTTATTTTAGAAAATGACTTACTGATTGTGTTTTCAAAGATTTTGGTGGAATGGTTTTAGTTCTCAATACTGGTGGGGGTGCCAAAAATCTTCAATATTGTCTATAGATTAGCTAAAAAAAATTTATTACTTAATAAAATGTGGAGAAATTTTGCTAGTTCTTCATTTGATGTTGTTGGCTGCAAACTGATTTTGCTAAAAAATTTAAGCCTACATCCTTACAAAGTCATATTGACTCAAATTTAATGACAAATGATCACGAATATGCATTGAAATTTTGCGGATTATCTTTTTAGACGAGGCGCATTTTTGGCCCTATCGCTTTGTTAATAAACAAAATTGTCGAAAAAAACTCAAACAAATGTTTGCATCCCAAAAAATTTACTGTGGAAAGAAGAGCCGTCAATGGCGACCTATAGATCTATATTACTCAAATTTGTTTGACCAAAACTTGAAACCATTAATTTTGAAGAGATGTGGTTTTAACAAAATGCTATTAATAATAATAATAATACTTTATTCACGGTATATACAAAAACCATTTACATCTACATCATTATATACATAAATAACGATGAATTACAAACAATATTACAATTACACAAAAATATATAAAAGAATATTGAAAAATAAAAGCATGGAAAAAAGTATACATAAATAAAAACAAAATATAAAATTATTCATCAACACATTTTAAATGACACTTAAAACTACATTTTGAAACACAAAATAAATCAATATTATTAGAGAAACCATTAGCAATTCTACACATTCTACCAATTGGATTATTAAATCCATAATTGGTAGAATGTATAGATTCTCTAAATAATGGAGACTGTCTGGTTCGGCGATTATTGTTGGGGACTTGAAATGGAAGAGTTACAAGTAGCTCTTGGCAATCAATCTCAGACATCATTAATCCACGTAAAAATGATAAATCGGCTCTTTTGCGCCGAATTTTCAGCGGCGGAAGATTATATTGCAATGCAATGAGGTTAAAATCGTAATTTTTGGATGAAATGCCTAATTTGTACGATAATAAACGAAAAAATTTGTTTTGAATACGTTCTATATTTCATATATGAACGCTGTAGTATGGACACCAAACTGACGGAGCGTACTCTAAATGAGAATGTACTAAAGCGCAATAAAGTAATTTGAGTGTGCTAGGAGATAGGTCAGTAGACATTCTGTAAACAAATCCTAACATTTTCATAGCACGGTTGCACATATAGTTTATATGCTCAACAAAAGTTAGTTTTGAATCAAAAATTACTCCCAAATCTTTTATTTGTGTAACATGCTCCAAAACATTATTATCGATAGTATAGTCAAACGATACTTTACTTAAAGTTCTGTTGAAGCTTATCGAAAAACATTTATTTGCGTTAAACAACAAGTTATTAATAAGACACCATGAATGAACAGAATCTAAATCATTTTGCAAACTAATGCAGTCCTCGATAGATGATATTCTTTTATAAATTTTAAGATCGTCAGCAAATAAAAGATAAGACGAAGAATTAATAGAATAAACAATTTTTCATTAATAAAGAGTAAAAACAGAATTGGTCCACAATGAGATCCTTGAGGAACCTCAGAAGGAACAACAATTGGTTGAGATAAAAAGTTATTAATTTTCACACACTGTGTACGATTTTCCAAAAAGCTCGACAACCACGCAACTACAGATTTATGAAAACCCAAAGCCCGAGCTTAGCAATCAAAATACTATGATTAACGCGATCAAAAGCCTTAGAAAAATCTGTGTAAATAGAATCTACTTGAACTCTTGATTGAAAGGCATTCAAAAGATCATTTTCGTAACAAAGAAGATTTGTAAGAGTAGAACGACCCTCGCGAAACCCATGCTGCTGTTCCACTAAAATGCTTTTGCACATCCATTGTATTTGACCAGTTACAATTTGATCAAACAACTTAGGAATAGCAGACTGGATGCATATACCTCTATAATTAGTAATATCCTCCTTAGCTCCAGATTTATGTAAAGGCATAATGTAGCTTTGTTTCCAAACTGAAGGAAACTTGGCTTCATTAAGAGAAGCCTCAAAAAGTAAGTGCAATGGCATAGAAATTGAATAAATACATTGTTTTAACAGCATAGATGGAACACCGTCCGGTCCAGTGCTAAAGTTACATTTAAGGTTCTCAATCCCTTTAAATACATCCAACAAACTAATTGAAAATGATCGATGTAATACGTTTTTTTTAAAGTCAAACAAAGGAGTTGGATGAGTTTGTGTATCGTAAACAGAGGAAAAGAATTCAGCAAAACTATTAACATAGTCATCTCCATTACTGCTAGTTTTTTGTTTATAATACATTGTGGCTGGAAAATCATTAGTTTTTCTAGAGTCGCTAACAAATTTCCAAAAATGTTTAGGGTTACTTTGAATGTTGTTTTCTGTTCGAGTAATATATTGCTTGTATAGACATGTACTGAGATTTTTACACGAAGTACGAATTGATTGAAACTCGTTATAATCAGACAATAGTCTTGAAGATTTATAACGTTTATGAACAGTTTTTTTGAGTCTAGTAAGTGAAATCAATTCTTTATTAAACCAAACCGGAAAATTGTTTTCTCGCCATTGTTTTTTGGGAACAAAACAGTCAATAGCAAAATGCAACACAGAGTAAAATAAATTAACGCAATTATCAACATCACAATTATAAAAAAGGGCGGACCAATCAACATTCAACAAAAAATTATTGATTGCGTTAAAGTCGGCATATTTAAAATCATTAAAAACATAATTACACATTAAAATATCACGGCTAGTATCACATTTTACATCAATCACATAAGCAATATGATGTTGGCTAAGTTTTAACAAAACATCCACAGCTTTAATCACAGAAATATCACAGATGTTAGAAAAACATAAATCTAAGAACACACCACCATCATTAGGTATAGAAATACATTGAGCGCAGTTTAGAAATCCATAACAGTTGGAAACAAAATGAGCAGAATAAGTATCATTACAAATAACACTTATGCCTAACTCATCATTAACCCATACCGCTGCGGGTAGATTATAATCGCCTAGTGAAATTAGTTTACTGTCTGGATATTTGTCAGCGATAGATTCAACGGAATAACAGTGATCTAAATATTTATCACATGCCGAGTTAGGTGGTAAGTAGACTGCACTGATAATATATGATACAAACTTAAACTTAACAATTACAAACAAATGTTCAACACTTAAAAATGTAGGTTGTAATAAAGTACAATTAAAACAAGTTTTAGTAGCAATTAAGACACCTCCTCCGTCAAGCTTAGGGCTTGTTAATGAAGAGCGATCACATCTAAACAAACTGTAACCAATTAATTGTAGCTCCGCATCGCTGATGTCCTGATTTAGCCAGGTTTCGGTCAGTACAATAATATCGTAGTTACATGTCATATAGCTAATGCTATGCTCGATTTGCCGAAGAAGAAGTTATCTCACGACAAAGATTGTGATTTGACACTCATGGGTTATTTATTTGGAATTTTGTCAAAAGAGTCTATACCAAACAAGGTCGTATCTAAGGAAGGTTTAACAAAAACCACAATTTTTTCAATCCAGATCATGACTACCAGTGAGTAGTTTGAACTAGAGTGCTTACCTACCCGCTCGAGTATTTGTTATTAAAAAATTAAAAATTTCACCCCTGTGCAAGTGTTAAAAGTATTTTAGTCAAAGGAGAAAGAGGTGATATTTAATTTCTTGATAATCAATATTTGGGTGGGTTGGGAAGTCACTCCAGACTGTGATTACTGTTAAGTAGTTTGAATTGAAGTGCTCATATAGACGCCCAATAGTTTGTTATCAATAAATTGGAAGTTTTTCTTCTATGCAAGCGTTAGAAGTCTTTGTTTAAAAAAGAAAAGGTAATATTTAATTTTTTGATGAACAACCTTTGGGTGAGTAGGTGGATCACTCCAGATAATGATTACTATAAAGTTGTTTGAACTGAAGTGCCTACTCACCCGCTCAATTGTTTGTTAACAAATAATTGATAGTTTTTTTTGCAAGTGTTAGAAGTCTTTGTGTTAGACAAAGGAATGATGAATTTATTTTTTTAATAATCAACACTTCAAATTGTGACTACCATTAAGTAGTTTAAACTGGAGTTCCAAGCCACCCGCCAAATTGTTTGTTATCAAATAATTGAAAATTCTCTTCTCTGCTAGTGTTGAAAGTCCCTTAGTCCAAAGAAAAGGTGATATCCAATCTTTTGATAACCAAGATTTGGGTGAGTGGGTGGGTCACTCCAGATCATAATTACCATTAAGTAGTTTAAACTGTAGTGGCCATCCACCCGTTTAATTGTTTGTTATCAAATAATTGAAAGTTTTTTCTTCTGTTAATGTTTGAAGTCTTTTAGTCAGAGAAGGAGGTGTCATCCAATGTCTTAATAACCAACATTTGGGTAGGCTACTCCAGATCATAATTACTATCGTGTAATTTGAACGGGATGCTTATTCAGCCGCTCAATAATTTGTTATTATGAAATTTAAAGTTTATTTTCTTTGCATGCGTAAGAAATCTTTTCCAAAAAGGAGGAGGTGATATTTATTTTTTTGATGAGCAACACTTACACCAAATTATGATTACCAGCAACTAGTTTGAACTGTAGTGCAGTGTTTGTTAGCAAAATATTATTAAATGATCTCTTAGCATTTGAAGAATTATTTACATCATTTTCATCTTCCTGTCGTCTATTAAAGACCACAATACACGTCAAATCTTTATTCTTAATTTTCTTCAAAATAGCAAAAATCGGAAAAAAGTTTAACCAAACGTGGATTGCGTTTTTTTAAACTCAGAACCCGGATTATTAAGTGCAAATACTAATTTATTATCAACATGGGTTTTTACTTTTTCTTGGTTAGTAATGAAGAGTTGTATACATTTAAAGATTGGTGTACTACAATAAAATTTTCTGAATTTGCTTTATTGCGGTTGAATTGTTCAATTTTTAAGCGGGTTAATACAAGATTCGTCATATGCCACTTATCGTAATTAAAATTGCAGATGTTGTGGAAATGAGATGGAAGTTTTAATTGTGTAAAGCCAATTATTCTATTTTTTTTTTAATTTCAAAGTGATTGTTATGGTAACGTAAAAGCACTTTTGTTGTTTTATTAAATAACTTTTTGTAGTAATATTCTATTCACTATATTAAGACAGTTAAAACATACATGATGACAAACATGAATACATTTATACTACTAAATATGCAGGTATTATACCATTCATATATGGTTATATAAAAGGGTTTTAGAAGAATATCAATAGTATGTAATATGTATTTGCATATAAACCGAGCTCTATTCATCATCCACAGTGCGAATTACTTTCAGCTTATGTCCAGGTTAAAAAAAAAAACGTATACTATAGTATAACGTTCATTTTAAAATACAAATATTAATACTGAAACTACGTTTTAATTAAATAATTAAAAAATATATAACAAAGCAAAAATGCTTATTACTGTTATATTAAAGTAACAAACAAAAACTAATATGTAGAAAAGAAAAACGTCGAAAAAGAGGAATATATTTTGCGTTTGGAGGACAGGCTACAAGTTTAATACTAGTTATATTTGAAGTTATGTCCTATATAAATCGAGTAAGTTAATAAATATGTAAACGCAGTGAAGTTAAGGGCCGTTAAATAAACGAGAATTCTAAAATAAATCCATTCTGTGGAGTCGGTACCTTCGAAGGGTAATTACATGCAGATATTTATAGCGTTGTAGTTTGTCTGAACGTTATTTCCAAATTTATTATGCTTATCCTTATTAATAACAGAAATAATATGATTCGACGTTGACGTCCTCACTGTATTTTTGATTTATGGATGCTATTCACATCATCTGCGGAATTGTCAACGACATAATAATCCAATACTTTTTTAAATGTTATTTATTTTCGTATAAATTGCATACTTCCCTACTCCGAATTCCTTTTAATATTAACAAATATAAATTGTAGAATTTTTTAAACAGAATTGTGTAAAATGGATTCTATAAATAGGAATTGTTGAAATCTATAAAACAGAAATAGGATGGGATTGAATCCAATTTATTCGCCGTGTCTAACACATACTACGTTATTAAATATTTTTACAAATGTTAGGGTATATAAAATCGGGGGGATTTTACGCCGGTTGACACTTAAAACGAAATTTCACATAAATGCCACATGCTATTTGCCCCACAAGGAACACGATATTTTGTACACGAGTACGTACAATATAAATAATAAAAATCGATTCAAACAAAAACAAACCACTCGAATTAATTATTTGTATTATTTTAGGATTTGCAGAATCCTTCATTATTAATATGATACATATATATGGAATTAATTTACATATAATTATCTATGCAAAACACATCATTTACATCAAGTAACATTATATTCCATTCAAACTTGTTAAATTTAAGGCCTCAATTAATAGCAACATATTATTAGTAGACTTAATGGCTTTAAAAAAACCTTTTTATATAATTAAGAGTTAAATATAACGACTAATTATTTGCTGGGTTGGTTTTTTTTTTGTTCAATGATGGATACGTGGAATAACTATGTTAATTTTAATTAATGGTTTAATTTACATACATTATTCTAAAATTGATTGAGTCTATGCTATTTATATGTTAGGTTGTCTTGTTGTATGTTTGTTGTAACTATAACTACTTTACTACGCATTAAACAACAAATCCGTGTAAACTATTTTAATCGATAATTTGATTCAAATTAAACCCATAATGCAATTACAAACCACAAAAATTGCATAACAATATATGAATATTTATGGATGTATATTTGTAAATTTAATGATTAGCTTAATGGAATTAGTGATTAAAACTATAATTTCCACACGGAATGAAATTTACTGCCCACTTCGGTATGATAAATTATAATGCAATTAAAATATAATATAATAATCACATTTTATAATGGAAATTGAAAACGGAACAGAATATAATGGTTCAATATTCTTATGCTTAATAGTTAGCCATTGTTTGAAATATTGTAATATGATTGTATTATTAATTACCCGATTGGAATTCAAAGCCTCAAAGCCTATTTTTTGTATGTAATATTAAGTAGCCAAACAGGCCGAGGGTAAAATCTCCAGTGTCTCTATAGCTCTGTATAAATATGGAATTAGTACGGGTCACGTAGATATATAAAAATAAAATATTTAATACGCTTTATAAATTCTGCAAATTTTCAGGATGGCTTCCGTTTATCGCCAGGGGATGTTTACCACATTCCTCCCAATAAATTTCACCATTTATTATTTTTTTTTTTCAAATAACAAACATGTTTATTTGTTACATATTTAATATCCATGGTGTGTAAAATATGACACGAATCATTGTAAATTGTAACCGCAATGCGATTATGAATCATTTATAATTTATGATAATGCCAGTCATCATAAATATAAATTATTTAATGAATTATATATTAGGGAAAAATAATAGTTAATGATTCATTTATCATATTATTAACGGAATGTTAATGACTCGTAAATTTATTGCTTTCAATTAAACTGAGAAAATTGTTTTGTGTTGAAGCTACGAAACTATGAAGGAAGCTAGTCAATTGTTATAAATATGTAAACATACATATATAACCTACATATACAAAGCTCAGCACAAAGCTAGTTGAGATTCTACATCATATACATATCAAAGATAATTAATTTAATTAATTGTTAGTCTTGAATATTATCATTAGACGTTAAATATATTTTAATAAAAAAACTACTTTCATGCATGCAAGTAATAAATCATAAACATCTAAGCAGCCTAGAAAATTTGTTGTAATTGTAGTTTAATTTTTATTAATACCTGACCGACTTTATCACGCTCCCAATGACATGTTTTATTATTAATTGCTTTTACTATTACCGCAACAATGTAGAATGTTTAAAGAAATTTAATATTTCAATTAC